>OX424573.1:76422554-76792554 GCA_949152435.1 Gastracanthus pulcherrimus
TTCAAAAGAATATAAAAATATTTTACATCTGAATAAACTTGATATTTCTTCAAATAAAGTGATCGGTCGTACCCATGTGGTTGGTTTGTCCCCGTTTACCCCTAAGTTTATTTTTTCTATCCAAAATAGTTAAAACGCAAAAAAATTTACCGAGAAAATTTTCTTGTAAATTTATCCCGAAATCTCTTAATATTTTTGTGGTTACTTTCTTCGGGTTCTTCAGACATCATACCTATTGGTAGAAACAGCTCCGAAATAATTTGATGTTCATGGAGTAAAATTACATGCATAGATGGAGGCATGTAGTACCAGTTGTACATAATAGCATATAATTTTGCCTTTTCTTTGCAGTATATTTTAAATGATATGATGTTGATTGCGTGACCGCATGAAACTACTGCCAAAATCACTTTTAGCCTTTGCAGCAGATCTTTGTTAAAATCTAAGAAATTGTTTTATGCAAATTATGTCGTGAACAGGATTTTTATAATCTAAGCATTTAGAAGGTAGTTCGGTAAGTAACTTGGTTTGCGTATTAAACGGAGGCGACAGTGACATGTGTGTATATGATTTTTAAGCTTGCTCTCTTAGTATAAAATCTCTATAGTTACAAGTCATTCTAACTTCGCGGGGATTATGTCGAAAAATA
Source organism: Gastracanthus pulcherrimus (assembly GCA_949152435.1). Lineage (NCBI taxonomy): Eukaryota > Metazoa > Arthropoda > Insecta > Hymenoptera > Pteromalidae > Gastracanthus > Gastracanthus pulcherrimus. The sequence goes on from OX424573.1 coordinate 76,423,204, forward strand.
AAAAAAAATAAAACAACTAAGTTTTTTTCATTTAATATTGAACCAAGTTAGTTATCGAACCACCCGCGTATTCCACGCTCCAATGATTTTTTTCTGATACTAAACTCGCAACATTTATTTATTGAAGTATTTGGAACAAAAGTTGGAACAATTTTTTCGTCGATCACAGGTACCACGTTGCCCAACCCAAGTGATATTTTAAATTGTAAATATTGTTCATTTTAGAGATATTCTTTTTAAACTTCTGAATTCGTTTAAAACTATTAGGAACATACGTTTGATATTGGTGAAAATTTCTTTAAATTCCATAAAATATTTAATGTAGGTTTTGAATTTTAAAAGTAATCTTGACTGTAGACTTACTGAAACAGGAATAAATTAATCAAAATCGTACTGTACTCTCTGGTTAATATAAGTTTATGAAATTGTCATCAATTATAATTACTATTATTATATTTATACGGTTTTTTAATAAACTTGAAATAAAAGAAATTTATAGTACATAGTAAGAATACTCTTTAAAGTATATACATTAATTTAATATACATGAAATTTTTACCAATATTTCATCACACTTAACAAATTTTTTTCACTAAAGTCCCTCAAAACAATTAGGTACAAATACTGTGTATTTTAGAGAAGTACATTTGTCTTTCAATGCAGGAATATTATTTAAAAATGTACATTTAAAAAATTGTAAAGGGTTCTATGGATGGAAACGAGCTAGAAATTTTATGGTGGATACTTCAAGACGTACTTAACATGTTTGTTTTAAAAAAAGTACTTTGGATATGCTGAAGAGGGAAATAATAATTTTTAAAAACGCAGCTATCTATTTATCAATTTCTCTATTTACCTGAAAGATCGTTTCTATCTATTTATAAGTCTGGATATTTTCCTTTTAATCATTATGAGAGATTTTTTAAGAGCTCTTTGCATGGAAAGGGGTTCAAAATATTTTCATGGATACTTTTAGACGTACTCAATATCTCTGTTTAAAAAAAGAATAGTTTGGATATGCTGAAGAGGAAAATAATAATTTTTCGCTCTTCACCCCCTTTCAACCCCTAATTGAAAGGGTTCTGTGCTGTGGAAATGGGCTCGAAATTTTTCAGTGAATACTTCTAGACTTACTTAACATGTTTATTTAAAAAAGAAAATACTTTGGATGTGCTGAAGAGGGAAATAATAATTTTTCGCTTTCCACCCCCTTGCAACCCCTAATTTAAAGGGTTATGTGCATGGAAAGGGGTTCGAAATTTTTTGATGAATACTATTAGACGTACTTAACATGTTTGTTTAAAAAAGAAAATACTTTGGATATGCTTAAGGGGGAAGTAATATTTTTTCGCTCTATTTGAGTCCATTTAGAGAATTTTGAGACCTGATAAAGAAACTTTAACCTGGTCGTACTTGATTAGATTTGTATAAATAGGTCCTTCTTCACACAAATACGAACTCGCCATTTAAAGTTTAGAGAAAATTCAAACCAATTCTTCATATAATTTGCAAAAAAAACTTTCCTTCACATATTTCTCTAAACTTCAAGAATCTCAATTTACAAATAAATAAAATTATGAACTTATGAAATAAATTAAAAAATTCAATTTTTAAGTATCCACATAACGTTTTATACTATTAAGCTTAAAGTCAGAAAAATTATTTTTATTATTTTGTATCAATTTGCAATAGTTTCACCGTGGTGTGCGGAACAACAGCGTTAGCGATAATGGCTTTTCTGCATGCCTTGGCGGCATCTCACCGCCTGCTCTCTCTTGCCTACCTGTTTAAGCGCGCGGCTGTCAGTTGGCGAAACTTGGCCCATTCTCCGCGCTGTATTACTTGTGAGTTATTCGTGACTTGGTACAACATATATATATACTGCCAATTTATTGGCACTTAGCTTCCTTAAATTAATAAATTAATTTAAAATTTCTATATCTTTTTTTAAATAATAGCTCAATATGGGTGCGCTATTTCATCATTATTCGTTTGAAAAAAAATAATTTTCTACTATAATTATAGAACGATTGGCCATAAACTTTATGACAGCAATTTTTTCTTTCTACGTAGTGTATTAAAATTATTTAAATATTTAAACTAGATGTAATCAGATGTTAGTGCATAGATTCACTGAATTCCGAACCATCAAAAATTTTGTGATTGGTTTGCTATCATAGACTTCCGAGATATAACCGTTTAAACTAAACATGACTTTTTTGTGTATAACAAAGGAAGGGAAAGAGCCTATCCAAAATTTGCGATTGAAAAAAAAAAGATAAGTAATTTTACATATTTCTAAATTTATTTACACTAAATTGATCATAATATTTCTAACATGCCAAACAACTCGATAAACTAATACTCAAATATCTAAAAATTAAAAAAATTGTTACAAAAAAATAATGAGTCGATTAATCTTTAAATTTCTTTTTAATTTCGAATCTTCATTAAAAAATGAAAAAACATTAGCCCTGCTTAGAAAGAAGTGACCATGTCATTCTCGAAATATAAGTGTGTAACGCGTGGCTCGTACTGCCGTGGGCATACGGCCCGAAACCACGGTATATGAGGATTAGGCAAATTATTAGGAAAATTATTAATAATTGACAATCGGCATGAGCCGTCAAACAATTAAACGTGGACCTCCAAAGGGTCATAATTTTATTCAAATTTGAGCGCCAGGTACTATATTCCAAATTAGTTAACACTTAGCCAACTGTGACGAGCAGTGCCCCTCGTCATAAATTTTGAATTTATTATTCATTTACTCCCCAAAAGAGAGTTCTCATTTATACTAACTACTTTTACTTTTCACACTCGGACACGGCTAGCTAAGAGTTGCTTCTAAACGCGGAGAGTCGTGGGGTCTCGACGGTTACTGCTTTCTTTCTTTTATTTCACCTTCACACACGAAAATATAGGCGAAGCTTGTTCGAACAGACACATCTAGGACTGAGGCAACACAGAAAAATAAAATAGAACGATCTTTACATATAGAGTTAAAATTAATGCAATGCCTTTCATTTCACTGAGAACCTATGCGAGTGGGAGAACACGCTGTAAATTTTAAGCAATAACGTATTACCGAGTCTCCCACGAGGCACATCGTTGAAAGTAACAGAGTTTTTCCGTGAGTTAACAAAATTTAAATCTTGAACCAAGGTACAATTTTACAGAAGTTCGTGAACGATATTACAGCTACATCCACCTTAATTCTGAATCTTATTCCTTATCTTTTAAATTTATTACTTTTCCCATTTAACTTTCCCTTAAAGCTAGTGCTAATCTAAATTAAACTAATGGTATAAAAAATTGTATCAAGAAAAGTATGCGGATAAAAAATCTATCTCATGCCCGGGGCAGGAAAGGCAACCCGGCATCGAATTACTGGCCCATATTACGCACAAAAACGTGGTGACTTAGCTTAGTGTCCTTCTCGTCGATGGCGTGGAGGCTGAAGCGAGTAGCGCAGTCACACGAAGAAGTTCGACGAGAAGTTATACAAAAAAACGAAATCAATTTTACAAAAGAAATATAATTCGTATAAGCAATGAAAAATTATACGACTGAACACAAAAAAATCAAAGTCCAGAAGGGACTCGCGGCGAAGATATTGGATGAAGTCCCTTGGCCTTAAAGGTGTTGGTCGCCCGGGAGGCCGGAGAAGAGTCTGCCGAGTCTGAGCTCGCTGCCAGCTCGAAGGCCTTGGCCTTGGACCCGCCTTCCACGTCGCTGCCTCTGATTGATGAATTTTCGTGATTTGATTTCGTGAACTCTGATTTGAGAGCAACCCTCACGTCAAGTTGGGATCTCTGGTTCTCGCCTCTGGTCTTCTTCTCCCCGAAATCGCCTTATGCTGTAAAAATCGCATTGCCTGGCAATAGTCCGTTGTCTGTGACGTAATTGTCATACGTCCTAGGAAAGAAAAACATGCTTCTACACTATGGAGTATTTTGCCTTACCCGGCAGATGCTTAAAACTGAGAGAGACAGAGTAAGGAGAGAGTAACTGTGTTCTTCGAAGATTTACTTAACTTGTAGCTAATGCTGCCGGCTAACGGTGACGCTCGTGGCGATGATATTATACGGCGAGCTGCGAGGTCTTACGGATGTTTCAGGCGTGCCTGAGCTCGTTGCCTTTGAGAGGCAGCGGGACACAGCTCTTGTTGGGCTGTTGATGATGACTGGCGACAGATTTCCGCCGTAAAAAAAGATGCTCTTTGTTTCCTAAAAAAATTAATTCGAATCTACGTAGTATTTTTTTCTAAGCTACTAGGATTCAGGACGCAAGATGGAGAGACTCCTCTCGCGGTCATGGCAGGATTTCGTTTCGAAATCGGCCTTTGATGTATTAGTCGCGCGTGAGTAACGCGGAGAAAATTAAAAATCTTCTCACCGCGTTACAGACCCCCCCCCCCCCCCCGCCTAAACGAGGCATGGGGTTTTAACGAAAAAGCAAGCCTCGCTTCACCTACACCACGTGCGATTTAATATGCGACCGGGGTGCCTTCTCCACGTAGCGTTCTGAATGTTCTCATTTCTAGAATAGTAATATTTATTAAGATTTAAGTATTACTATTTCTTAAGATAGATTTAGCGTAGATTCCAAAGTATATTTACCTAACTTATTCTAGATATTTTATTTTTATTATTACGTTTATCGCCATATTAAAGAAAATTTTGAAAAAAAAATTATCCAAAAGAATTAGTCTCTTATTGAAATAGTGTTATCTAACTATTTATGTATGTATAAGAAAATTATGATTAATTTTTAATTTAGAACTGCCTTATCTGTATGCAGCAAATAAGAAAGAAAAATATAGTCCCATTGTGTTCCGAAAGGGAGGTAGTAATATAACTGTTTCCATTTATTTATTTATTTATTTTTTCTTTATTTGAAAAGGCAGCAGCAGCCAACTGGCAGATTTAATCCGTGTTAAAGTGGCGTTGCGCATTTTCTTTTTTCTGGTGTTCCTCGCGGGACCTGATCGGGTGCATCGGCCCCCGCTGCGCCTTAGTGCGCATGTACGTCGCGCGGCACTAGGGGCAAGTTGCCAACGTATGCTCTGTAAAGCCACATCCCCTGCAGAAGGGTCTGTTCCTTTCTGAACATGCTGGACACTCGTGAGAGTAGCTCCAGAAGTTCCAGCAGACTCCCTGCATGGGAGGCCGCTTATTTGGCGGTGGCGTGGGGAAGCAACGCTGTGGCGGGTCTACACTGCGGGTTATTTCGTGGCTTGCGCGGGTGGAGCCGGGCTCGGCAGTCCTCGGGGCTATCGTTGCTACCGTCCGCAGCGTCGCTAGGGCCCTTGCATCTGAGCTTGTCTCCGGGGGAGTCGGCGCCGCTCTCGCTGTCGGTGGAGCTAGGAGTTCCTTCCATGGCATTAGCCATTTCACCAGGCGGGGGCAACGTCGTATCGCCTCGTGGAGATCGTCGGTTGGTGTCGGTACCCCGTTGATTGTTGTTATTGAGCTCGAGGATGTGTCGGAGTCGTACTTCGACTCCGATATCGGCGAGAGTACCGTACGATTTTCCCGGAGGAATTCGCTAGGAGATAAATATTTGTTGATAGGCGTTCCACGATCCAGTAATTTGGGGTGAATTTAACGCTTATACTAGCACTAATGCCCTTAGCCGCGGAGGACAAAATGTGTGTGCGTCTCCACACTCTATCTCCGATTTCGGAGGAACGTTCGCGTCTACTTTCGTTATAATATTTTGCCAGCCTTTTGGACGCCGCTTTAATATTTTCCGTTACTTTGTCTCGCAGCGCGGATATACGTACCATGCGATTTGCCCAATCTTTCGGCGAATTTGGGATTATTTCGACCGTATTCGATTGTGTCAGCGTGTTTTCCGGCATGCGTAGCTCTCGTCCGAAATTGAGGAATGCGGGAGTTACTTTTGTTGAACTATGCACGGCCGAGTTTGCTGCTAATCGAAACTTTGATAGATGTTCGTCCCAATCCGTTTGGTGTTCGTGCGCAAATGACGTTATCATTGTTTTAATCATTCGATTCACCCTTTCCACAGGATTTGCCTGTGGATGGTAAGCTGGGGTAGTCGAGTGCTTAATTTCGTGTTTGTTTAGCACCTATGTCAAAGTGCGATTTGCGAACTCGGTCCCATTATCCGTGTGTAATGCTTCAGGGGCTCCGAAACTAAAAACGATATACTCTTCGAACGATTGCGTTATTGTCTTCGCATTTGCGCGTCGTAGAGGCACGACTTCGACCCAGCGAGTATATAGATCTTGGAATACGAGCACGTACGAAAATCTAGTTTTTGATACGAGTAACGGACCTACCACGTCTGCTGCTACTATTTGCCACGGTTGTTCGACTACTCGATGTCCCATCAACTCTACTGGTCGTGCTTGCTCGACTTTGCACGCTTGACAAGTGAGGCAGCTTCTAACAGATTTTACCGTATTCTCATAATAACCGGGCCAAAAGAAGCTAGCCGCAGGTCGACGGAACATTTTTTCTTGGCCGCGGTGGCATGCCGTAGGTACTGAATGTGCATCATGTAGTGCTTTATGATGTAACCCTTTTGGCAGTACTAATTTCCATGCCTCTAGGTCACCGACGAGTTCGTCTATAATAAGGTCTGGCCGATGTTTGTATAATTTCCCGTCAACTATTTTCCAGGCCACGAATTTTTTCGGCTTTGTCTCGACTAATTTAAATTGTTTTTCGTACACCGGGTCGGGCGTCTCCGCGACAGCTGCCAGGCAGTCATCGTAGTCAGAAAACATGCGTCACAGCGCGTCCGTAATAACGGTAAACCTTGTGCTGTCTAGGTATTGATGGAATTTCTCGACCGACCAAAGAACGGCATGGCACTCTCGCTCAGTTGCCATATAATTGCGCTCTGCCTTGGATAGGGCGCGCGAAGCATACGTGAGAGTAAGCGAGGGTCGGTGCAGTTGTTAGCGCCTTTTTTATTGCCTGTAGGACACATTCTTGGTCTTCTCCCCAACTGAAACGGATGTTTTTGTGGAGTAGGCGAGTGAAGGTCTCTACCGTCTCGGAAAATTTGTCTATAAAACGACGATACCAAGATGTCATGCCTAATAAACGGCGTAGTTGTTTAATATTTTTCAGAGCCGGATAATTTAAAATTGGTTCAATTTTTTCCGAGTCTGGTTTGAGACCTTCTTTGTCTACTTTATTACCTAGATAATGATATCTCACCGACGATCGACAAAATTCGCATTTTTCCCTGTTTACAGTTAGGCTTGCCTCAGTAAGTTTTTTCAAGATTTTTTCGAGTATTGATTGATAATGATTCCGTGACAATTATTAAATCATCGAGACAGGCAAAGACATCTGGCTCCATCTCCGGACCAATTAAATTATCTATTAATCTTTGAAATCATGCGGGGGCGTTAGATAAACCGTATGGTAGAACATTACAGTGGAATAAGCCCTTGTTAGACACTGTAAAGGGCGCAATTTCTTTACTGTTGGTTGCTAACGGTATTTGGTGATACGCGTTTTTCAGATCTATCGTAGAAATATATCGAGCTTTTCTTAACTTATCCAGTGTAGAATTCATATAAGGTAGAGGGTACGCGTCTTTACGAGCAATTTTGTCGATCTTCCAGAAATCAATGCAAAATCTAAATGTGCCGTTAGGTTTTCGTACCATCACTACCGGACTCGACCATGGACTTCTCGACGGTTCAATTTTTCCCGATTCAAGCAACTCGTTTACCTCCTTATGCATAGCTTGTCGAACGGGCTCCGATACTAGATAGTATCGTTGCTTGATCGGGGGATGACCTTGTACGTCAATCGCATGTTCCGTGAGATTAGTTACCCCTTGTATCTCGGAGGGCGGCGGCAAGGATCTAGCAAGCAGGTGATCAATCTGCTACCGATGATCTGTGGAAATTTCCGCAATCGCCGCACAGTCCGAAGCCTCTTGGGAAGAAGAAATAATAGAAAAGTTCGCCGAGTAGCCAGTAGGCAAAGTCCAAGATTTTTTTCCAAAGTCTACGATAAATTGAAAATCTGATAGAAAATCCATCCCTAGAATGCAATCATACTCCAAACACAGCAATAACTGGGCGTGTATGCGACGTGATTCGAAACCTAGAGTGAGGTCCAAGGCAATCTGTCTTTTAATAGAAGATAAAGAACCGCCAGCAAGTTGCACTACTGGGGTATGGGATTTTTGCCTTTCTTCGGGCAATAAAGAGAAAGTTTGTTCAACAAAATACGTATGAATTGATCCGCTGTCAACCAACGCTGAAAAAGTTTTCCTATTTTTATAGGCAAATAGAATCGTGTATCATTAGTGCGGTCTTTTATTGATACACAGTATTCGCAAACTCTGCTTATTGTTGCTTTTTTGTTGGTCGATATTCGTGGGGGATGACGTCTAAGCTACTTCGACCGCAGGCATTTTGTATCGGTGCCATCGCTGAAGACTGTGAATTTGGCCCTTTATATTTCTTGCCATCGCCTTTTCTTTCATTTTCCGGCATTGCCACTTTTACGTAGTTTTTGATGGCCGTTCTCCTGTTTGCCTCTGTAGGCATGCTCTGGGAACATTGATTCTTCCGGAGTCGGGGGGGGGGGGAGCGGTGCCTCCACACGCGGCTTAAATTCTTTGCAGCTTCAAGGCGTTCCCCTATTCTTTCTAAGTCTTCCAGCGACTGTATTTGATCCCTTTCTATTTTATCATGATATTTTGCGCAGAGGTGCGTATAGGCAATGTCGATTTGCTCGCTTAACGAGTATGGGGGAAAACTGATAACTCATAATATGTCTGAGTCCGACTAGAAAGTCTGCTATGGGTTCCTCAGGCCCTTGAAATCGACTACGCACCTCTTCGCGTGCCTGAAGTTGAAAGTTAACTCCTCCGAATCGACGGCGAATGGCTGTTAAAAATTGATTCCAACTCTCCCATCGCGGCTTCTCTAATCTAAATCATTGTAAGGCAATTCCTGCTAACAAGTTCGGCATAGCATCTAACAGTTCGATTTCCGAGAATCTTGTCCCTTTTCTGCCTTCGTTTACCCGAAGTAAAAATTCTTCCGCGCTATGATCTCGTTTTCCATCAAATTTTAACTGCCCTTTTCGTACTATTTCCCCAGCATGTAAACTGGATTTATTTTCCCGCGTGAGGTTCTGCTCATCCTATCAGTAGAGGTAGTACGGGTGGGTAAGGGTTTATCGAATAATTATTTGCCGGTATAAAACTCTGTTGTGCGGGCAGAGGAGGTGCCGGTGGGTAGTTAGTAGGTGGTTGCCAGTTGGTGGAGGCCGAGGGTGTGGGATTGTGGTTAGGCACTACTGGAAATGGTAGAAAATGTGTAGGATTTTCTTGCCTGGAGTTTGGAGGTACATTTTGGAAGTTGGATACTGGAGGCGCATTCATGGTGTGAGGAGTTACTATGGTAGAGTGTCGTCTGCCTTCGTCTGCGGCCGTATCCGCAAACGATGGATGGCCAAAGAAAGACATATTGGTCTCTGAGGCGGCCCTACAAGTTGGGGTGGCTGTAGCAAAATTCTCGTTTCTCACCTGTGGTGGTGTTTCAAAATTGAAATCGTCCTGTAAATGAGCTAATCGGAACGGTAGACAGCAAGCATTGGGGTTCTAACTCCGCGGGCCAGTGAGGCGCAGGCATAGTAAGCGGCTGGTCTGTTCTAGGAGGAACGTATTGTGTATTATTGCGCGGCATACGGACATTATTTCCATGCCAGGCTCCAGTAGCTATGTTTTCGACTTCTAGGTCACCTACATTTTCTTGATACCAGAGAGTGTCATGTTTCTCTTCGCGCAAAACTGATAGCGTATCAGTCGACACCTGCGCTCCGGTTCACTCCCTATGTCGTTCAATCCGGCACTTCCAAGTTTTCCACCCACTCAAACACCGCATCTCGACCGTCGCTGGCCATCCTATTCCACAGATTGACTTGGTTTTTAAACCACCGCGAAATGTCTAAATATCTATGCCAAACGTGGCTCGTTCGCGCTGTATGCTCCAGGTATGCCGTCAAAAAAACTACCTAATTCTAAAGTATTTGAATTATTTTTACTTAGTGTTAACCTATTTAGTTAATCCCGAGTGTATCTTGGCTACCACCGAAAAAAAACAACAACAATGTTCTGCCTGCTTAAACAAGACACTTTAACGTTGTGTATTACCCTAAATAATATTAAAAAAATTTCAGGAGCGAAAAAATATTCGTGATTTTTGGAGTATAATGATAAAATGTAAAAAAAAGAATTTGTATTATTAGTTATTTTTAAATAAACCGACAAGTAAAATCTGTATTTATCTAGTAGATAAAGTTTGCTGCTATTGTTTTTATAACGTGTTTTAAAGACAGTATGTATTGTTAAAAAGTAAAAAAATTTTGAATTTGTATTAAAAAATTTGAACTAAAATTATTACCAAGTGTGATAAAATTAATATTTTACCCAGTTGAAAGAACAGTTTTATTTGTAATTTATCGTGTACCAAAAACTATCTTATATACTAATTTACATCGGACTCTTACACTCCATAAAATCATCACGAAAAAAAATTATTTTAAACGTAGTTACTCTACTGTATAGGTAATCAAGTAAAAAAAAATAAAATTATTTTTTAATTTTTGAACATTAAGTTACGGAATTTAGTTATTTTCTAGAGAAAAAGTATGGAAAAAAACCAAAACAATCTTTGACCGGACTGTCACGATTGTAAGTATATAAAGAACAACAGAGAAAAGTTTAATTTTCTATTGGAAAACATAGCAAGATATATTTGCTTCTAAACCGGCAAAAAATTTCTACTAATGTTATTTACCATTAGACACTGTTATTTACTAAGTGTTCTCTTTCTTTAACTTTTATTGCTATAGTATTAGTTATACTAAGCTTATTGCCTATGTTATTTATTACGGATTATAAATATTTCTACATCGTTCAGATAACGGAACTATATTTTCCGTAAATAACTATTTGGCCTTTATCAATACTACAGTATTATTATTTATGGCCAATATAAATGACGGGTTTGTAGACTAAGAATTCTCTATATTATTCGTTTCAACGATACTCCGTATTCAATATCAATATTATAACCACTAACTAGCACATCTCGTGTTTAATATTACTCAAGGTAATGTTCGGTAATAACTGTTTTTTGCAGTATATTTATTTGCCTCCTTGTCGCCGCGGCTAACGGAGGATGCCTTTCTTAGTGTGAGCACCTTGCTGTTTATTTACTTTAAAAATCGGTGAGTCGGTGCGACCGAGAGTTAAAAGGTATATTGTACGCGAGCGAGCCGCCGCGCTGGGCATCTCAAGATGTCGTCGCCTCGTGGCGAGGCAAGCCGCATAAATTTGAGTTCACATTTATACTAACTACTTTTAATTTTCACCCTCGAACACGGCTAGCTAAGAGTTGCTTCTAAACGCGGAGAGTCGTGGGGTCTCGACGGTTACTGCTTCATTTCTTTTATTTCACATTCATAAACGAAAATATAGGCGAAGCTTGTTCGAACAGACACACCTAGGACTGAGGCAACACAGAAAAATAAAATAGAACGATCTTTACATATAGAGTTAAAGTGGATGCAGTGCCTTTTATTTCATTGAGAACTTATGCGAGTGGGAGATCACGCTGTAAATTTTACACAATAACGTATTACCGAGTCTCCCACGAGGCACATCGTTGAAAGTAACAGAGTTTTTCCGTGAGTTAACAAAATTTAAATCTTGAACCAAGGTACAATTTTACAGAAGTTCGTGAACGATATTACAGCTACATCCACCTTAATTCTGAATCTTATTCCTTATCTTTTAACCGTAATAAATTTACTACTTTTCCCATTTAACTTTCCCTTAAAGCTAGTGCTAATCTAAATTTAACTAATAGTATAAAAAATTGTATCAAGAAAAGTGTGCGGATAAAAAAATTTATCTCACGCCCGGGGCAGGAAAGGCAACCAGGCATCGAATTACTGGCCCATATTAGGCACAAAAACGTGGTGACTTAGCTTAGTGTCCTTTTCGTCGATGGCGTGGAGACTGAAGCGAGTAGGGCAGTCACACGAAGAAGTTCGGCGAGAAGTTATACAAAAAAACTAAATCAATTTTACAAAAGAAATATAATTCGTATAAACAATTCAAAATTATACGACTGAACACAAAAAAAATGGATGAAGTCCCGTGGCCTTGAAGGTGCTGGTCGCCTGGGAGGCCGGAGAAGAGTCTGCCGAGTCTGAGCTAGCTGCCGGCTCGAAGGACTTGGCCTTGGATCCGCCTTCCACGCTGCTGCCTCTGATTGGTGAATTTTCGTCGTCGCCAGGCTCTCTGATTTGAGAGCAACCCTCACGTCAGGTTGGGATCTCTGGTTCTCGCCTCTGGTCTTCTTCTCCCCGAAATCGCCTGATGCTGTAAAAATCGTATTGCGTAAGGCACTGGAATTTTCCATGTTCGCTGGGGGAGAAGTTAGGAGATACTGTATATAGAGATGTCTATAGTGCATTGTCTGGCAATAGTCCGTTGGCTGTTACGTAATTGTCGTACGCCCTTGGAAAGAAAAACATGCTTCTACAGTATGGAGTATTTTGCCTCACCAGGAAGATGCTTAAAACTGAGAGAGACAGAGTAAGGAGAGAGTAGATGTGTTCTTTAAAGAATTACTTAACTTGTAGCTAATGCTGACGGCCGATGGAGATGCTCATGGCGATGATATTATACGGCGAGCTGCGAGGTCTTATGGACGGTCCAGGCGTGCCTAGGCTCGTTGCCTTTGAGAGGCATCGGTACAAAGCTCTTGTTGGGCTGTTGATAATGACTGGCGCCAGATTTGCGTCGTAAAAACAGATGCTTTTTGTTTCCTAAGAAAATTAATTCGAATCTACGCAGTATTTTTTTCTAAGCTACTAGGCTTTAGAACGCAAGGTGGAGAGACTCCTTTCGCGGTCACGGCAAGATTTCGTATCTAAATCGGCCTTTGATGTATTAGTCGCACGTGAGTAACGGGGAGAAAATTAAAAATCTTCTCACCTTGTTACAAGCAATAGCGATTTTTTTTTAAATACATATCCTCCAATATATTCGAATATAAAGGTCGTTATGATCCGCGAGAATAACTTAAGCAAAAGATAGTAAAAAGTTAACTTTTTGGAGAATTTCAAATTAAATCCTTCCATTTTACTCCAGTTATCGTACGTGACAAACATCGATTTTATCACAAAATAATTTTTTTCTCTGTAAAAGAAAAAGATAAAGCCGAAAAAATTTTACTGCATATTCTTCTTCAAGATTCTACTCACCACAATTTCTTTCAAAAATTTTCGTTCTTATATTTGACAGATATAAACGTTGGGAGAAAATCGGAAAACTGCCAAAAAATCAAAAACGTCAAAGAAAAGATAAAAGAAATTTCAGCAGCCGTTCATAAAAGAAAAGAAAAGAAAGCGAAGAAAATGAGTCCTGAAAATTTAATTTTTACTGTGTATATTCCATGTATTGCCACTCTACATTCATGCGTATACATACAGAAACACACACATACAGATACACACACTCAAACACTTACACACACGCGCACACACATACACGCATGCACACACACACACACAAACACACATACACACACACACACACACACACACACATACACACAGATACACACACACACACACATGCACACACGCGCACGTACGCACGCACGCATGCATTCAGGCCCGCACCTACACACAAACACACACAGACTTTTTCTATAACTTGTGTATTTTGATTCCTAATGTCTCAAAATATTTTTCGCTCTTTTAAGAGTTCTGATATGCTGTGGCGTTACGCTTTTTCCAAATGCTTGAATATTTCTCTCCGTATTCTTGCCACAACATCTCGAGCTAATTATTCGTTTGTCGTTAATTACCTTTCATGAAATCCAAAGTGTCCCTTGTTGATTTTTCCTGAATATCAACCGACCAGGCCGGCAGAGTAATTATTGCTTCGTCGTATAGCCAGTGTGGTTTTTGAGGGCTCCTTCTTCGACGTGTTTATAGCATACGCGAATTCCGCTATGTGTACGTCCCATGTGTTATGAGTTTCCTCGATCAATTGAGTAATCGTATTTTTTATGGTTCGATTGACGGCTACCAGCTCCCACGGACGTAAAAAGCTGCGAGTACCTATGAGGCCGGCGGATCGGAGCTGCAGGGGCTTGTACTGTTGGCAGGTCGTGCAGTTTCGTACGTAATTCCGTGGGGTTGCGCAAATTGCACAACCACTATAATCTGCTATGATCAGTCACAACTTTGAAGTAGTATCCCTCCACGTACGGACGGAATTTGTGGATAGCCGATATTACGGCTAGGCATTCACGCTCCGTCGCCGAGTAACTACGTTCAACCGAGGTAAAAGTTCTACTCACAAAAGAGAGTAAGCACGTCCTCGAGCCCTGTATTCGAGTCGTTAATTTGTATGCAGTATTCTCCATCGCAGCACGGTCGGTGTAAAGTAGGGACGTATAATACGCCCCATACGTATTTACTCCCTTTCCTCATTAGCTAATTTAAAGATTCAGCCAATGTGGAAATATTTACGAGGAACTTACGGTACCACGACGCCATACACAAAAATCTGTACAGGTATTTGGGTGCTTTCGGTACTCCATAATAGACTCGATTTTGTCCAGATCCAGATCTGGACAAAATCCCTCGCAGCTTACGAGATCTCCGAGGTACTTCACCTTCTCTCATCAGAACACGTTTTTCTCCCGATTGAAGGTGAGACCGGCTCGTTTAATTCTTTCGAGCGTGTTACTCATTCACATGTGCTCTTCGAAAGTCTCTGTTTGTGCTGGCTGATCAACGAACATTCGTTGTTTTCGTGTAGGACGTTCTCCGAGTTGACGCTCTGTACGCGCGGGCGGTATTCTGATGCTCGGTTTTGTATACATCGGCGGGTCGGTAAAGGACATAAGTTCGTCCTGAGGCTCGTTTTCAAAGTACCTTGTCGTGAATATCAAATTGAAATTCACGCGAGATTTTTGTCTTTACTCGTTTATAGTTGATGCGCTGATTACGGGGTGCTTATTGTCAGCTAGGCGTGTAGTGCAAGCTGGTGCTGAGTGTTGCGACTCGCCGAGTAATGATGTGAGCATTACGTAATCCTCTCCGAACATGCTCATGTATTTCTCTCTTTAGGACGGTGTGTTCATATGAGGCAGCTACCTCCCGAGGTACTCTGTATTCGTCGTTCGGTAAAGTGGGGGCGTGCGAGTAAGGTTGTGCACTTGGCGGCATGTGCGTGCCTGTTGCCGAGCTTATTGTAGCCGTTGTCACTGTCATTGGCGTGTGCGTACAAGACAAGGTAGGCACGAATGCTCGTTCTTCCGCGTCACTTGCGTCAACTATGTGTTGCACGAATATATCGGCCAGCGGCTGTCGTACATTCAGCCTTATTAGCATCAGAACATCTACTAGGCTGCTCCGGCATGATGTAATGGTCATATTTCACCTCTCGTCGTCTGAGCCTACGCCGCTGAACTGGTTTGAGGAATTTAATTCAGCTTACCGTACGTCGTCTAGATTTATTAGCGCGCCGAGCATCATGTTATTCAGGAACTTCGGAGTGAATGAGTCTAGGTAGTCTGATTGGAGCGCGGCTCTGTGTCTTATCAACTCCCAATAGTTATTTATGTGTTATTTATAGTTTGCACGCTCGCTCGTACGTTCCACCGGTCGTTCATAATTAGTGGTAGCCGAGCGCTCTCGTTGTTTCGTCCGTACCCATGAAAGTCACGAACGTAAATACATCCTCCGGTAGGATGCCTAAACTACTCTCGGACGAGATATACAGGACAGTAATTGTTGGAGGCTTCGTGTCTCGAGAGAAGGCGCGCGCAGCTGCTCGCCTCTCTCATTACACCCACTCTCCGTGCATGTCAGAACAGCTTGAGCCACCATACATGCAGTATTGTTTTTACATAGAGTGCTAATCAGTTAAATTATATTCAGAGTTAATTGGAATCAGAGCAGAAATTTAGTATATTCAGAGTTGGTATAATAAATCAGAGTGCGTGTTGAAAGTGGTTTAAAAATAAAACTGCTGTATAGTTTTTTTTCAAGAACCCAGAACCATCCTTTCCCCCGGCAAATTCTAACAGGTTATCGGCGCAAGCACGAGTAGGTTAGTTTTGTTTCATGGCGGCTGTTAGAAATAGAGTGTAAGTAACAAATCTTAGAGAATACAGAGAAATAAGTAATAGTGGGTTCGGACAGCATGGTGCGGGGTTTTCCGCCGCGAATGTCGGTCATCTTAAAGCGGGAGACGCATTTGAGCGGCCGAAAGTGTGCAAACCAAACTCGCTGCGAAAGTGTAAAAGCAGAACAGTAGTGTGTGCACGGGACGTATACATTCTTGAAAGCCGCGAAGCGTTGTGCATCTAGTGGTATATTACAATCATAGCACCGTCAAAATAGCGTACATACGTGCATAAGTAAGAGTAGCACGCCTGCGCAGGCAGGAAAGTTCACCGTGCAGGGAGGCCATTTTCAGAAAGAGACGCAGAACGTGACAGTGCAGTGAGATGTGACAGTGTATGTGCGAGTTTATCTTTTTTCTCTCTCAAGCCGGACGACGTATGTGAGAGAACCACGAAGCTCAGTGCATAGAGTGGTTCAGAGAGACGAAGTAAAGCACGATAGGAAATATCGCACACCTGCGATAATTCTAAAATTTTTCAAATTGAATAAATAAATAAATTAAATTAAGACGATTCAGAATTAGTAGGTAAATAATAAAAATATTGGTTAATAGCCAAATAAATTTAAACAGAAGTTGTCATAATGAATGAAAGAAGTTACAGAGATTATATAAATAAATAAAGATACCATTTCCGAGACTGCTTATATAAATAAAGTTTAACAAAAATTATAATAACTCATGTTGTTTAAGGATTTGTATAATTCGACTGTGTAACATATATGCGATCGCCCTCCATCCATGAAGTAACGACAAAATTGTGATATGACTAGTCGGATTGGAAGAGAGTACATAAACGCAGGCTGCAAATTCAGAATAAATCCGAATATTGATTTGTGGTACACATTGATTGTGGTACAAACCACTCTACGCACTGAGATTTGTGGTTCTCTCACATACGGCGTCTGGCTTGAGAGAGAAAAAAGATAAACTCGCACATACACTGTCACATCTCACTGAACTGTCACGTTCTGCGTCTCTTTCTGAAAATGGCCTCCCTGCACGGTGAACTTTCCTGCCTGCGCAGGCGTGGTCGTGCACGCTTAGATTTTCCGAGAATTCTCTGAATGTTTTTACATCTCTGAATTACTCTTACTTATGCACGTGTGTACGCTATTTTGACGGTGCTATGATTGTAATATACCACTAGATGCACAATGCTTTGCGGCTTTCAAGCATGCATACGTTCCGTGCACACACTACTGTTCTGCTTTCACAGTCTAAGATTTGATACTTACTCTCTATTTCTAACAGCCGCCATGAAACAAAACTAACCTACTCGTGCTTGCGCCGACACGAAGATGAGAGCGAGGTGCTAGCCTGCATACAGCTCGAAGAGCCGACGAGCGACGCTTGGTACACTTAGAAGAGAAATCAAGTAAGAGAGAAGCCGCTCGATTTCCCTTGGTGGAAAGTAATAGGCAGTCGTCTCTATGCTTATCGGCCAGGCCATTCCATCGAGGAAATTTTTGAGAACGAGGATGCGTGAAAGTTAGTGTTCTCGCAGGAGCATAGACAGCAAGCACGGTACGAATGCCACAACGAGCCAACGGCTGGCCATCTCGACCGCCTTAAAACGTACCAGCGCCGAAAGCTTATGGACTACTGGCCACCGCTACATAAAGAAACAAAAAATACGTACGAAACTGCATGACCTGCCAACAGTATAAGCCCCTGCAGCTCCGATCCGCCGGCCTCATGGGTACTCGCAGCTTTTCACGTCCGTGGGAGCTGATAGCCATCAATGGAACCATAAAAAATACGATTGCTCAATTGATCGAGGAAACTCACAACAAATGAGACGTACACGTAGCGGAATTCGCGTATGCTATAAACACGTTGAAGAAGGAGCCCTTAAAAACTACACTGGCTATGCGACGAAGCAATAATTACTCTGCCGGCCTGGTCGGTTGATATTCAGGAAGAATCAACAAGGGACACTTTGGATTTCATGAAAGGTAATTAACGACAAACGAATAATTAGTTCGTGATGTTGTGGCAAGAATACGGAGAGAAATATTCAAGCATTTGGAAAAAGCGTAACGCCACAGCATATCAGAACTCTTAAAAGAGTGTAAAGTAATCACACAGATATTTCTTATAATTATTTTTTTACAATAAACAGAATCACTTATTATTATGATTTTTATATAATAAGTTTTTCCATTTATCTATATATTATTCGTTTAAACGTTATTTTTGCTTCCTCATAAAGGAAACTTGAGACCGTAAAAAAAAATTTTTGCTAAAAACATGTTAGAAAAATATTTTGAGATATTAGGAATCAAAATACACAAGTTATAGAAAATGTCTGTGTGTGTTTGTGTGTATGTGCGGGCGCGAATGCATGCGTGTGTGCGTACGTGCGCGTGTGTGTGTATGTGTGTGTGTATGTGTGTATCTGTGTGTATGTGTGTGTTTGTATGTGTGTTTGTGTGTGCGTGTGCATGTGTGCATGTGTGTGCGCGTGTGTGTATGTGTTTGAGTGTGTGCATGTGTATGTGTGTGTTTGTGTATGTGTACGCATGAATGCAGAGTGGCAATACATGGAATATACACAGTAAAAATTAAACTTTCAGGACTCATTTTCTTCGCTTTATTTTCTTTTCTTTTATGAACGGCTGCTGAAATTTCTTTTATCTTTTTTTTGACGTTTTTGATTTTTTGGCAGTTTTCCGATTTTCTCCCAACGTTTATATCTATCAAATATAAGAACGAAAATTTTCGAAAAAAGTTGTGTCGAGTAGAATTTTTCGGCTTTATCTTTTTCTTTTACAGAGAAAAAAATTATTTTGTGATAAAATCGATGTTTGTCACGTACGATAACTGGAGTAAAACGGAAGGATTTAATTTGAAACTCTCTAAAAAGTTAACTTTTCACTATCTCTTGTTTAAGTTATTCCCGCGGATCATAACGACCTTTATATTCGAATATATTGGAGGTTATGTATTTAAAAAATAATTATTATCGCTTGTAACGCGGTGAGAAGATTTTCAATTTTCTCCCCGTTACTCGCGCGCGACTAATACATCAAAGGCCGATTTAGAGACGAAATCCTGCCATAACCGCGAAAGGAGTCTCTCCACCTTGCATTCTGAATCCTAGTAGCTTAGAAAAAAATACTGCGTAGATTCGAATTAATTTTCTTAGGAAACAAAAACCATCTTTTTTTACGACGCAAATCTGGCGCCAGTCATATCAACAGCCCAACAAGAGCTGTGTCCCGATGCCTCTCAAAGGCAACGAGCCTAGGCATGCCTGAAAGTCCATAAGACCTCGCAGCTCGCCGTATAATATCATCGCCACGAGCGTCACCATCGGCCGTCAGCATTAGCTACAAGTTAAGTAAATCTACGAAGAACACAGCTACTCTGTCCTTACTCTGTCTCTCTCAGTTTTAAGCATCTTCCTGGTAAGGCAAAATACTCCATAATGTAGAAGCATGTTTTTCTTTCCAAGGGCGTACGACAATTACGTAACAGCCAACGGAGTATTGCCCGACAATGCACTATAGACATCTCTATATACAGTGTCTCCTAACTTCTCCCCAGCGAACATGGAAAATTACAGTGCCTTACGCAATACGATATTTACAGCATCAGGCGATTTCGGGGAGAAGAAGACCAGAGGCGAGAACCAGATATCCTAACCGGACGTGAGGGTTGCTCTCAAATCAGAGAGCCTGGCGACGACGAAAATTCACCAATCAGAGGCAGCGACGTCGAAGGCGGGTCCACGGCCAAGTCCTTCGAGCCGGCAGCTAGCTCAGACTCGGCAGACTCTTCTCCGGCCTCCCGGGCGACCAACACCTTCCAGGCCACGGAACTTCATCCAACATCCGCGCCAGGAGTCCCTTCTGGACTTTGATTTTTTTGTGTTCAGTCGTATAATTTTTAATTGTTTATACGAATAATATTTCTTTTGTAAAATTGATTTAGTTTTTTTGTATAACTTCTCGCCGAACTTCTTCGTGTGACTGCGCTACTCGCTTCAGTCTCCACGCCATCGATGAAATGGACACTAAGCTAAGTCACCACGTTTTGGTGCCTAATATGGGCCAGTAATTCGATGCCGGGTTGCCTTTCCTGCCCCGGGCGTGAGATAAATTTTTTTATCCGCACACTTTTCTTGATACAATTTTTTATACTATTAGTTAAATTTAGATTAGCACTAGCTTTAAGGGAAAGTTAAATGAGAAAAGTAATAAATTGATTACGGTTAAAAGATAAGGAATAAGATTCAGAATTAAGGTGGATGTAGCTGTAATATCGTTGACGAACTTCTGTAAAATTGTACTTTGGTTCAAGATTTGAATTTTGTTAACTCACGGAAAAACTCTGTTACTTTCAACGATGTGCCTCGTGGGAGACTCGGTAATACGTTATTGTGTAAAATTTACAGCGTGATCTCATACTCGCATAAGTTCTCAATGAAATAAAAGGCACTGCATCCACTTTAACTCTATATGTAAAGATCATACTATTTTATTTGTCTGTGTTGCCTCAGTCCTAGGTGTGTCTGTTTGAACAAGCTTCGCCTATATTTTCGCCTATTATTCACGCCCGGGGCAGGAAAGGCAACCCGGCATCGAATTGCTGGCCCAGATTAGGCATCAAAACGTGTAACCAAAAACGTGGTGACTTAGCTTAGTGTCCTTTTCATCGATGGCGTGGAGACTGAAGCGAGTAGCGCAGTCACACAAAGAAGTTTGGCGAGAAGTTATACAAAAAAACTAAATCAATTGTACAAAAGAAATATTATTCGTATAAACAATTAAAAATTATACGACTGAACACAAAAATTTTCTAACATGTTTTTAGCAAAAAAAATTTTTTACCATCTATGTATATATATAAAATTAATTACCACACAGACAATTAAATTGAAAATCAAAATAAATATTGAAAATTCAGAATCATATTATTGATCCATCAGTATGTGATTATGCACTCATATATGCATAACATGTACGCCAACTAAATATATAAATATATATATATATATATATATATATATATATATATATATATATATATATATATATATATATATATATATATACTGATGGATCAATAATAGGATTCTGAATTTTCAATATTTATTTCGATTTTCAATTTTATTGTCTGTGTGGTAATTAATTTTTGTTTAAAATTAACTATATATGGATGGTTCTCTGACAAATCGTGCGCGAAAAAAAAAGGATTTTCCAAAAATATTTTTTTTATGTTCCTATAGTATGTATGATTATCCCTAAATTTTTTCAGATTTTTTCCATCATTATTTTCCGAGTTACAGAGGGTCAAACTTGGCCATCTAAGCATTTTTTGCATTTTTTGGCCATACAAATTAATTTATAACTCCTCAGGGAAGCATTTTTCACAAAAAACGTATACATACTTTTTTTTTGTAAAATTTTCTGTAGTCTGCATTACAAATACTTGCAAAGTCGTATATATATGTTATAACTATCGTATATGCCAATTAAACCTTAAAATGCTGATTCTGAGAGTTCGATCAAAGCCTCGACCACCAAAAAGTTCATGGAGATACCCTTTTATAGTGCAAAAGTCCCAGTATAGGTCCCAAAATGGAGGGGAGCCTGTATCTTAGTCTAAAAATTAAGAAAATCATCAATTCATGCAAAAAATGATTAAAATCATAGTTAAAACTTTTTGGAAAATCCATTTTTATATATATATATATATATATATATATATATATATATATATATATATATATATATATATATATAACATCGGGTGGGCTTCTGACTATAATCTCGGGCGATCCTGTCGTTAAAGGGTTATAGCCTTCATCGACCCTTACGTTAATATTTTAATCATCCTTGCAGTATTTTGTATTTCTTTTTAATATTATTGGACTACCCATGGTAATTACGTCACTGTGAACGCACTCTCAGAGGAAATTTATGAGGTATCTGCTGCGACAAAAGATCCTAAAATTCTACACTCTACCGCACACGACACTATAACACACAATCAAACACAAACGTTTCAGAGAATTCAGAGAACAACAGTTGCATAGGATCACTAAAAGATATGAATACAACATTTATAAAATTAAATAAAACACTACAGTGTACGATGCAAAATAAGATTAATATTAAATGAGAATACAAATTAACAAACAAAAGCAATTTTGATATATGGCTAAATTCATTAAATTCACAACTGGTAGCGAATAGTTTATCAGAAATATTAAACAATGCAGACAAAATTTAAACATGCTAATTCAGAGAAAATATTAAAATTAAAAAGATTAGTAAAAGCCATAATTATAAATCATCTCGTTGCAAACTACCACCAAAAGATTTTGAACATTACAGAGCTACAAGATAGATCAATAAAAATCAGAGAAATCAAAAGAATAGAGACTATCATAACACACACGTCTATCAGACAGAGACTTTACAACATTAAAAATCAAACAAAGAGAAAGTCACAGAATTTTGTGACAGATTCGATTATATTGTCAGAGAATATGAAAGTTATAGTACGATAGTTCCACCAACAGACGAAGAGATAAGATCGACTTTTTACCATGCGGTGTATGATTCAAGCCACGTGCTGAGATCCGCCTGCCTAGTAAGAACCCAAACGGGTTCAGAAATTACTAAAGAAGACATGAAAAGTTGTCTGTTACTGATAGAAGTAGAGAAACCCAAAAGTTGAGAGGCCAGAGCATACTTAGTTCAGAGGACTCAAAGAAATGAGCAAGGAAAGGACTCAAGAAACAAAATGCCACAGATGTAACAAATTCGGATACTAGGCATCCAACTGCCTCCTAAAAGAATATAACATCTAGTTTAGCTATTACTGCAATGAAATTACGGAACACAAGGGTGACCAGTGCCCCAACAGTGTTCAGAGATATGATTCAAAACAAAAGAATAAACAACAAACACAAACACATAACACTAACACCAGAGGCACAGGTAGGGGTAGAGGAAAATTCAGAGTCAGAAAATTCTCAAATCAGAATACGAACAAACCCTTCAATAAAACGACATCTAAGAATGCCAAGGCCAAGTTAGCAGGTAAGAAAAATGACACAATTCAGAATAACACAAATATAATTTCTATAGCAGATTCAGGAGAAACTGAACATATACTAAATAAAGGGTTGCTCCTGAAAAAATTACATAAAGACTACAGATGAAGAGGTCAGAAGCACTAATAAATATAAGAGCGATAACATTAAAATAGGTGGAAGGGGTAATCTGTATTTAGAATCAAGCCTAAAATATGAGACAATTCATTTGTGAAATATCTGCACCAAATATATCAGCCATCCTGTTATCGATACGGAAATTTTCGGAAACATGTTGTGGAATATACTTGGGCAGATGATTAAGAACTTTTAATCAAGATAATGGAGAAGAGAACAATACTAGATATTACGAAAAACCAAATTGGATAATTGATTTTGAAGTCAGAAATACAAACGTATCAGAGAATAAATACCAGAAATACACGATTACGGTACATCTAATTTCCATTGAAGATTTCCTAACACAATCGCAGACGGAGTTACATATATCAGAGGACAACACTCAGAGACCGTCAGAGATTGGGAGGGAGATTGAAAAAGAAACTTCAGAAAAAAACACAGAAGAACAAGAAATAAACGAAAAAGAGTATGGCACAGAAAACAGAGAAATAAAAAGTAAAATAATAGACTTAAGCACTATACAGACAGAATCAGACAGAGAAACTTTATGAAAAAATTCAGAGAAACCCTGCAGAGAATATCATCAAGAAACCAAGTGAAGGGATGTTGTGGCATATGAGATTTGGTCATACACCATTAAACTATATGAAAGAGATGCAAAAATATGAAGAGAACATCCAGAATATAAAACTAAATACAGAGATTTAGGATTATGAGACTTGTATTTTAGCAAAAATGGAAAGTCTCCCATTTAAAAACAAAAGAGGCAGGTCAGACAGACCACTTCACATACTACATAGGGACACAATGGGAAAGATTTCATCGGCATCATTTTTGGGAGAAAACAGATATAACATTGTGTTTACAGATGACCATACCAGGTATGCCAGATCTTACAGCATGAAACATAAGAGTGAATCAGGCCAATGTCTATAGCGATACCAAACACACATGAGAAATGTGATAGGTAAACATGAGAAAGTGTGTTACATCAACACACGAAAGAGAAGAGATTAGTAGTGACCTCGCGCCCCCCATATACTCCAGAATTAAATGGTACAGTGGAGAGATTCAATAAGACGCTCCAGAAGAAAATCAGAGCGCTGATGATCGACTACGGTCTACCAGAAACAATATGGATGCTCGGGTATGAAGCAGCAGTACATATGTACAACCGAACACCGCATAAGGGAATCAACTTTGAAACCACTGTATCGGTAATTAATTCAGAGAAAAAAAGTCATTTAGAGTAACTAAAGATTTGGTTGTATGTCATGCATAAAAATACCCAAACCAGAGAACAAATTGCCAGATAGAGCAATTAAAGACATATTAGTGGGATACACACCCACATAATACATACTGTGGCATCCACAAATAATAATGTTTCTAAATTCCAGACATGTAAAGTGCAATGAGAAAATAGAGAAAGTGAGTTTACAGAGCAACCAGAGAAAGAAAATTTAACTCATACAGAGACAACAAAAATCGTAGGAACAGATAGCACAATACCTAAACAAGTTACATCACCCAAGAGAAAAAGCACGCAACAACCTGAAGAGGCGAAAAGAGAAATGAAATTCAGAAAGTTGCCGAATAGAAAAGCAAGAGAATCTCCAGTGAGATCCAAATTTTATATTCAGAATTCAGAAAGCCCAGGAAGAAAAGGGCGAAGATTTAAAAGAAGATGAAATCATATATGCACAGATTCCACAAATAAACAGAGGGGAAATACTAGACAGACTAACAACCAGATTAAACAATGAACAGGCAAACATTATAGATTCCAGATATATATTCAAGAAGAAATATGGCAAGAATGAACAAGAAAATCAGAGCCAGATTAGTTATCAGAGGATTTACAAAAGAAAATAAATATGAACTCAGAGAAACATATGCACCAGTATCACGATTAGTAGTGATTGAATCAGCACTAGCGATATTAAACAAATATGATCTATAGGCAGTCCAATTAAATGTAAAAACTGCATTACTCAATGGCATACTTGAAGAAGAAGTATTCATGGAGATTCCAGAGGAACTAGAGATAGATGAAACTACCAGAAAAACGAAAATTTGCCGACTAAACGAATTTTTGTACGGACTAAAAGTGAGTTCTAAGAAATGGAATCAGATATTTACAGAGGAAACTAAGAAACTCTGGTTAGAAAGAGATATTAGCGATACGTTATTATTCACGTGAAGAAAAGAAGAAGTTGTCGAGTTAGACGTAAACTGTACTATCTGAAGTTTTCGTTCTAAACGATACTATCTGAGAGCTCGCTGGAAACGATACTATCTCAAGTTTTCGTTCAAAACTGTACTATCTCAGATTTCATCTCGAAAAGGTATTACATTCAGATGGCTTTACGCGTAACATATTGACAACAAAAATTGCTTAGGCAACCATAAACATGGGGTATCGTACGGATGGTACCCTATGTTTATGGGTGCCTAAGCAATTTTCAAGTAGAGTGCGCGGTGAAATTAGTTTAAAAAGAAAACTGCTGTGTAGTTCTTTTCATGAACACAGAACCGTCCTCTTCTCCCGGCGAATTCTAACAGTAATGCTGTATAGTGTGTTATGGTTATATTATATTAATGATTATTTAGTAAAAAAAATTAAATCCCGAGTACTTTATTAACAAAAAAACGGATGAATAAATCATTAATTGATTACCGACAATTATACCAGGTTTCGCCCATGTAAAAAAAAGATAACCCACGGAGCACTATAATCACGTATTGTACGCGCCCGAAATAATCAGTGGTAAACCGTATCTCCTATATTGTCAGTAGCGGCGCTGACGCTCCGCGCAGCGGGGTGAGTTTACTATACTCGCCTGTCGCGCGCGAGTCGTAGCTGGATGCTCAGCAGTCGCCTGCTTTGCCTGCTTACCGCGCACGTAAAGTGCCGATATTTCGAGCGTAGGCTATAGCGAATTATGGGTGTATATATATAATCTCACGACGAAGCTCTTGTACACACCCATAATTCGCTATAGCCTACGCTCGAAATATCGGCACTTTACGTGCGCGGTAAGCAGGCAAAGCAGGCGACTGCTGAGCATCCAGCTACGACTCGCGCGCAACAGGCGAGTTTTTAACAATTTTACAATTTTTTTTTATATATTTTTTTTGCAGCGCTTTATTTTATCTTTTGTACCTTGAAAAATAGCTTAAGTAGTCAAATTCTAGTGAGATATTGTAAATTAAGTGCATTACACTAGATTCATGATGCAAAAAAAATTTCTAAGTCAGTATTTCGTGAATGATGGAAAAAAAGTTTTTGACCTTCAAATGATCTTGAAAACAAGACTTTGATTTTGAGTGCGATAGCATATATCCATGTAAAATTCGCCGTTGAATTCATTTCCGGTCTTGAAAAACATGCAGCATCAAAATTGAATAAGATATCATCGAATTTCGAAAATTTGTTGAAACATCTAGGTTTGACCCGCCATATTAGAGCCGCCATATTAGATTTTTAAAAAGACCACACTGTATCGTAAACTAGAGGTAGAGAGGAGAATTTTAAGCACTCTCACGATTTTCTCGGTGTCCCACAATTTTGGACAGAGGGGGGTATCCGCTTCACAAAAATTAACCCCTATATATATATATATATATAGGGGTTAATTTTTGTGAAGCGGATACCCCCCTCTGTCCAAAATTGTGGGACACCGAGAAAATCGTGAGAGTGCTTAAAATTCTCCTCTCTACCTCTAGTTTACGATACAGTGTGGTCTTTTTAAAAATCTAATATGGCGGCTCTAATATGGCGGGTCAAACCTAGATGTTTCAACAAATTTTCGAAATTCGATGATATCTTATTCAATTTTGATGCTGCATGTTTTTCAAGACCGGAAATATATATATATATATATATATATATATATATATATATATATATATATATATATATATAGGGGTTAATTTTTGTGAAGCGGATACCCCCCTATGTCCAAAATTGTGGGACACCGAGAAAATCGTGAGAGTGCTTAAAATTCTCCTCTCTACCTCTAGTTTACGATACAGTGTGGTCTTTTTAAAAATCTAATATGGCGGCTCTAATATGGCGGGTCAAACCTAGATGTTTCAACAAATTTTCGAAATTCGATGATATCTTATTCAATTTTGATGCTGCATGTTTTTCAAGACCGGAAATATATATATATATATATATATATATATATATATATATATATATATATATATATATAGGGGTTAATTTTTGTGAAGCGGATACCCCCCTATGTCCAAAATTGTGGGACACCGAGAAAATCGTGAGAGTGCTTAAAATTCTCCTCTCTACCTCTAGTTTACGATACAGTGTGGTCTTTTTAAAAATCTAATATGGCGGCTCTAATATGGCGGGTCAAACCTAGATGTTTCAACAAATTTTCGAAATTCGATGATATCTTATTCAATTTTGATGCTGCATGTTTTTCAAGACCGGAAATGAATTCAACGGCGAATTTTACATGGATATATGCTATCGCACTCAAAATCAAAGTCTTGTTTTCAAGATCATTTGAAGGTCAAAAACTTTTTTTCCATCATTCACGAAATACTGACTTAGAAATTTTTTTTGCATCATGAATCTAGTGTAATGCACTTAATTTACAATATCTCACTAGAATTTGACTACTTAAGCTATTTTTCAAGGTACAAAAGATAAAATAAAGCGCTGCAAAAAAAATATATAAAAAAAAATTGTAAAATTGTTAAATTCGCTGCTGAATTCATTTCCGGTCTTAAAAAAACATGTAGCATCAAAATTGAATAAGATATCATTGAATTTCGAAATTTTTTTAAAAATAATCTAGGTTTGAGCTGCCGTATGAGGGTTACAAAAGCCCCCTGGAGAGTCGGTACAAACCTTCGCTAATGCGCTCATTAAGTTAAGTATTAAATGTAATTTCGGTACGTACAGAGATAACGCTCTTCGAAATCAATTAGTTTTTGGTATATATAGCAAAAGAACACGTAGCCGTTTGCTAGAAACGAAAGAGTTAACTTTCGAAAAAGCGTTACAATCTGCACTGGCAATGGAATTGTCAGAAAAAGAGACAAATCGACTCAGTACGGGTAACGATGATAATAATAGTTTAAATTACATACATTCAAATAATGCTCGAAAACTTCCAAAAAGACAACAAAATACTAAGAGTTATGATACTCGTTACAATACACCAAATACAGTACGCCAATTTTTCAGATGCGGTGGAAGTGACCACCTAGCGAGTAGATGCCCGCTACCCACTCACGTAAAATGCAACTATTGCAAGCTTTCTGGCCATTTGGAAAAAGTCTGCTTTAAGAGAACTAAAAGAGATGCCATCAAACAACTCGATGAACTACACGATTCAGACATCGAGGAAATCTGCATGCTGGAGATCTGCTCGGCTTCTGACGAAAAAGTTACACAATCATCTCAACTTCCAGAGCAGACGGATCAGCGAGACAAGTTCCATACTACACTACAAATAAATGGCCATCAAGTAACCTTCGAGACTGACACCGGAGCGGCAGTAACCTTAATAAGTAAGACACAAGCGTTACGCATCTTCGCAAAACTAAAACTACACCCTTCAAAACTTAGCTTAATTACGTATTGTAAAACGAAAATTCAAGTATTAGGTTACGTAACCGTCAATGTATTATATGAAGGCAAAAACTTCAAACTAAATTTATATGTAACGTCAGTCGAAAGGGAGCCACTACTTGGCCGTGAGTGGGTGCGGAAATTCTTAGAGCACAGAAGTGCAGATTGTTTATTAGATAGTCAAATTTTGCAAATATCAGACTCGAATTTTGACAAGGAAATGTACATTAAGAACTTATTCGATAAATACAGAAACGTAGTCAGAATAGATAGCAGCCCATTGCAAGGGTTTACAGCATCTATCACGTTAAAAGAAAATGCGAAGAAAGTTTTCATTAAACCTAGATAATTAGCCTTTAAACTAATACCAGCGGTAGACAACGAAATTGAAAGATTGGTAAAAGAAAATATTTTTGTAAAAACGGAGTTCTCAGATTACGCGACACCTATTGTACCTATTTTGAAGAAAGATGGAACTGTACGCCTGTGCGGAGATTATAGCATTACAATTAACCCGCAAATAAAAATGCCAGACCATCCATTACCTACAATAGATGAACTTTTTGCTGACTTGGCGGGCTGTACAATTTTTGGCAAAATTGACTTCGTTACAGCCTTCTTATAATTATCAGTAGACGAAGCTACTGCTGAGTTACTTACTTTGAGTACTCACAAGGGTCTTTACAGGTGTACACGAATGATGTTTGGAGTAGCACCAGCCCCGCTAATTTGGCAAAATGTCATCGAGCAAATATTACGCAGCATACCTAATACAAAAGTCTTAATGGACGACGTCAGATTCGCGGGTAAAAGTCACAAAGAGTATATTGAAATTTTAGAGGCTATTTGTCAAAAATTACATATGCATAACATTAGATTGAATCTGAGCAAAAGCGAACTATTCACTGATAAAATCACATACTGCGGACACGTAATTGATAGGAATGGCATACACAAAGATGAAACAAAATTCGACGCAATTACTAAATTACCTAGACCTGCAAATGTGTCCGAGGTACGTTCTTTTATCGGCGGCATTACATTCTACAGTAGATTTATTAAAAATCTTAGTGATGTTTTACAACCTTTGTACGAACTATTAGAAGTTAATAAAAATTTTGTATGGAACGACAAGCATGAAACCGCGTGGTTAACTGCAAAGAAATTATTTGTAAGTAAGAGATGCTTAGCTTTCTACGATACCACGTTACCTCTCGTATTATCAACAGACGCATCACCATATGGGGTTGGTGCCGTGTTAGCTCACCGTTATTCAGACGGTTCGGAAAAAGCCATACAATATATTTCAAAAACGTTGAATAAAACACAAAGAAAATACAGCCAAATCGATCGTGAAGCTTACGCAATTACATACGCAGTCAAACGTCTTCACCAATACCTTTACGGTAACAAATTTATATTGGTCACGGACCACAGGCCGTTGACGCAAATTTTCGGCAAAAATAAAGCCCTACCAATCTTTAGCGCACTTCGGATGCAGCATTACGCGATATTATTACGCGGATTTAATTACGAAATAGAATACAGACTTTCCGAGCAAAACAACAACGCGGATCTTTTATCTAGACTACCGATTCCCGATAAAGATGATGAAAACACAGTCGACGTCGTCGAAGTATTCTATGCGGACGTAATCGACTCTTTGCCTTTGACTAGTAAAGATATCGTAATAGAAACGCAAAATGATCCGGAAATATGTACAGTAATCGAAAAACTAAATAGTAAACGCCGATTAACGGCCAAAGATACATGGAACGTGGATCCTAGTGAGTTCAGCATCGAAAAAAGTGTGCTAGTCAGGAGGCACCAAATAGTCATTCCTAGTACACTTCGTAGAACAGTATTAAAAGAACTACACCTAGGTCATTTTGGCGTGGTTAAAATGAAAGGTTTGGCGCGTGGACACTGTTGGTGGCCGAACATTAGCGACGATATCGAAAATCTAGTAGGTAAGTGCGAAAAATGTCAAGTACAGCGCAATGAACGTAAAAACGCGGAAACCCACGTATGGGAAACGCCAAACGAGCCATTCGAACGAATACATGTCGATTTTGCGGGCAGATACTTAGACAATATTTTTTTTATCATTGTAAATGCATTCTCGAAATGGCCAGAAGTGTATATTGTACCGAATATGTTAAGCGAAACGACCATTGATGTGTGCACAGAAATTTTTGCGAGATTCGGTTTGCCAAAAATACTTGTTTCGGATAACGCTAATACATTTCGTGCTGAATTATTTCAAAACTTTTTGAAATCTTACGGAGTTATTCACAAAACAATCGCCCCATATAAACCCGCAACGAATGGACAAGCGGAAAGATGTGTACAAACGATCAAACAAGCTCTCGCAAAAATTCCGCAAAATAGCAATATTAAGTTAGAATTACAAACGATATTAGCTCAATATCGAAATATGCCACACGCCAAAACTGGACTTGCTCCAGCAGATGTAGTTTTTAATAGAAAAATTAGAACTAGATTAGATATCATGTAAACTCAGTCGGTAGAGTGTCGGATTCCCACGCCGGTGACCCGGGTTCGAATCCTAGTCTCTGCCGATTGATACAAGCACCTCTGTAAAAATTACATGTGCTTTGTTTACAAACACACCGCAGACCCCCGTCGTCGATTAGCACCACATGGGAGCACAAACATGGCGACGTTAAAATAAAAAAAAAAAAAAAAAAAAAAAAATATGTAAATGAAAATGAAGATAAGAAATGTATTAAATTGTGCGTGGGAGATAGCGTATATGCGCGAAATTACACTAATAAAGTTAAATGGATCAAAGGTACAGTCGTCGACGTTTTAGGAAAATTACATTACCGTGTCAAATTACCAGATGGTAGTTTGTGGAAGAGACATGTAGATCAACTATTTAAAGCGCTAGACACGAATCTAGAACACGAACTGGACAACTATGTACCGCCCGAACAACAAATTGTATGGCACGACGAAAAGAATAATACGACTGAAACAGGGGACCATAGTGCCCAATACGCGTCCTTCGCTCCAGCAAATGTAAGCGCTAGTTCCCCAATACAGCCGGCTAAGGAAAACGAAAAGGTAGAAATACAACGCCCTGTGCGCTATACTGCGAAACCAGCTTATCTAAATTATTCTGTATTAGGTGGTAGAACTTAGTAGTATTATTAGTATTCATTGTACAAGGGGAAGTGTTAGGTATACACATAGTTAAGTGTATACAGGGCGCGCGAGCGACATATAAAAACATCGATGCGTGCGCCGGTCGTCAGCGCGAACGCGGTGGGGGAGCAGAGCGAGAGGTGAGGCGACCAGAGCGGCTCCGCGACCCTCATTCTTCTTTGTACGATACCGAGCAATAAACGCTAAATAGAGGATACAATTATTGGCTGAATATTTATGCCTAACTACTCCCGTCCTACACTCCTACATACACAACAATACTAATAGGAACATTCTTTCTGAAATTAAAAAGAATTTCTTGATTTCGATGTCCCATAGAGTTATCCATATATATATATATATATATATATATTATTCTTTCTGAAGCGGACACCCCCCTTTGTCCAAAATTGTGGGACACCTAGGAAATCGTGAGTGGGCTTAAAATTTTCCTCTCCACCTCTAGTTTAATATACAGTGTGGTCTTTTTAAAAATCTAATATGGCGGCTCCAATACGGCAGCTCAAAGCTAGATTGTTTTTAAAAAAATTTCGAAATTCAATGATATCTTATTCAATTTTGATGCTACATATTTTTAAAGACCGGAAATGAATTCAGCGGAGAATTTAACAATTTTACAATTTTTTTTTATATATTTTTTTTTGCAGCAGTTTGTTTTATTTTTTGTACTTTGAAAAATAGCTTAAGTAGTCAAATTCTAGTGAGATATTGTAAATTAAGTGCAATACACGAGATTCATGATGCAAAAAAAATTTCTAAGTCAGTATTTCGTGAATGATTGAAAAAAAGTTTTTGACCTTCAAATGATCTTGAAATATATATATATATATATATATATATATATATATATATATATATATATATATATTTATATATATGGGCGATTCTCTAGGAAATCGAGAACAAATTAAAAGAATAATTTATTTCGACAAAATTGTTCCTTTAAGTATGTAAATTACACGTCAATTTTTTCAGATTTTTTTAAGCCCATATATATAAAGTTATTTCAAGCTAAATATAAATTTAGTGCTAAAATGTGCACATTAATAATTTTTTTAACAATATTTCACGGTATTTTGTTTTTTTTTTATATACATATTGCCCTTCTGCCATTTTGCGACTATGGCAGTTAGTATTGTACTGAAAAAATCTATCTTCATGATTTTTTATGTAATGGTTCGAGTGATCAACCACACTTTTTCAGGATTTTAAGTTTTAAAATAAGTTCAACTAATCAAAATGGACATTAAAAGATTTTAGAACCATTTTTTAAGAAAAATTCAGAAAATTTTCCAAAAATCGTTTTTTAATATTTTTTAAAGAGATTTAATTTTGTTGAATGAATGGTGGTTGAAATTTGCCAAAAATGTAAAAAATTAGTACATGCTCATATTTAGCCTTGATCAACTTTGAACCCAAGGGTTTAAAAAAATCACATACATTCTACATACCAAGAGAAAATTTTTTACCGAAGAAATAGAAAAAGATAATTTTTTAAGGAAGAAATGAGTTTTGTTCTAATTAAAATTACGATGACCTGTAGAAATGTCAGAGAATGAAACTTAACCTAGAAATCAAAAAAAATGTTCATGCGCGTATGAGTTTTTGAAAATAATCGCTCCCATATTTTTGTACCAGAAATAGTTTTTACTAAAAGTCCACTCATAGACGACAAAATTCTTTTAACAGTTCAAAATGGTTGAGAAAAATGGTTCAAAAAAATCTAGGGGGCGCCACAGTGCATAGGGGAGAACCGAGTAATGCCGGTCACTGGCTAATTCCGATCACCCTTATTTTCAATAATCTAAATATTTTTAGGTAATAATTCGAATAATATATTAAACGCAACATAAGATGCAATTAATATAATGTCCAAACAATCTTCTATTCAGTTTTATTAAGAAATTATGCACAATCAAAGTTTAGGCCTACATTTCTTATGAGAAATCTGATCTATAAAATATGCTTTTATGCATATTGTTTGTTACTTTCTGCTGCTATTTTTTGCAAATTTATTAATCTAAAAATACGATGTAGTAAAGAAAAAAGTGTATTGCTTTTTTATCATTTCAATCTAAATTACTAACCAGAATTGGGGTAATTCCGGTCACAATGTTATTTATATGACGCTCCCGAAAGTGAGAAAAAGTTGTGCTGCGTTAATAAGTAAGTGCGAATAATAATGCGACGGATGTGGGGTAAATCGGTCAAAATGCTTTTTTTTATTTCGACTTCTAGTTTCGATGCCTTAAATTTTTATATTAAACCAATAAGAAATATTCAACGTCAATGGTTTGAACTAACATAATAATTATTTGAAGTTGAAAAAGACAATTTGAAAGTGCAAATAACAAGCACGTTTGCTTAGGTGACCGGCAATACCCCATCCTCCACTAAAAGGGGATGAAAAATTATTTTGGGGGCTTTTTTCGATATCTACTTTCATATAAAAAATTGGCGAGAATTTTCGTGATCCACGTGCGCATGGATTTTTAAGACAGTAACGGATCTGCCCATATATATATGATGTCTCACGTCAACTGGAACACAGCCTTGCCCAAAATTCCTTTAGAACTAAAAATTTTTAAAAATATGGAAAACTTAGCATTTTTTATGTACTTTTGATTAGCACGTGGCTATTTTTAAAATTTCGTTTTAAGACGAAGCTGCACGTTTACTAACCTTAAATAAATACTACTTTACGCAATGATCAAGCTGTTAGAAATCACAGGAGTTCCGAAAAATTCCAAGCAATGACTATTTTTATGTATTTTGAGCTGCTGAATACGAATCCGACCCTCTTTTTGAAATTGCTGTTTCACGCGGTTGAGCGGTAGGTTGTGTGATCTACGTGAGGAAAATTGTTGACATAGCGAATTTTTATGTATCTTGAGTTGCTGAAAACGAATCAGACCCTCTTTTTTACCGATACCTCAAGCGTTCGACCCTAACCTCAAAAAACACCCCAAAATTGCTGTTTCACGCGGTTGAGAGGTAAGTCTTGTGATCTACGGGAGGTAAATTATTAACGGAGAGTATTTTTATGAATTTTGAACCGCTAAACACGAACACGAATCTTATTTGTATTAGTTGAGTATATATAATTAAGGGAAGCAAGCTCTTTTAAAACCTAAAAAATTAGATAGTATTACCTTTAATTTATACTTGCTAAAAACTTTTGTGCACTGACCGTAGGATTCCAAAGAAATAATTGGATTTAACGGACTAATTCCTTTTGGAAAATGATTTAAATACCTGCGAGACAAAAGTTCCAAACAATAACATTCTTTCACTATTCCCAAAAAGATTATGAAAAAACATCAAGATCACTAAAGAAAAGAATCTCAACTGCACCATCTGTTACAAAAATTTCAGAAGGACACGCGTTTTTAGTTTCTTCCGACAAAAAAATTACTGCGTTTAGATACTCTAATGTACCAAATCCATTATCAATAATACAATATTGATAATTGAATTTTAAAAAAGTTAAACAAAATAATACAAATATACCAAAACTGACAATAATTAAAAAATTAAAAACTTAAAAAAAATTAGAATTTACAAAATAAAAAAAAAAGTAGTGCGGGCTTTGTAATAAAGACAGTCTCAATATTGTAAAATACACAGAGCGTTCATAGGAATCAATAAAAAAGTTGCATAATAACTATATATCAATAAGCAGTTATTTTAATTGAATATACTTGAGTAGAAGTAAACAAATAAAATTTAGTTTAGTGTTAATATTCAGCGACTCAAAATTCATAAAAATAGTCTCCTTCGATAATGTTCCTCAATAGATTTACGTTTTCTACCGCGTATAGCAGCAATTTTGGGGTATTTTTTGAGGTTAGGGATAACCGCTTAAGGTATCGGTAAAAAAAGAGGGTCGGATTCGTGTTCAGCAGCTCAAGATAAATAAAAGTACGCTCTGTCAATAATTTTCCTCACGTAGGTCACAGGACCTACCTCTCAACCGCGTGAAACAGCAATTTTGGGGTGTTTTTTGAGGTTAGGGACGAACGCTAGAGGTATCGCTAGGGGACGGTTGTTGTGCATACGAGAGAGTGCCTCAGTGCATGATCCTGAAAGAGCGCGTACGAGCCCGGCGAGACGAACGACTTTCGCGAGTGTTGCCGAGGATGACAAGGCGGCGCGGACAGCTTCCTCCAGAACGAGTGCGACCCGACGCCGAGGAAACACTGTAATTGCCTTTCGGCGTCGAAACTCTCTCTCTCTCTCTCTCTCTCTCTCTCTCTCTCTCTCTCTCTCTCTCTCTCTCTCTCGTGATATATCCCGAGCAACAGGCCTGCGAGAGTGGACGTGCATCGGCTCGTGCGCCTATGTACCCTCATCCTATTTGAGAGACTATATATATACCTTAAATTGTAATACTTGAGCCATTCTTGACTACTCCTTTTCCCCACGTTACTGATGCTCTACATAACTCATTATTATATCGTGGTTTAACTTCGGGTTAAAACCCCGTTATATAATTGGCGCCCTCCGGAAAAACTCACAGAGTCGTGGGGATTAGGATATAAAGAGCGAAAAAGTGCAGAGTGCGGATCACGCGTAATAATATTGTGAGCGTGAAAGAATCGGCCTGGTCCGACACACGCGCAGGCTTTGTTTACGTACGGCGCGTGAGAGAATTCGTGCGTGAAGTAAACAAGCCTTTGCTGGCTCTGGAAAATTCTGAGTACGAGCCAGACTAGAACGAAATAATATTTCGGCTTTATTGTGCACGACTGCTTGAATTATTTGATCGGTGTTACATTGGAGCAAATAAAATTTTCTGTTCCACCAAATAGCACCTGTATAGGTACGAATGGTGTAGGAAAAAGAAGTTTGTAAACAGCGTCTCTCGCAAGTCGACAAATAGGTTATTAAAGTGATTTTTTATATATAATAAATACTTAATTAAAAGCTGGTGATTAAATTTTTTTTTAGTTAACAGTAAATAATAAACAATTTTTTTCATCAATGGTTTACACTAAAATGTAAAATTATGTTATAAAACTGAAGTGCTAATTTTGATAAAATCATTGAGTGTTTAAATAGATAAAATTGGATTTCGTATATTTAAAGCGAATTCGCATAAATAATATCAACACTTTGTTTCGAGACGAAAGTAAATGTAATGATTGTTGTTGAAATTTTCATTTATTTTTGAAGTATTTACAAACAAATCAGTTATTGGGAATTTTATTGTGAATATTGAGAAATAGTGTAAATTACTCAGAAACTATATTGTTCTCGTTATCATTACATTTGTTTTCGACGGTGGAAATTAAATAGTTTCATAATAAAATTAATTACATGGTTACAAAATTAATTTATGTTCAAATAAATAATATAGTAAACAAAAATACGTTTGACCACTTGCTCGGTAACAAACTAATTTATTATACGAGGTCTGTCCCAAAAGTATCCGACCTACTTCGATTTCTCGGCGCTTGATTTATTCTTCGTCATCCGGGGGGTGACACCCTTCAAAGTAGACCCCATTTGATTGAACAAGATGCTCATATCGATGTTTCCACTTATTAAAGCACTCTTGAAAGTCAGACTTCGGAATCGCCTTTAGTGCATTCGTCGCATTAGTTTCAACAGTCTGTTTATTGTCGAATCGATGTCCTTTAAGCGGCATTTTCAATCGAGGAAACAGCCAAAAGTCGCAGGGAGCTATATCAGGACTGTATGGAGGCTGGCGGAGCTGCGCAACACTGTGTTTCAATAAATACTGCTGCACAAGGTTTGATGCGTGTGCTGGAGCATTCGGGATGAATTTTGCACACACACCAGTCATTCCCAAATTCACGGTTAAAATTCGCCAAACAGTACTTTTTGGTATTCCAAGTTCATCTTCCAGTTCTCTCACAGTCAAACGACGATCTTGTTCAACTGCGACACGCACACGCTCGACATTATCCGACGATGTTCCCGTCGACGGTCGACCAGAACGATGATCACTGTCAACAGATGTGCGGCCACTTTTGAACCGCCTATACCACTCTTTTATTTGTGTTTAGCCCATACACTCATCTTTAAAGGCCTTTTGCAACATTTCAATAGTTTCCGCACAACTTTTACCGAGATTAAAGCAAAATTTTATGCAAATTCGCTGTTCGGTTCGTTCTGACATTTTTAACAATAAGCAAATTGCGACGAACGCAAAAAAGTCGTTGTAAACAAATACACGCTGCGCGGGAACTAAGGCGTTTCATCGGTATCTCAGGCTACTGACGAGAAGGTTAGGAGTTGCTGGTGACGTTCGTACCCTCCAGAGGTCACCTGAGTCTCTCCGCGCGAAGATATGAACGTAGGTCGGATACTTTTGGGACAGACCTCGTATTTGCTCGTTTATTCGACCGTATATTCGAGTTTGGAAAATACATGCCGGTACTGCGTGCGATGATACTATAGCAGCGTGTATACGAAAATATAACATACCTAGTGTCGATACTGAGAGTGTATACAGTGACTGTATTGTATAGACTATAGATAGTTGTATAGGTGCGAGTTTGTGTAGTCGCAGTGTAGTATATGTAATACAACTGCGATCAAACCGCCGAATTATTGCGTGACAATAAGATTTACATAGCTTAGTTAATTGATTAATAATAATATTATGGTGATTCTCTATATATAAACAAGAGTTTAGTAATGTAATTAAGGATTGTAATAATTATTTACTTCCTTTTGAGAAATAATATTGGGAGTTAATTAATTACTTAATTAATTAATTACTTGATTGCTCACAAACTTCTTATATTTGGCATAATTGTTTTGTTTAATAAACAATTGTTGTTGATTTAAGTAATGATTATTATTATTTACTTATTGTGATAAATTAATATTATTATTTAATGAATTAATGATTAAAAAAATTTCTTTTTGCGTTTTTTCGAAGAACATTTTATTTTCATTTTTCTGGGGAAATTAAATATGATTTTGGATTCTTTTTTTATAAAGCAATTTATGCAAGTGACTTAATTCAAATCGATATCGGATAAAAACAGTATTCTTTCAGAGTAATGCTTGTATATTAGATTAGTATTTTATGAGTAATAGTTACTAGATAATAGATACCGTATAAGCGATTTACGCAATCTAGTATTGATAAAATACACTGATAGAAGCATTTTTTATTTTCTTTTTTTTGTTGTTTTGTGTAATAAACACTGGTTTTTTCGGGTACAATTAAACTTTACTTTAGCGTTGAAAGTTTAAATTAATAACTTGAATTAAAATTTTTTTTTGCATGTAACAAAAAGATTGCACCAAATAAAGGACCAGGCGTGCGTATGGCTAACGGACAGATTTCACCTGTGATCGGATATGTCGATTTACCATTCGATATAGGTGAAGTACGATGCCACATAGAGGTTGTTATCCTACCCATAGTACCAGAAGGATGTATTCTCGGGGTAGATTTTAAGCGAGAGTTCAACGCACATATCCTACGTCGCGAAAATAAATTAAGGGTAGAAGGGATTGAGGAACTTCTCCCTTTCGAGGTAGCAGCAGTAGGAGTGGATGAGCGAATTCTCGTCTCCTC
The DNA here is from genome assembly GCA_949152435.1 of Gastracanthus pulcherrimus. Classification (NCBI taxonomy): domain Eukaryota; kingdom Metazoa; phylum Arthropoda; class Insecta; order Hymenoptera; family Pteromalidae; genus Gastracanthus; species Gastracanthus pulcherrimus. The sequence continues at coordinate 76,462,987 of OX424573.1, forward strand.
GGTTGGACTAGCCGACGTTCCAGAGGTGCAACGCTTGCAATTACAGGAGACGTTGGATCGAGTATTACCAAAGGACAAAGTGCCTTTAGGTCGCACTAATCGTGTGAATGCTCTTCAATCTTGTTTACTTTGAGATTAACCTCTCAAAATATCTGTGCTATTTTTGTATAAAAATATTGTACGTTATTTTTAAATTAAAACCTATATTCACTATCTTGTTTCAAGGCTTTATAATTATTGTGTAATATTATATAACTATATAAGTATGTAAGCGAATAACTCTATCAGTACGTATAAGTGTTAAAGTTCATAAGAGCTTTTTTTTTATAAAAAGTGTAAAAAAGATATTTGTGGTGGGTTGTGTATAAATATTTATATATTTTTTGTGTCAAATCAGTAGACAGTGTAAGTGTAATGTCTTCGAGTGCCAGACCAAGGGATGTTCAAGGTAGAGTGTTGGGTGGCCCTGGTAAACTTACTTGGGGAAGACAAACAAAAAGAAAGATTTTTTATGAAAGAAAAGGAGATGGTCCTCCTCCAAAGAAGCCAAGAAATTCAACTTCCAGTAGAAAAGTTCAGGACATTATAACTGAAGGCAGTGAAATCAGGAATACAATTATGGAAATTGATTTCCTGTTTCCTAAACTGCAAACAATTACATGTTGCAAGATATGTCATGGAAAACACAATTCTCTCAATCTGATGTACGAGGACTTGGATTTAAAATTGACATTTCTTGTTCAAATTATACAAATCCAAGAATTGCACCAATTAATTCAAGTAGAGTCATTGGCAAAGAAGTAATCCATATAAAGCTAATAGAAGATCTGTTTTGGCTATGCGTGCTCGTGGTCATGGACATACTGGACTTTCAACATTTTGTAGAATTATGGATTTGCCACAAACAATGTTACACAGATATTTTGACAATATCAACGATCAATTGAGTGAAGCTTGTAAAGTGATTGCTTAAGATTCTATGAGTAATGATGCGATAGAAGAAATGAGTATCTTGCCTTCAGATAGTGCTGGACTTCCTGTATCTGGAGATGGTTCTTGAAGAAAAAGAGGTTTTGCCTCACTCCGAGTTGTTTCTAGTGTAATATGCAATTCTACAGGAAAAATGCTTGATGTTTCTATAAAAAATAGGTTTTGTAAGAGTTGTTCTTTATCAGAAGGAAAATAAGACACACCAGCTTATGAAGAATGGATTGAAACGCATCAAAGTCAGTGTACGTCAAATCATCAAGGCAACGCTGGAAAAATGGAGGTAGACGGTATTTTGGAAATTTTTTAGCGTTCTTTTTTTGTTTCGGCGCTATCATGAGATCATATCGTTGACGAATCACACATGTTTTTCTAAGCAATAGTGTAAAATATATTAATGAAATATATAACAAGAAAATACAAAGCATTCCTACTTTTCTCTTTAGGTGAGTATTATTTCTATGTGTTTATTGTGTTTTCAAACTTTAAATGCAATTATCTTAAAATAATGTTTTTTATTATTTTTTTAAATTGAACATGGCGGCTAAGAAAAGAGTGCCTCCAGATAAGCTCTATAAAAAAACGTGTTGTAAAAAAAATATGCAGCAGTTGTATGTATAATTTGTGATAAGGTATATCATGGACCCTGATACAGTACTATAAGTGAAAAACGTTTCATCAGTGATTCACCAGTTATATGTCCTGATCATGTAAATCTGAAACTAACCTGAAATTTGAGAACCAATGAAGATTCACTGAGTGAAAATACAAGATTTCTGATTGCACAAATCAAAGCAAAAAAAAAACCGGACGAAGAAAGACAAGACATACAAGATTAAATTGCAAATGAATCAATAATAGACCAAAACACAACAATACACGAAGCAAAAACAGAATCAGAAGTGCTAAAAATAGAAAATTCAATATTGAGACAACTGAACTCTGAACTCGGAGATAAGAATTTATTACTTAAAGAGTTACTGGCTATTCAAAAAAGTAAACAGAATAAAGTCAACACAACACAGTCTTTTGCGGAAATACAAAACCTCCTTTCAAACGAATACCTAAATAGATTGTAAAAAAGAATAATCAAAATCTTAATATACAAAATTATATTACAGGAATAATAAATAAGGACACTAACATACATGCGAAAGGAATAGTAATAAAAAATGAAAACGAAGTAATTATAAGCTGAGTTGATGAAAACAGTGTCAATATTGCTGAAGAAGTACTCAATGAAAATCTGTCCGAATACTGCATGATTGAATAAGAACAAATGCTCAACCCTAAAAATTAAGTGGTTGGCATCGGAAGCACTTTCAACATCAGTTTAACAGAAAACGAACAAGATGTTAATGAAAGAAATTTCAAAAACTACAACACAAAATGTCAAGCAGTGCATATGTATACAAGCGGAAATCAAATTTAAATAGTGTTATTCCTGAAGTACCAGCTGTTATTCATAAACAAATAATGGAAAATAGCAAAAGTATTTTCGTAGGTTATCAAAAATGTAGAGTTTTTGACATTATAAATACCAAACCATGTGAAAAATGTGCTGGTTTCAAAAAGTGCAGTAATAAAACTACCTGCTTAATATGTGCTGTTGAGCATGATACAATGCAATGTGATAGTGTAGATAACTTCGAATGTGCAGACTGTGTATTCAGTAAGTTTAAATACAAAATAAAATACAAACGTAACCATTGGATGATAACATGCACCAGCAACACATGGTAAAATGTTAATCTAACGTGTCTACAAATTCTACGAAAACTGTAAACACGAGAACTGCAACTACACCAATATACACGCCTCAACAAGTCAACTCCAAAGTAAATGCGTCTATAGTAAAAAATCCAAACAAATCTAAAAGTAAATAATGGCTTGTAATTTTGATTTTTTAGAAATAATAGAAAAATATACAATTAAGCGTGAAAAAACTTTCACAAGTATTGAAACTCTCTACAAAACTATAAGTAATAAAGAAGACTTAATACTTTTGGTAAATATTAGAAGTATGAACAAAAATTTTGATAAAGTAAAAATAACAATACAAAGTGTAACGACTAAACCATCTATAATAATTTGTACTGAAACTATTAACCACGTAAATTATAAAGAGTATGATCTAAATGGCTATGAAAGCTACTATAATGAGAGTAGATATTTCTTCGATATATATAGAACACATGGAATACCAAAGACTGAATTAATTTTAGATTTAAATAAATTCGTAAACAAAAAAAAATATTAAAAACCATTTAGTGTTAGATTTCAATGTAGATCTACTTGAACTAGATTTTCTCAGTCAGCAATTTTTGTATAATCTCTTATCTAAGAGATATGTCCCAGGTTTTTGAGGCATTACACGGCTTCCGATTGGCAATTGCAAAGGTTCTTGTGTTGACAATATCTTTACTAAAACTAATGATCTAAAAACAGAATCCTACAAACTAAAAATTCGTTAACATATCACAATCCATTGTTTATTGCCATCAATAAAATTAAAACTGACAGTAAAGATCCACAAATAACATTAAATTACTACAAATTAAAAAATACGGCTGCCACTAGAAATTGGAATGAAATGATGTCAATAGAAGATCCAAATGTAGCAACAGACCAATTAATAAATAAAATAAAACAGTTTATAGAAATGGCCAAAACAATAAATTAAGATAAGAATAAAGGAAGAAAAAGCTGGATTACTAAGGCTATTATGAAATCATGTGAAACGAAAGAATTTTTATATAATATGTGGCAAATGGATCGTGATAATGTACATTTAAAAAGTGAGTACACAAATTATGCGAAAATCTTAAACAAGGATATTTCAGATGCAAAAGTTAAATACGGACGCAAAAATTATCCAAAATTATAAACTCAAAAGTAGGAAAAAAAATAAAATCAAATGTTACAATAGATTATATAAATGTTGATAATGTTAAGATTTCAAAGAAAGTGGATACAGCTAATACTATGAATAAATATTTTTGTCAAATTGGTCAAAAGCTTTGTGAAAAGATAGACAAATCAATAGAAACAGAATTAAACTAAACTAAACGGAGCTCTACATCTCTGTTCGTGTCGGATCGGACTGTGAATTGTATAGTAGTGCTTTGACTCTAAACCGTCAAATTGACATCTGCTCCATTTCGAACGAGAACTTCTACAACTGAATCATTGTGGTTCAGTATTGCTGAATGTAAAGCGCTTTCTACAAATCTTGATCGTTGGTTTATAGGTACACCGTAATCTGGGAGAATTTGGGTATTTTCTCTGGCGTACTGAAACGATCCATTGGACACTAAATGACGTAGACTTTTTGTGTACGTCATCCCCATATGTTAAGACCAACTTCAAAATCTCGGGTGATCCGTGGCAAGCTTTATAATTTGCGTTTTCGTCTCAGTTATCTCGAAGGTTGAGATTCGATCCTTTTTTTAATAATACTTCAACAATTACGTCGTGATGTCTATTAATCGCTAACTTCAAGGCGGTGGACCCAGTCACATCTCGTACCTTAAAATCGGCGCCATACTCTAACAATTCTTTCACCATTTCGGCTGTGCCAAAATTGGCTGCCTCGTGAATGGCACAAATCCCCCAATGACTATGGATGTTAGGATCGGCTCCTAGCCTACGTAATCGCTTTACTACACCTACTTTGTTATAACATGCGGCGTAAATCAAATAGAACGCCCCCATGTATCTTTATCTCTTTAATTGAGTCCCGTGGATAAAAAGATCTAAATTATTTCATCATAATTGCACTTGATGGCGCAAGCAAATGAGGGGACCACCCTTTGGCAATTTAGATCGGTTATAACACCGAGGCACGTTCGTACTACTGGAGGGAAAATCATCATGGTTGCCTTATAAATTATTTCGTCCATCTCTTCAAGACCGATTTCACCCGCTAATCGAATTATTGTGATACAGGCCCTTGTAATTTCCACTTTTATGATGGGTTCATAAATTTAGACTTGGATGACTGCGTGGCTCTCCATTTTCCTTTGGGGTCGCTGGAATGAAATCGAAAGTCTTACTCATCTTATCATTTGGGAGAGCCTAATTACTAGAGAAGAAGAAGAGAACGAGTATAGTACTACAATTGGTAAGATGGAACTTAATTCTATTTTTAATAAGAGAAAAATTTATTCTACATGCTTAAGTAATATTCATTGATTTGGTGTAAGAAATGTGCACTCGATTGACATGCATTACCTTAAATTTATTTTATCTTAATTGAATCTTAATATTCCCGTTTCTCAATATATCGACAACTATATAAGGACCTTCATACTGATCCGCGAGTTTATATATCTTCCCCCCATTCAATAACCAAATGTGATCTCGTACTTAAAAGTTTGCGGGTTTACGTGATGATCGTAATAATACTATGCTTTCCATTTCGTATGTATCAGTTTTTCTCGAGCTATTGTTTAAATATTATTAAGAATACTAGTCAGGTTAACGATATATTCATCATACGTAGGAAGCCGGTCCTTAGGCTCAAGCGGGTCGCTACAAGGTGAACGAGCGAGGCGTTCAAACATCAGTGCAAACGGTGTATATTGGGTAGATACATGGACAGAGCTGTTATACAACCATGCCGTCATTTCTACCCACTCCTCTCACTGATTATCCTCGGAAATAAATTGTTTTAAATATTCATTCAAAACATGTTTTGGCCAACATGGCGGCGGGAGGGAAAATCCTCCGGATAAGACCAGTAAAAAGTTTCTGAAATGTCACTCACAGAATGAAGTAACAACAGTTATTTGTATTATATGTGATAATGCGTACCACCAAAGTTGTGCAAAACAAAAAAGTCTAATTTTTATTAGTGAAAGGCTAATAATATGCCAAGAACATAAAAACATAACCTCAAAAGTTGATGAAGAGGTTTTGAGTGAATCGACAAAGGCAATGATTGCACAAATAAAATCGAGGCAATCAGAAGAAATAAGGAAGGAAATACTGAAGGAATTAGAGTGTAAAGCACAAGACCTACTGAACTCAACAGTGAGAGATAGTGCAGCTGATCTTGAAATCATGCAAAAAGAAAATGAACTATTAAAACAACTTAACAGAGAACTTTTTGAAAAAAATGATCTACTGAAAGAAATTATAGGAAAACAAAAAAGTTACCAAAGAAGCAATAAATCTTTTGCTGAAATAACAAGTGCTGTGAAACCTCTACAAAAACGAGCACCAAAACTTATAGTTAAAACCTTAAATAATGCAAGACAAACAGATGTCAAAAAAAGTATAGTAAAATGTTTAATAGATGAGAAAAGCATTCAAACAAAAGAAATATACAGCAAAAATAAAGATGAGATTGTTATTAAATGTATGAATAATGACTGTGTTGAAAATGCTGAAAGTTTATTAAAGAACTGCCTAGATGGAGATTGTGAAGTGAAAATAGAACAATTAATTAATCCAAAAAATAAAATAGTTGGAATTGATAACAATATGAACATGGATGAGAATGAAATTGTAGAAGATATAAACATAAGGAATTTCGCAAATTTTAATACTAAAGCTCAGGTGTTACACTTGTATACAAACAAGACGACAAAACTCAGTAGCGTTTTAGTGGAAGTGACAGCTGAAATTTATAAAAACATCAGAGATAACAAGAACAGAATCTTTATTGGATGTCAAAGCTGTAAAGTTTTTGACCTGATAAATATAAAACCATGTTTCAACTGTGGTAGGTTGGGACACAATGGTACAAAGTGCAATAATAAAATAACATGCCTAAAGTGTGCAAAAAATCACAAAACTATTGAATGTGATAATGAAGTATTAGTATGTATAAACTGCAGTTACAGCAATAATAAATTTAATACAGTTTTTAATACGTGTCATAATGCAGCAGATATAAATTTATGCGAAATAATAAAAAACAAGATTAAAAAATTAATTGGAAACACAGATTATCCTGTGATACCTACATTACCAACAGTGTATACAATACCGAAGCATTATCAACTGAAGATAACTAACCAACAAAAAGAGAATGCAAACAATATGCAAAGTGAGAAATTTTCTTAACAACAGCAACAACAGCAGCAAGGACGACAGCGAGAACAGCAACAAAACCAACAACGGCAGCAACAACAGCAGCAAGAACAGCAACAAGAACAACAACAAAATGTTCAACAGCAGCAAAAACAACAAATAGTAACAAGAAATAGCACAAGAAAAAATACAAAGACTTAAGTTTTAAATAATTAAATATGGATTTTGAATTTCTTGATAAAATACAAAAAGACTCTATTCAAAAGGAAAAAATATGTGACAATATCAATTGTCTAAATAAAATCATTAACAATAAAAATGATATTATAATGCATGTAAATATAAGAAGTATGTCTGCAAATTTTGATAAGTTAAAAATTCTATTACAAAGTCTAACTAGTAGACCATGTATTGTTATATGCACTGAAACTTTTGTACAAGTAAATTATAAAATACACGATTTAGAGGGATATAATAGTTATTATAATGAAAGTAACTTAAATCAGAATGATGTTGTCATGGTTTTTGTTGATAAGAATATTGTACACAAAACTAAAATTATTAAGTATGGAAAGATTAAAATAATAAATACTCATATCACATTAAATGATAACAGTAGTATGGAATTTACCGCTGTATACAGATCTCATCACATACCTAAAGCAGAATTCATTCTAGATTTAAACAAGTTCTTGAATAATAAGAGAAATACTAAAAATCATTTAGTTATAGGAGATTTTAATATTGATTTACTAGAATCTGATAATATTAGTCAAGAATTCCTCTGTAACTTCTTACAAAATGGATATTTTCCTGGTTTCGTGGGAATTACAAGGCCACCTATAGGAAACTGTAAAGGATCTTGTATTGATAATATCTTCATTAAAACTAATAGCCTAAGTACAGTTACATATAAATTAAAACATTCTTTAACAGACCATTACCCTATTTTTATTGCTATAAACACGATGAAGACTAAAAGTAAGGCACCCACTAAAATAATAGACTATAAAAAATTAAGAAACGTTGCCAAGACAATAAATTGGAATGGAACTATGTTAATACATGATCCTAATATTGCTACTGATACACTGTTAAGCGAAATAAAAAAATGCATTGAATTAGCAAAAATAAAATTGAGGAAAGATAATAAGAAACAAAGGAAGAACTGGATTACAGATGCTATAATAAAATCGTTTGATACTAAAGAATTTTTGTATAATTTATGGCAGATGGATCGTGAGAATGATCAACTTAAAGTACAGTACAAAAGATATGCCAAAATATTAGATAAGGTAATTACAGATGCAAAAGTCAAATACGATAAAAGTCTGATCCAAAGTAATACAAATAATCCCAAAAAACTGTGGGAAATTATAAACACAAAAATAGGGAAAAAAATTAAATCTAATGATACTATTAATTATATTAAAGTTGATAGTGAGAAAATAACAGATAAACGTTTAATAGCTAATAATATGAACAAGTATTTTTGTGAAATAGGTAAAAAATTGAGTGAGAAAATTGATAAATATTCGGATGCTGAGTTAAAATTACCAGATATGAATGCAACCTCCATCTTCTTAAAATCAACTAGTGCGCATGAGGTTGCAAGTATTATTAATAATTTGAAATTAAAAAATGGAGGAGTTGACAAAATAAATGCCAAAACTTTAAAAATACTTTGCAACAATATTGCTGAACCTTTAGCGCATTTAATTAATTCTTGTATTGAAAACGCTGTATGGCCTGATGCACTAAAAAAAGCGGAAATTGTTCCTATATACAAGTCTGGAGAGAAGCATAATATATCAAATTATAGACCTATTTCATTAATATCAAATGTAGCTAAAATTCTTGAAAGAATTTTATATAACAGAATTTATGATTTTATTAAAAAAAGTAATATAATATCTGAACACCAATTTGGTTTTATGAAAAAAATAGGTACAAAGAATGCTCTCAATTACATAACAAATACACTATACAATAACTTGTGACGGGTAATTTCACATACCCTGTCACATGCTCTCTCCCACACAGACACACACACACAGAACATGTACTAACCTTTTATAGATGTTACAGGTGTCAACGCGGTAAAGGGAGAGAGAGAATTGCGAGCCGCATAGAGAGAAAGAGAGAGAGAGTATAAGCAGGGGGCGCGCAGGGGCGCGAGCCCCGATAGTTTTTCGGGAGCTAGTAGAGACGTTTAGGCAACCGGTAGAGACGGACGCGGGATATTTCACGGAAAGCGACGGGTGCCATTGCGACGACCACCCGATATACCTGCGAGCCGGCCACCGCTATCCCCAGGGATTGTCTGGGGAAGAATTACTTATCGTGCGGCGATCGCTGTCGAGTGCCAGGACTAAGGTGAGTCAGCAGTTATATCTCTCTCTCTTCCCGGGATATTCTTTCTCTCTCTCTATTTCGCGACACGCCTGCGAGGACGCACACTCCGTGTGAAGTGCGTGAGTGTTTCCCTTCCCAGTATTTGAATATATACATATTTTTATAGCTTCAGTGTTGTTTCTGGCTTTTTCCTTTTTCCCCACTCGTTAATGCTCTCAACATCGATAATGGTATGTACCGCGGGTTTTACCGATTAAAACCCCGTTACAAACTTGGATCAAAGTAAACCGATACTTATAACGTTTCTAGACTTAGCAAAAGCTTTTGATACTGTAGATCATAAAATATTATTAGATAAACTTTATTGTTTAGGAATAAGAGGAAAAGCGTTGGATCTACTTTCAAGTTATCTTAATGATAGATATCAAGTAGTTAAAATAAATGTTAATGAAAGTGATGGCATCTTAATAAATACGGGTGTTCCACAAGGCGCAATATTAGGACCTCTACTTTTTATACTATACAATAATGATATCCTGAAAGTGATCCCGCTAGAGACAATATTGTCATATGCTGATGACACTGCAATAATACGAGTAGCAAATGGTAATACTTGGAGTGAAGCGCAAACAACTATGAATAAGTATTTAATAAAAATTGATAAGTGGTTAGCAGTAAACAAATTATCTTTAAATGTTGAGAAGACTGTTGTTATGACCTATGGTAACTACATTGATAGTGTTCCAACTCAAATAGATATTAAGATTAAGGATAGAAATATAACTAGAGTAGAAAAGTGCAAATATTTGGGAATAGTATTTGACTACAATCTGAAGTGGGATAAACACGTTCAATATATAATACAAAAAACGAAATATCTAGTCTATATTTTCTATAAAATTGCTAAATCAATGCCAACAGAAATATTAAGAATGATATATTATGCATTTTTTCATAGTATAATAAGTTATGGAATATTAGCTTGGGGTGGAGCTTATAGAAATAATAGAGATTTATTGCAAAAATTACAGAATAAAATTTTGAAAGTTATTAATAAGAACAATTTTGTTGAAGATAATCCTATGAACTTGGAACAACTATTTACTTTTGAGGCGTTAAAATATCATTATACAGACCTAAAAAGCCAATATCTTGCATCAACTAGTATAACTAGGAGAAAAAACTTAACTATACCTAAAAATAGCAAAAGGGTTAGCGACAAAAATAGTTTTAAAAAAGCAATTACAACTTTTAACAATTTACAAAATGAGTTTAAAACTTTAAATATAACTAAAAATTCTCATAAAAAGTTGCTAAAAGATTGGATAAGATCTAATTAAGAAGCGCTGTGATACAAAATTACTGTTTTGAATATAATTTATCGCTTTATATAAAAATACGAAAATTGTTAAGAAACGAAAATTTTATATGCTTAGTTTTTAAGTCACTTTTAGTATTAAGTTAGTATTAAGTATATATATTATATATATTTTTTTATTTAATATTTTGTATAATTTTTTTTTTGTTTTTTATGTCTTAATACCAGACCTGCGTATAGGTAACTAAGTTTACCTCTGCAGGGTTTTGCAGTTTGTATATAAACTGTATCTCTTTCTGGTTTTCAATAAACATGATGGCTACACTCCAGTGACCCATTGGATTTCGGATGAAAGGGGTCGTTTTTGAAGGGTATATAATTGTATCACGGCATATAATGATTTTAACATCATGTACCCGAAAAATAGCTTTTAACTTCGTGATTGCATCGTCCCACAAAATGTTTTCTGTATGATTGATTTTGCTATGCTAATAGAACCCAAATTTTCTCGTATAATAATACGTTTCAAACCCTTAGTCCCATTTACTAGATTTTCCATGATAGTAGTTAAACTTCCTCCCTTCCCTCCCCGTAAAACGTCAATTAACAAATTTATTTCCTTTAGGCATTACCTTTACTTCCCCAATTTCGAAATTAATTAGTCATGGAAGCTCAATCCTATCAAATAATTGTTATTCTCCTTTGTCACAGGGTACCCCGGCTGAAGTCACAAAATACAAATAATTATCCTTGCGCATGAACAATTATCCTTTACATTTTACACAACATTTTCCATGCGAGCGCTTCCGATTCAAGACATTGGTAATATTTGTATTATCTGTATTTTCCATAAGTCCTCTCGTATGAGTGTATTATGAAGAACCTTATCGATCATACGCTGAAATGTCGTAGGTGCCCATTTGAGACCCATAGGGCAACGGGCCCATTCAAAAAAAAATCAGAGGAGTCGTAAAAGCAGTCTTGTTGCGGTCAGCAGGATGAAGTGAAATTTGTTAAAATCCCGAAGCTAAATCTAGGTCAGAAAAGAATCTAGAACCCCGGGATAGATCTAGAATCTTGTTTCTATTAGGTAATGGATAATTGTCAGTGAAACTTGCTTTATTAAGTGCTCGAAAGTGCAAAACGAGCCGATAGTGCTTATTTCCATGACTATCATCCATATTGGGTATACACCATAAAAGAGTATTAAAATTGGAATTAGAGGGAACTACTCGTATTAAGCCACTATCTAAGAATTCTTTAATTTGTCTATTAATTGTATCTTTATAAACAGGTGGAAATCGGTATTGCCGCACATTAATCGGTTGATTGTTGATAGTGGGAATTCTATGTTGAATGACAGCCGCTTAGTTTTTCTCCTGGAAGAAAGAATTGTTCGTGATATGTACCAACTAGTCATTTGATAGCTAGTCGTTCTTCTCCCGAAAGACGATCTAAATGTTACAATATCTTGACCCTTTCAGGACGTGGTAATTCGGGTTCTTCTGTCATCTTGAATTGATTTATTTGAAAATCATTATCGATATCCAGAAATGAAGGGGCATTTCTATTTGTAAATGATATTCCTCCTTCGTAAAACGACAAACCAAATTCGCCATATTGAAAGGGACTAGGTGGGAGCTGATAAAACTCTGGAAATGAATCTTTCAAAGGCATAGATGTTGATGCTGCTGCCTTATCCAGAATTTCATGAATTTTTGGTAGTGGGAATTCTTCGATTGCTAATCCGCGAGTAAGGGTATTTTCTTTCAAGTTCTCAGTATTGGCGACACTGAAAAACCATTGATCATCAGGTTCTATTAGGTTATCGGTCAAGTCTATAATTTTGTCTATTTTATCTGGAATTTCCGCTACCATTTTGGATCCAGAAGATCGTAAATCCAGGGATAGTTATGGAATTTGCTAATGAGAATTTACGCGAAGTGGGCGTTTTGGGTGTATGACAAATTTCATTTAAAGCATCAAGAATTTCGATAAAGTTATACAAACCTACAGGTGTTTCCCGGTTTCAAATTTCATCAATCTTTTGAAAAATATAATTTACTTTACTGTTTTCTCGTAAATCAAATTTCGGGCTAGCATTTACTTTTTCCGATGGGGTTGATCGTAGCTCTTCACTGTCTATCTCGAAGGAAAGTCTATTCTGTTTTCGCGATACAATCTTTGATTTTTTTTTCAAGAGGTTCAATAGCGTTATTGTTCTGAATTTTAGGATGGGTATTTCGTTTAATTTTAGTCTTTTTGTTATTTTGTTCGAAATCACATTTGTTCAGATCAATCACGTCGCATGAAACGACATAAATTTTAGTATCATTCCCTTCCTTTATTAATTTACACAAGGTCTAAAAAATTTTTATTTGTTCAGTATTAACATTAGGTTCCTTATTCTCATGACTTTCGCGCCCCCCACCATTAGTTGAATATACTATACTCCCTCTCAAGCTGTTTTGTTTAAGTATGTTATTACCTTTATAATTCGGAATCTCGGCATCATTTATAATCTCTTCCTCAAATTCATTATTTCTAGAGTCAATTCTTGTTTTACTACCCGAAATATGCTTACGATGTGGGGTGTCATCCGAAAAATTAACAGTCAAGCTATGTCTCTCACGGTATATAGAATCAATCTTTCTGCGACCGAAGGAATGACTCTATTCACGACCCGAAACATTCAAAACGTCATTCTTCTGGTGACCCGAAAAATTATCGTCAAAATCATTATCTTCCCAACCTATACTGAATATTCCTACAAGCAAAGGCATCACTCTGTTCACGACCCGAAACATTCAAGGCCCCATTTTCCTGGTTACCCGAAAAATTAATATCAACATCATTATCTTTCCGACCTATACTGAATATTCCTACAGACAAAGGCATCACTCTGTTCATGACCCGAAACATTCAAGGCCTCATTTTCCCGGTTACCCGAAAAATTAATATCAACATCATTATCTTTCCGACCTATAGACTCAATATTTCCACAAACGAAGGCATCACTCTTTACACGACCCGAAACATTCAAGGCGTCGTTCTCATGTTGACCCGAAAAATTAATATGAACATCATTATTTTCCCGACCCGTAGACCTAACATTCCGACATCCTTTATTGGGAAGTCACATTGTACTATATGAAAATTTATGATATGATTCTCAAATTCAACTATTATTTTTCCTAAAGTTTTAATAGTAAATACGTGGGGACTTGTAAATGTTTGAAGAACCAGTGTCTAGCATAAAAATGGATGAGCATTTCAATTCGTTTAGATCCAATTCTACGTTAGGAGTGCAATTATTTTGATTTAGGTTTACTGTGGTCTTGTAGACGGCTTATCGCCCTCCAGGAGACCGGAATTACCGGGCGAGAATTCTGACTGGCTTCCCCATTGCCCGTCTGAGGAAGGGTCCGACCGTTTCTCGTAAAGCTACTTCCTTCCTGTGTTTTGCGTTGCCATTTGAATCAATTTCGTTTATAATGACCCGGTTTTTGACAATAGAAGAAAACTGTTGAGGAATTTGTGCCAATGCTGTTCAGGTTATTACTATAGTTTGAATTATACCTTGACATTTCGGAATTACCAAGACCCGCACGATTTCTCGTGTCATTTGAACTAAATCGCGATTATTGTTATTATTAAAGTTTGGGTCACCTCGCCTTCCGTCAAAGCGATTGTCATTATAGTTATTGGGATCCATAGTACGATTACCAAAATTATTGGGATTAGTAGGGCGATTATTAAGATTGCTCGGCCGAGATCCATTGTCCGACGATGCGGTCCAATCCGGGTTATCAGATTGACGATACCTGTTCATTCTCCCATTATCATGAAAATTCCTCCCATTACGGTTTTGATTATTGCCGATCTTATATGCTAACTTAACGCAATTCGATGCGGTATGCCCATTTTCATTACAAAATTTTATTTCCGGTTTCAATGTCTTTATCACGTTCACGCGTCGAGTTTTCTTCGGCATCCCACGAAAATCGTCGAGTTTCGGCAATTCCTCGGCGTCAATTTTACAGGCGAAATCACGTTCAATTTCGATTGCTTCTTCCCGCGCGAGAATCAGACTATCTGGAGATCCCATTCAATCTCTTAATTCCCTTCTCAATCCGTGGGTAAAGAATTTAATACAGTTTTTTTCCAATTCATTATCACAATGCGTTACATTAGAGATGCGTTTCTCACGAATGGCAGCTTTTATAATTTCCTTTTCAATCTCACATATACAAGTTGAATATATGACAACATTTTCGGTCGATTTTCGTTTCATCATCGCGAGTTCTCTCGTTAGATCGTGATAAGTCTTGGCAGAACCGAAAATTTTTTCTAAAAATTCGGAGACCTCGCTAATGTTTGAGAAGTTTTACCCGCGCGAACAAGACAACGCTTCACCATATAATCGCATTCGAATCAACTTTCCAGGATCTCCCTCGACACTGTTTGGCAGTATTTCTCCAGCCTCAGTGGAGCCATCAGTAAACAGCACAAGGAGGATATTACTGCCATTGTAGCGCGGAATGAAGTCTAAAGCATCCATTAGGGAGATGCCTTCAAATCGAGGTGCCATTCTGTCCTCCTCGTCGTCAGTCGAGCTAGAGTCGTCGGAATTAAAGATTTGGGTTGATTTAATCGCGAAATCTGATTTTATAGAGCTGGTTTGGTTAGACGGGTTGTCGAAAGGAGAAGCAAGCAAGTATTTAAAATTAATGGAGGATCTTGGAGGAGAAATTTAGTCAACATTTGCGTTTGGCTACACTACCAACACAGTATTAAAATTCAACTTTTATCGTAAATAATTAAGGATATTTGAGAATGGCAGGCCATTTTTAAATATAAAAATTTATTGATGGCCTCTAAATTTTCCTTGTCTTCAAAATAATTATCTAACCTTTCTGTTTTTATAAGCGGGCTCAAGTTATTTTTTACGGTATCGAGCAAATTATCCTCGTTTACAAAGAGAGTTTCTGATAAGGTTCTGGTAAATCTGGGTTTTCTTTTCAAAGAGGAACCTACAGGAGTACTGACGTCCAAACCGCTATCTTCTCCTGTCGGGACAGTTGATGTTAAGACTACCGGAGGGAGTGAAAGAGAAATAATATTACGGTTGGAGGGTGCGTCTTTGCTCATAATTGTATTAGTTTCTATCAATTTTGGAAATTCTGTAAGGGTTGAGGGGGTCTGAACTTTGTTTGCTCCTAATAGTGAAGGTTGGAGCAAGAATCGAACTCTATTTGTAGTCTCTGTCGTAGTTTCAGATAAAGGCTCGGTTATGGTTACTCTACTAGCAGGAGTTACCTTCTCGACCTCTTCGTCGTTTGGCGTAATATACTGGCTGAAAGTATCAGGAGCTAAATTTCTACTGACAAGGCTAAGCAATGGAACTCGAGCATTTGGTGCTGAAATATTACAATTTATGTTGTATTTCGCAAGAGTTTTATCTTGATGCTTATATTCTAGGTTCAATTCAGATTCGAGAGCTGCAGTTGATTCAACTCCAATCGATGCGTGCTTGAGCTCCCCGCTCTTTCTGATGTAGCATGTAAGCAGGCTAACGTCGAGATTAATGTCATATGTACTAAGGGTCGTGACAACGTTTTCGTTGCATATTGTAAATGATCGAACGGTCGAGTTAGTGATTCCTTTACCATTAGGAATCGCTGTCTCTCGTGAAATCAGTAAAAAAAATTATTTTTATCCAAGTTTCCCAACCGCGATGAACCAAAAGTGTTAATATACAACCACCTGTTACGTCTAAAACGACGAAGAATCGTAGAAAACGTAGCAGAGATCTTATAAGGGGTAGAGGGGAGCGGGCAGATCTGAGGAATAGAGTACTAGATAGTCTCCGTCCGGCTGTCTGTCTGCTTAACCCTTCAGCGATCACGAATATGAACGGCGAAAAAGAGTTGCGGGAAATATGACAATAGAAACCTGATCTAGATTCTTGAAAGTTATGATATATTGCTTGAATTTGAGAAATTCATTAGCGACAAATCTTATAAATTATTCCCAAAGTATATTTATATTCAATACAAACCCTCAAAGTACAATAATGTTTGATAGTTCCATTTGGAGAATATTTACTAAATAATATTGTCCTTTCTTTATGAGCAATGTGAGTTAGAAAGAAAACCATATAAAAAGAAATGACTAAAATTCAAGTTAAGTTTATGCCAAAAATGAATTTTGTTAAAAATTAATTATTATTAACAAATTATGAATGATATCACTGAGAATAAAAAATGGGTCAATTGAATATGTGGAAACGCTATGTATGATTTTTAAAATATGTGAGGTGTCATTTTTATTTATTTGAATATTTAAATTAGTATTAATAATTAATAAAAATATTCGTTGAAAATCCCAAAGAGATCAATCACAAATATGGAAACGCTACGTATGATTTTTCTAAAATGGGAAAAGTTTTTCTTTTATTAATTTATTCAAATTATTATTATTACGCAATGTTGTTGAAAATGACAATTAGATCAATCGCAGATATAGATAATGCAAAATGTGAGAAGTTTTTTTTTATTTATTTAAATAAACAAGTTATTATTAATAATTAGTAAGCAATATTGGTGAAAATGACAATTAAATCAATTGCAATATGGAAAGGCTACGTGTGATATCTCAAAATTGTAACGAATACGTAAATTCGCGCCTACATACGCGACAAGCGCGCGCGTACACGAATAAGAGAACACGCGGGGACTCTGTGCGTGTAATCCCCGTTGCTTGAGCCGCGAGCATGGCCACCGACCACAAAGCTAGCAGACTCCTACAGGCTGTTGTAGCGCGCGGACCGCAATCGCCTTACCCGTCGTTCTCGAGAATAGCGCGTGTGTGTGTGTGTTTCTGTGTCAAGCGTCGAGAGTGAGTGATAAAGAGCGATTGAGCGTAGGCACCCAGAGGCCACCTCTGGCACCGCTCCACGACGAGGTCCAGGGTAGATCCGGCTCTACACATTCCGGGGACAACGAGCGAGCGAGGCTCGCTACAGACAGCTGCATCGAAGCATGCGGGAGAGACACAGAAAGAGAGAGAGAGAGAGAGAGAGAGAGAGAGAGAGAGAGAGAGAGACGCAGCGTGACGACCGATCATTCGCCACCCATAGGTAACTGATGGTTCAGCTTCGACACAAAAGTAAGTGCGGCGGTTAAATATTAATACAGGGGTACTGGTATTTTGTAAGCGAGCGGTCAAGTGCAGCGGCACTTCAATGGACATTATCGTTCTCTTGTGCGCGATCTCAGAGGCCTCGCCCTTGCTTGTATCATCATCTTTTGTACGTAAATCGTCAGTGAAATAAAAGTATTGTATCATATGTCCGCGCTGCAGATTTCGCTTGCTGCTCATCCCCGCGAATCCTCGTTTCCCTTCCTACCCCCAGTTGCGTAGGAATACTCTATCACTGGCTAGCGGGACACGCCGCCGCAGCAGAGGAGAAACTCCGGCGGAAAAAGCGAGCAGCTGCGCTCACAGTAACGTAGGCATCGAGTGGAAATTCTCCTGCACACTAGAGACGTGCGCCGTTGTTGAATAATCTACTATTATATTAAAGTTATACACATTTTTCAAATTATCCGTTTCTCCGGTTCTCCGGTTCTCCGGTTCTCCGGTTCTCCGGTTCTCCGTTTCTCCGATTCTCCGTTTCTCTGGTTTTCCGGTTAACCAATCTACTATTATATTAAAGTTATACACATTTTTCAAATTCTCCGTTTATCCGGTTCTCCGTTTCTACGGTTCTCCGGTTATCCAATAAATTATTTTTTTATGTATAACTATTTTATGTAGTTTATTTTTTTATACTTTTAACCTTCTGGGCAGCACTTCTCCATAGACGATGTCCCGTCCATCTGGAGGTCACACTCACCACCTGGACATCGTCTACAAGAAATGACTAATATATTTGAAATTATTCGATTTTCCGGTTCTCTAAAATTCTTATTTTCGAAATACATAATTATTTTTTTTATGTATGACTTTTTTATGTAGTTTCTTTTTTTATACTTTTAATCTTACCACCTGGACATCTTATAAGGCCCAACAAATTTTAAGGACACAAAAATAACAAAAAGTTATAAGGCCCAAACTTTATAAGTCCCATAAATTATACTTCGCAAAAAATTAAAAGGTCCAAAAAACTAAAAACATAAAATTGTAATGTCCAAAAATTATAATACACAACTTATAAGACCTAATAAATTTTAAGGACAAAAAAAAACTAAAAATAAAACATTATAAGGCCTATACTTTATAAGGCCCAAAATTATACTATGCAAAAAATTATAGGCTCAAATTTTATAATGCTCATAAAAACTATACAAATGAAAAATAAAAAGGTTCAAATTTCGTAAGGATCAAAAAACCTAAAAACAAAAAATAAGAAGGTCCAAAAATGTTACTATGCAAAAAAATATAAGACCCAATTTTGGTGAGGCCGAAAAATGATGCTATGCAAAAAATTATAAGTCCCAAGTTTTATAAGGTCGAAAAATTATATTATGCAAAAAATTATAAAAGTAAAACACGATAAGGTCCGAGAAGAAAAATCACGATCCCATATATTATAGTACGCAAGAAACGATAAGGCCCAACAAATGTGAGGTCCAATAAATTATGAGACCCAAATATTATAAAACGCAAATAAAACAATGTCCAAAAATGATAATGCTCAAAAAATTATAATGCTCAAAAAATATGATGTGGAAAACATTGTCAAGCCTAAAAGTACGAGGTCTGTCCCAAAAGTATCCGACCTACGTTCATATCTTCGCGCGGAGAGACTCAGGTGACCTCTGGAGGGTACGAACGTCACCAGCAACTCCTAACCTTCTCGTCAGTAGCCTGAGATACCGATGAAACGCCTTAGTTCCCGCGCAGCGTGTATTTGTTTACAACGACTTTTTTGCGTTCGTCGCAATTTGCTTATTGTTAAAAATGGCAGAACGAACCGAACAGCGAATTTGCATAAAATTTTGCTTTAATCTCGGTAAAAGTTGTGCGGAAATTATTGAAATGTTGCAAAAGGCCTTTAAAGATGAGTGTATGGGCAAAACACAAATAAAAGAGTGGTATAGGCGGTTCAAAAGTGTCCGCACATCTGTTGACAGTGATCCTCGTTCATCAAGTCAATGTTGATTGTTTTCTTCGATTATGAGGGCGTTGTGCACCACGAATATGCCCCTACAGGCCAGACAATCAATAAAGAGTACTACGTTGAAGTTTTGAAAAGATTACGTAATGCAATCAGGAGAAAACGACTGCAACTTTGGGAAACCGGTGACTGGCTTCTTCATCACGACAATGCTCCAGCGCACGCATCAAACCTTGTGCAGCAGTACTTATTGAAAGACAGTGTTGCGCAGCTCCGCCAGCCTCCATATAGTCCTGATATAGCTCCCTGCGACTTTTGGCTGTTTCCTCGATTGAAAATGCCGCTTAAAGGACATCGATTCGACAATAAACAGACTGTTGAAACTAATGCGACGAATGCACTAAAGGCGATTCCGAAGTCAGACTTTCAAGAGTGCTTTAATAAGTAGAAACATCGATATGAGCGTCTTGTTCAATCAAATGGGGACTACTTTGAAGGATGCCACCCCCCCGGATGACGAAGAATAAATCAAGCGCCGAGAAATCGAGGTAGGTCGGATACTTTTGGGACAGACCTCGTACTGTTTGACAATACATACCTAGCAAGCCAACAAACTCATCTGTCGATACTTTCACGCACCCAATAACCCACTCACACTCACGCAGATATATTTTGAACTTTTAATAAAGATATGAACTTACTGATGTGACCGGAGACCGGAGACCGGAGACTTTGGTGATCTTAATATTATAGGATCTCTCCTTTTCTCTTTTGTTTTATATGATTTTAATTTCTCGATCCTATACTTAAAAAAGCAAATACTAACTGATTATTTATTATGGTCTATTATTGATAGGATTTCTCAAAATAAATTAATTAAATTTTGATAACGTTTAGTACTTAAAATACTCGGTCTTATGAGTGTGAATGTGATTTTAACAAAATTTAAATTTGTCGATTTAAAGTTTATTAGTACTTCAAATTATATAGATTGTATTTATGAACTGTACTTATTTAGAATACGTGTACTTAAATATTGCTACCATCGTATTACAACCGAGCGATCGTTAGCGAGCGAGGTATTTATTGCTAGTAGTCTATTAAAGGGAAACACGATTTTTATAAAAAGGTAGAATTAGATCTCTTCTTTTTCTAATAAAATTTATAAAAAGCAATTTTTAAAATACAGATGTGACGATTACGCAATGTTCTAGGTGTTTTGAAAATCCAATTCATACCATTCAAATGTTTTGTAAAAAGGACAATAAATAAGTAGGTGTTATATGTGAACGATTTTTATAGTACAAAAGAATAGATCTTTTTCTACTAAGGTCTAGTATAGTTTATAACATTGATCAGCGCAATAATTTCTCAATGTGGTAAGAAATTATGGAATTATAAAGTAATATAAATTTAAGTCGGCGATAAGAATGGGTTTGTGTAATTATATCTTAGTGCTTTATAAGTAAATAATTGTTCTAGGTTCATGGGATAATCCTGACTTAGAAAATTATTTTTATAAACAATTCTTAAAATTCTATTTTGTAAGTTTCGCAGTAGATTAAAATTGTTATTGCAAGTTACATATCGCGACATTATACCATAGCTTATGAGTCTGTGGAGATAAGTATAATACATCATCCTCAATGTTTCGGTTGTCATTGTCTTGGAAATTTTATAAAAAATATATATCAAATATCTAGTTTTCTTGATGATATATTGTATATGCTTATCCCATCTGAGGTTGTAATAAAATATGATTCCTAGGTATTTACAGCTCTCGACTCTGTTTATTTTTCTATCTTTGATCTTAATATCTAATTGAATTGGAACATTATCACTATAGTTGCCAAAAGTTATATATACCGTCTATTCAACATTTAAATATAATTTGTTCTTAGCTAGATACTTATTTTTTATATATAAATGTCTATTCATACTGTCCTGGGCTTTTTCCCAGCTATCATCACTAGTTATAA
The DNA here is from genome assembly GCA_949152435.1 of Gastracanthus pulcherrimus. Taxonomy (NCBI): domain Eukaryota; kingdom Metazoa; phylum Arthropoda; class Insecta; order Hymenoptera; family Pteromalidae; genus Gastracanthus; species Gastracanthus pulcherrimus. Next base: position 76,484,789 of record OX424573.1, read on the forward strand.
TTGCAGTGTCTTCTGCATAAGCCGATATTGCATTAGATGGGATTTATATCTAGAGATCATTAATGTAGATAATAAAAAGTAATGGTCCTAAGATAGTTCCTTGTGGAACACCAGTGTTTATTTTCATGTAATTACAAGCATTGTCATTAATATTGACCCTTTGATATCTATCATTAAGATAACTTGCCAGTAAATCCAACGCCTGACCTCTAATTCCTATACAATAAAGTTTATCTAATAATATTTCATGATCAACAGTATCAAATCCCTGTTGAAAAGATCCACGTAGTTTATCACGTGGTTTATCGTGGTTATCACATAGTAAACCACGTGGTTTTACAAAGTAGCAAACCACGTGGTTATTAATTTAAATTTTTCATACAAATTTCCCACATAAATTATCTACGTACGGTCATCATGTTGAATTACCAAATAGATTTTTAATTGCACTTAGCAATCAAATAGATAAGGGTTAAAGATATGGTTTTCAATCAAACTGTTAAATTAGGTACATTATGGTCGCAGAGTTAACAGTTGGTGGGTTGGACACATGAGGATATGGATGTATCGTTAAAGTTAAAACATATTGCATGATAAAAATTGTTTGCCTCAGAATTTACTGAATTATTAGCTTGTTGACATCAGGTGTCATTGAACATCAAAGTAGTAGCACGCATAGTGCATCTGGATTAGGTATCTGAATGAATAAGGTATAAAAACATTTCTGTCAATTCGATCAAAGGTTTTATGTATGACTTCAATTACATAAGAACGTTTTATTTACCTAATACTTATCATAGCACCATATACTTTATCTTATTTTAAATAAATATTTAATTATTTTAAATTATTTAATTTGATTTATCTTTATCTTATCTTTATCTCATATACTTTATCTTATTTTAAATAAATATTAAATTATTTAATTTAATCTAAACAATCAATCAATCAACAATCTAGTTTTGTTTTATTTTCTTAATATTTCCCATTTCCTCTCTCCAAAACTTTGTAATTTGTTTAGCATTATCAGCTAATGACCTTGCATCTTTTATATTTTCTATAACTTGCATATAAGCTGTAGAAGCCTCTGAAAAAATAATATGTAATTAATCTTTTTTCATCAAAATATAAAACATGAATTAGTATATTATACAGGAAGGGGGAGAAGGAGACATTTTGCTCCCAAGTGTGAGTTTGCAATACGAGGTGAAGGCGAGTGCGCATAGCGAACCGAAGCAATCAGACAAGGTAGCAGAAGGCCTCTCACCCATGGAGTATACGGTACTTTTTATAACACATGTCTGATTTTCGAATTTTGATCAAGAGGGCTTATCAAGAGGGATAATTGTAGTCGTTTCGCGACTCAATACAATACTCACTTAATGGATCAGGAAATTGTTGCAAATACAAACATTTACGTAATTTTACAGAAGCTGGAGTCAAAACTCTTTTTCATAACACATGCATAAAAAAGACAATTTTCAGTGCCTATAAAGTGGAACAAAAATAGAGTATTCCGAGCGTCAAAAAATAAACTGAACCGAAAATGAGTATTTTCGCTACCCTTATTTTATTTTTGCCCCATTTCCAATGTTAACACATACATACATACATACACACACACACACACACACACACACACACACACACACACATACACACATATGTATATACATATACATATAAACTTCATCGATTTTACGCAGTTTTAGAGCAGCGGGCAAAAAAGTAGATTTTTCTGCCTTAGGACCAAAAGTGCACTTTATTGCCTGCCGGTCAGAAATAATCCACTTTTTTGCACTCTCGTCAGAAAAAAGGGACTTTAGGCTCACTTTTTAGGCCAAAAACTACAAAAATTGTACATGTGTTACAAAAATATATTTTTTGCCCGCTAAAAATCTTTTTTCACCTATACAACGGAAAAAGAAGATCACTTTTGCTCAAGAGCAAAAATAGTACATTATGTAACAATAGCAAAACGTCGAATATTGTTCCCGCGGGTGAGTTTACTGCCCCGCGTCGCTTCGCTCACTCGGGCAGTAAACTCACCTAGGGAAAAATATTCGACCTTTTGCCCTTGTTACATAATGTACTATTTTTGTCCGCTTAATACGGCCGTTCCAAAAACGGCCACTTTATTCCTGCTTAATAGGTACGAAAAACACGAATTAATGTGTTACAAAACAGTATATTGTGTACTTAGGGTGAGAAACATGCCTTTTTTGGCCGAGTATGGTTTGCGGTGCGAGTTGCAGACGAGTGAGTACGAGCTGAAGACGAATGCGATTCACGAGTCGGAAACAAATACTGCCAACACACGAGGTGAAAAAGGCCCTCTCGTCCTTGGTGCACAACATATTTTTTGTAACGCATGTATGGATTTTGGCGTATTTTAGGCTTGTAAAGCGGTACTGATGTGAGCGTTTTTTGACACGGCAGCAACATAGTTATTATATAACATATTAAATATACAAATTTAAAAATTACGTCAATATATGCGTGCGTACATACGTATTAATTAGTTTTATTAACTTTTAATGAGAGAGTAAAAATAGGAATTTATATATGTATAGGAACGGCAAACACGTGCTATGGATTTGCCATTTTACCTCCCATGTTGTGCATACTATTTTTCGTGCAAGTATGACAAAAAAAATTTTTTTGCCCATTGACCATTTTCTTTGCGTGCTAACTATTTTATCGAAACGTCTCAATAATAGTACATTATGTAACAAGGGCAAAAAGTTAAATATTTGGGGTGAGTTTACTGTCCGAGCGAGCGAAGCGAAGCGAGGACAGTATCACCCGAGGGAAAAATGGACTTTATTCTCGAGTTACATATAGTACTTTATGCCCATCTCAACTGTGGCCACCTTTTGACTTGAAAATCAGGACTAATGGACTATTAAAATACGATATTGTTAAAATATAACCGAAAATCAGGGTTATTGGTAGAACTTGATGAAATAAAGGAATTTGGAGTAGTTTGCAGTGAAGTCACTTTTTTCCGGCATTGGCGGGAGTAAAGCTTACTTTTTTCCCGTACAGGCGGGAAAAAAGTGATTTGCGTGCAAGACTGTATAATTTTGGTCTCCCATCTCAGGGAAAAAAGTGGCCATTTTCGTTCAGATCGGCATAAAATATTTTATTAAACAAAAATAAATTGTGTAATGTCTCTTTAAAAGCACTGTAAAATTATGTTGCTTAAAGAAATTTTTATTTCATAATACGCATATAAAAAAGACCATTTTCATCGTGTGTAAAGTAGAGCAAAAATGGTTATTTTCGCTTCCAGCGGCGAAAATGAGTTTACTAAAAACTAATTCAAATTCCTTTATTTCATCAAATTCTACCAATAATCCTGATTTTCGATCGTCTTTTAACAATATTGTCTTTTAGTCCATTAGTCCCGCTTTCCATGTCAAAATGTGGCCACAATTGAAATGGGCATAATATTTTATTAAACAGAATTTAATAAAGTACTATATGTTACTATATGTAATTAAACAAAATTTAATAAAGTACTATATGTTACTATATGTAATTAACAAAATTTAATAAAGTACTATTTGTTACTATATGTAATTAAACAAAATTTAATAAAGTATTATATGTTACTATATGTAATTAAACAAAATTTAATAAAGTACTATATGTAACTCGAGAAAAAAATTGAATATTTTTCCCTCGGGTGATGCTGCTCTCGCTTCGCTTCACTCGTTCGGGCAGTAAACTCACCCGCGGGAAAATATTCGAATTTTTGCCCTTGTTACATAATGTACTGTTATATATAGATGCATATAAAATATACGGTGTACAACAAGGAGCGAATGGGCTTTTCAGACTCGGGTGATGATTTGAGCACACGTGTTCGTCTCGGGTGCCTACGGCTCCCCCGACTGCCACTCGTGATCAAACATCATCCTCTCTTGGAAAATCCCATTTTCGCCCCTATTTGTACAATATATACAATATACTAGTTTGTTTCAATGAAATATTTCATTATTAAGGATGTAACATACCTAAAATATGAAAAAATATATTTTCTTTATAATGTACTTTTGATTTAAAAGGTATCTAATATTTAAAAATTAAGTTTTAGAAAGATACAGACTTTAATTATAATAAAACTAAATATTGGAAAGAATATATTACTTTGTGATATACTTATTTATTTTTCAGCAAAAGCAGTATACATAGGACAAACAGAGTAAACTATATATTACTATTGAAACAATTCTGATTATGAAGGCATCACATCAAGAAAGTTACTAGACTTTTAAGAGGTTAGTCTTATTATGTACACAAGTTATTTAAACTTTGAATCATATATGTTCTTTATATTTAGACTTATGGGATATAATTTTTTACTGGATACAAAAGTATTAAATGACATATTTAATGTAATAATAGTTACTTTAGTGAATAAAATCTTTATGGAATTATTTCAGGTATGTTATTCATAGATACTGTGATATTAATACACTTATACTTTAACTTGATATTGCTCAACTTTGTATTTTCAGATAGTACGCGCAGGCTCCTGATCAGCCAAAAGCATGAAAATATTCTTCCAGGGCTTAAATCATTCGTTATTCATCCAGCTAGTGGATTATAATATATCACAATATGATTAACATGTAAGTATTGTTCGACCAATAGCAAAATACGTGAATTTTCAACAATTTTTTTGTTTTAGTTACAGTAAGTAACTTCAGAAAATTGTGCAAGTAAGAAACACAAAATTTAAATAGCTTTATCCACTAGTAGTATGTATTTCAAATATTTTATGCCGTTTTGAACAAGGTTAAATATTATTGAAGAAGATAAAATGTGATTAAAATGTGATTACATTAAATAAATGTTGTTTTTACTTACTTGGCATAGCATATGTTTTTTTGGGAGACAGAAGCTTTCTGTGATGCTTTCCATTAGGTGTCATAACCATTCTACCCTCTTTGAGACATCCTTTTTTGAATCCTTGTGTGGGATATACATTTCGAAGCAAACCTTTGCAAAATCTACTCCTCGTTTAGCTATTTACCAGCTCTTCCCACTTAGAATCTAAATAAAACCAGTATACCTTAATTAAACTTAACCTAATAATAGATGACAAAAATGCATGCAGCGTTTGGATGAATTATACATCGAACACACATAGGCACACACACATTCTCACACCCTTCATACACATGCACACGTATACACATACCCCTCACACACTCACCTGCACATATGCACCCCAAACACGTACACATACCCACGCGTACACAATACACCCATCAACACACATACACACCCACCCGCATACACACACATGTATACACAAAATAGATGTGATCGGAATTAATATTTTAATATCGAACATAACAAAAAAAATTCAGTTTTAGATAAAACTTCTGAAGGATTACATAAGAACTTACTTTTACATTCTGCTCGTTCATATATTTTTCTGTAAATTTTCTACCAGATGTAGACTCGTCTTCAAAGGACTGTATTTCAACAGACTTACATTTTTTAGAATCTTTTGAATGATTCAATGCATTATTTTGTGGTTTGACATCATCATTATTTTCAAAATTTTCTGGCTTACTTTTTGTTTCTTCGACAAGACTTATTTTATCATCTGTTTTCTTTTTTTTTGGCACGACCCTCATTAAGCTTTTCCACATCTACATCAGTATCACTATCAGTGAATGACAAAATTCCTGCATATTTGCAAATATATATGTATATATAAAAAATTGTAACTCAGTTTTATGCACATAAGTAACAAAATGTACATACGTCTTTTCATTCCTCTTTTCTTCGGTGTATTCTTATTCAAATAAGCAACATTATCACTTATTTCTCCAGCATCTACGTTCTCTAACTCACTGTGAACTTCCAATTTGGTGTGTAAACGTTTCCCTTTTTAGTACTTCTGATTTCTTTAGAACCCAGATGAAACGAACTTTCAAATTCATCATCGTCAGTACTTTTTAGTTCTGGCGTGCTTTGAAAAAAACATGAATTAGTTTTTGATATCGAAGAAATTGTAGGACATGAACAAACATAAAATGTAAGAAACCCAATTAATATTATATTTAATAGATGAATATCAATAGTCATAATAACAAGTTTGACAATATTAATTATACCTGAATATTTTCACAATTTTCATTTGATTTTGGATCTATAAAATACATACATTTATACATAATTAACAATGTAAAAAATTATGATGGCTGTCAATATGTATTTTCAATACTTGAACTTACCAATCTTTTCTGTTTTGTCTTGCATATTTAAAAGTGTCTGCTTCAACTTCTCATTCATATTTCTCAATTCTTCTAATTTCTCGCTTTGTTTATTATATTTTATTTTTAATAAATTATACTCTTTCTGCATACTATCGTAATCAATTTTTAAACTGAAATATTGTTCTTGTAAAGCCTTGTAATCCTCATTGACACAAAAAAGAAAATAGAGACATAGTGCAAGAGTTAAAGAACCTTAATATAAAATATGAAGCTTTTCATTTTCATGCTCTATGTTGCAAAATGCAGTGGAATAGATTAGTTATACTGATGGAGTATTAGTATTTGTCCAAGATGGCGTTCTCAAAATAAATTGCATTGATTATTTACATAGAACAATCGTTGTACAGATTATGTTGACCAAAAAAGTACATGCTTTGTCTAAGCTGGAAATTTTAAGAAATGTAGATGAGCATCCTTCGCTTGAATTTTTATTTAAATAGGTATTTTAAAAGAACACTTTTATTTTACCCGTAACTTTCAGATCGTTATGAGTATATTTAGACTCTGCTTGTTCTTTGGATGTTTTTATTAGTGTTAATGCATTTTTGTAAAGTCCTGACCATGTACTTTAAAGGTTTATTGAATAATAAAGTTGAGAGTGCATTTTTAAACAAAAATAACAAAATTAAACAAAAATTTGTATGTTGCGGTCGTAAATTTTGCTCACTAATCTAATCATCTAAGCATCATTTTGATTATTTAAAATACATTATCACTGTAAATTTTCATACGCAGGTTGGTAAGTTTACAAACTTTTGGTGAATTTATGTTTTAATTATTTAAAGCTTTATTCTTAATAATTAACAAGTTAGTACTGAATAAAAAATTGATAGTTTTATTAAAATAATTTTTTTTTGTGATAAAATTAATTTCTTCAAAAAAATCATGAGATAAATCTATAAAGTACGATTTAACATGCTATCAGACCTAAATTGTATTTTTTCTTTTAGTGCTTACTTTTAAAATGTAGAATACTGTGAAATATCAAGAGCAGAGCCGTGTCATACTCTTTATAATACAGCTTTTTCCCCACTCCTGTACCGAAAGTACTACATTTCCTCCCAGGCGCCTGGAGAGAAATGTGTTTTTTTCAGTGCTTGTGTGAGGAAAAACATTATATGCACCACGGGAAGAAAGTTTGCCCGTCTAGAACTTGTGGAAATTGACATCTGAGCCGAAGGCGAGTTTTTTCTTCCCTAGATGCTCAATATACTATTTCATGCAAGATTAAGTTGATTGATTTTACTCATTCAAAGCTCACCTCAAACTTTTAATAAAACTTTTGCTAATAACTTATTACAATGTTATTTTATTGTATAACTCGGAGTTTAGTCGTGTAGTGCTTACTGTAATGAACCGATCTGCACAAGATAAAATCAGACAGAGTTTACAAAATTTTTTTACAAACAATTGATAATAAATAGGTCGGATAGCCAAAGGGGGGACAGGGCGTAATTCGACATCCTCTTGAAAAATCATATTTCTTTATTTTTTCATAAAGAAAAAATATTTTTTCATAAAAATAATGATTTTTTTCAACCCTGTTACTAACTCAAAGTCACTCTACATTACAATAATATGCAATTAAATTATTAAGGTGGCTTTCTGGTCATTTTACAAAGTTTTTGTTTAGTCCACGATAAAAATCTGAAAAAATTATCTAATATTCGTACTATAAAAAGTATTTTTTACAAAAATTTTCAGTTTTTTACCCTCCTAGATTCAAAACATGCACACATTAGTCATTTTTTAGACCACAATTAGGTAGGATTTGTAAAGTTGGTTTGCGTCAAGATATTCATCGAACAGATTTAGAAAAATTTATCATCATTCTAGACATTAAAAGGAAGAAAAGTTAGCATTTATTATACTTTTAAGTCTATTCATTTACTTTTAGAAATAGACCCTATTGAAATCATAAATAAATGTCTTTTTTCATGTTTTTTTAAAGGTTAGTATCATTATGCACCATTAGAAATTCATAAAAGTACAGTGGAACGTTCCGGATGGAAGTATATTTTGCACATGAGAGCGACAAGGACAACCAATATCTACTGTCTTTGTCGCTCTCATGGGCAAGATAGGCTTCTGCCTGGAATGTTTCACTCCATGAGAAAGCACCCTGACGCAAAGTCCGTGGTCCCTCCTTGTTAAATGTTAAAATTATATTTTAAATTTTACAATATTTATAATAGTTTTGAACTTTAATATAATTATTATGTGAAAAATTTGTAAAATATTTTTATTTTACGTCAACTAACATAAATATATTTTGAATAGATGAAAATTCCAACATTCAGGATTTTGTTGGAGTTCAAGATAATAATGTAAGTAATATTTCCAAATAATTTGTTTATATATTAATTTAATTTGTTCGTCAATAACATAGTTTGTATGATTGAATTATTAGAATATATCTTACATACTTTAAAGAAATTTAAATGGTAATTCGATACCCACCCTGTTACCAACAATTACAGGGACATATGTTTTTTAAATAATATTCAATTTGAATACAATGTCTCTATGAAGCGTCATTATTTTTTATCAAAACAACAATGCTTCATAAAGATATTTACTAAAAATTGAAAATTAAATGTAAATAATAGGTTGTTGTAATTGTTGGTAAGTGTGGGGGTTTTACATCGCGTATGTAAATAATATTGTCAACATATCCAGTATAAAGATTAAGTTGAGGTTTAGCTTTCTCACAGATAAATCTAAACGGTGACAAAATTCAATGTCGACATTTAAATGTATTTCGAAGAGTGTGTGTGTGTGTGTGTGTGTGTCTGTACGTTCGTTCATGCGTTCGTGCGTGCGTGCGCGTGTGTATGTGTTTTAAATATTATAAAAGAATTTTAATTTTACAAATAAAATTAATTTTTAAAGAATTGTTAAATATTCATGTTTTTAAAGTTCATGAAATTTCTTTGTTTTAATGAAAAGCCATTGTACCAAAGAATAATGTGCCTGTTTGAGAAAGAATGTTGTCTAAAGTAGACTAAAAGCAGTTTTTTTATATAATAAAATATTTAAAAATTATACAGATATTTCTAAATTAAAAAATATTAGTCTAGAATAAAACTTTCAATTTATCAATGTAGTAATGTACATTTACTAGGAGAGAGTCGTGTATAGTATGAATAGGCGTAGGATAGAATAGTGCAATACCACCATCCCATAGCTATTCTGACTGTAACATTTTAATTCGTAGTGGGAAATTAAAATAAAAACATGCAATGCTATTCTTGAAAGTACCTTTTCAAAATACAATAATAGTTTTTTTTTTTTAAAACCAATAATTTGAATTAATTATTAATAGAAATATAAAAATTCTATTTTTGAGATTTCAAAAAGTGATGTCCAGTACCGGCCGCCGTCATATTTTAGTGAAATTTCTTGGCAAAATAATTAAGAATTATACCAAAAACATCTTTACAAATTAGAAAATAATTTTTATTTCGAATATTTATACTTTAGCATATGTTCTAAACAAAAAAATCAATATTATGATTCTCTTTATATTTTATTTTTTAATTTCATTTTATGTTTTTTTTTACATTATGCCTAGTTTATTTTCCTTTGTCTTCAATTGGAAACTTTTCTCTGCTCAAACATAAAAACAGAAAGTTAACAAGTATGCCTTAATATAGTTGAAGTTAATGTTAATACGTAAAAAGATTTCAATTACGTAAAGTAAATATAGAAATATTGGAGGATTCTGGGCATAATTTATGTGAGCGATACTGGGCAAAATATATATTTTACCAATTGAAGCGATACTGAATGATGAAGGTTTATCTATCATGTTAAAATTGTTATAAAGGCGTAAACTTATCGGTACAAAAAGTAGTAAGCTCTACACAAATTAACTCTTGACAAAAAATTAGCATAATGGCTATTTATATAAACAAGTTTTAATGCTTTGAATAAAAGGTACTAGAGCCAGCTATAGAAGCGAGACATGCATGGGGGACAGTCCTGGGCAATGAGTGGTACTGGGAAACTCTCCCCTATAGACTGCATATTCAGATTTAGTGAACTAAAATTCGCAACGACTATTTTTTAACGGAAAAATTGTAACCAATAATTTATGTTTATGTTTTTTTGTATTTATAATTTATCAAACCATTTTTATGAATTTCAATACAAATTTTCTAGGCTTATTTTGACATAAATAATTATTTATGTCAAAATAAGCCTAGATTAGTTACAATTAGTTACAATTGATAATTGGTTACAATTTTTCCGTTAAAATTCCGTCCAATAATTAAACAGCCCCACAAAAAAAAAATTGTAAGTCCCAAAAACTTGACCACGGTACTTATATGTTTTTGGGATCGCTGAATCCGAATCCAGGGTTAGTTTAACCCCATCAGATCTTTCTCAAGGTCAGTTGAAGGTCAAATTATCGAAATACATGAAAAATACACTAAAACCATGGTATCTTGGGGTTTTTGGGGTCGCTGAATCCGAATCCGGGGTCAGTTTAACCCCATCAGAACTTTCTCAAGGTCAGTTGAAGGTCAAATTATCGAAATACATGAAAAATACACTAAAACCATGGTATCTTGGGTTTTTTGGGGTCGCTGAATCCGAATCTGGGGTCAGATTAAACAATCAGATCTTTCTCAAGGTCAGTTGAAGGTCAAATTATCGAAATACATGAAAAATACACTAAAACCATGGTATCTTGGGTTTTTTTGGGGCGCTGTATCTGAATCCGGGCTTATTACAACCCTATCAGGTCATGGTCAAGGTCAGTTGAAGGTCAAATCAGAAAGATTCATAAAAAGTAGAGTCAAACCATGACATTTAGGGGTTTTTGGGGTCGCTGAATCCGAATCCAGGGTCAGTATAGTCCCATAAGGTTATATTTATGGTCAGTTCAAGGTTAGTTCAAGGTCATGGACGTAAAGAGAGTGAAAAAATTAGTTATAAACTGAAACAATGCAAAAGGTAATGTAAACCATAAAGCAAAGAACAATGTATATGCAAGTACAATCGTATCCTTTAAAACTATATCATAGTTTGCTGCTCCTTCATTTACTTTAAATTTGTTAGAAGTATATGCAATTCAATAAAATACCCGTAAAAATATTAAGCCCATTACTCTTTTTTATGGTAACGAACTATTTTATTGTCAAATGATCTACGAAGTGGATTACGCTTCCGCTTCTCCGATGTTGATGGTAGATCTCTTTTTAACGACCAACAGTAATCTGCTAACATATTTACGTCCCATCTTCCTTGGTACCTGCGCTCCATTTCCTTCATATCTTGGTGAAATCTCTCTCCCTGCTCTTCGCTGTAATCACCTAGGTTTTCTGGAAAATCATCAACATGCGAATATAAAAAGTGTAATTTTAGATTCATTAGGCAGCCTTGATTTTTGTAACTATTTACTAAATTTAAAACTATTTGTTGGTAATTTGGGCTCTTATGATTTCCAAAAAAGTTTTTAATTACGTCCTTGAAACATAACCATGCTTCTCTCTCTGTATGATTCATTTTTGTAACAAAAATTTCATCATTTATCATCTTACGAATCTGAGGGCCATCGAAAATTCCTTCATTTACTTTAGCATCACTTAATTTGGGAAACTGATTTCGCAGATACTTAAAGCAGCTACCATCTTTGTCTAAAGATTTTACCCATTGTTTCATAAGTCCCAATTTAATGTGCAGAGGTGGTATAAGAATTTTTGATGGATCAACAAGTGGCTTATCTTTTATATTCTTAGAACCCGGTTCGAACTTTTGTCTAAGGGGCCAGACACTCTTTATGTAATGATTCTTTCTATCCCTACTATCCCATTCACATAAATAGCAAGGATATTTTGTGAATCCCGATTGTTGCCCCAGAAGTATTGTTATGATTTTAAGATCCCCACATATTTGCCACTTATGATCATCGTTCAATCAATCAAAATATTAAAGAGCAGTACAAGAACATGTTTGATTTAGACATGAAAATTGATGAATTTGATTGGGTTCCTAAAATCATATGCGCAATATGTAGGAAAATGCTACAGAAAGACAAAAATGGTAAAACTGAAGTAAAAATGAAAGTGCCTACGATATGGAAGGAACCTTTAAGAAAAGAATACTGTTATTTTTGTAATACGAATTTGCATGGAGTTAATAGTAAAAACAAGTCGCAAATTAATTACGCTAACGTTGAAAGTGTCACGAAACCTATATATGAATCGTCAATTGATAAAAGAGAAGATGGGTATGTACGCAAGTGGAAGTATGGATCTTGAGGAAAATTTAGAAAGACATGATGAAGATGAAATCTTAGAAGAAGAAATGGAGGAAGGAGATATTATTGCGGAAGAAGAAATAGCGCCTGATGAAGACAATGACGTTGCTAGTACAAGTGATACAAGTGACGAAGAATACATCCCCTATAATACTAAGAAGGAGAAAGGTCCACTTACACAGGAAAAAGTGAATGATCTCATACGCGATTTGGGCCTACCAAAGGATGGGGTGGAGAATGAAGAGTACTGTAACATGAAAGTAATATTAGACCGAATAAAATACAATGATCATAAATGGCAAATATGTGGGGATCTTAAAATCATAACAATACTTCTGGGGCAACAATCGGGATTCACAAAATATCCTTGCTATTTATGTGAATGGGATAGTAGGGATAGAAAGAATCATTACATAAAGAGTGTCTGGCCCCTTAGACAAAAGTTCGAACCGGGTTCTAAGAATATAAAAGATAAGCCACTTGTTGATCCATCAAAAATTCTTATACCACCTCTGCACATTAAATTGGGACTTATGAAACAATGGGTAAAATCTTTAGACAAAGATGGTAGCTGCTTTAAGTATCTGCGAAATCAGTTTCCCAAATTAAGTGATGCTAAAGTAAATGAAGGAATTTTCGATGGCCCTCAGATTCGTAAGATGATAAATGATGAAATTTTTGTTACGAAAATGAATCATACAGAGAGAGAAGCATGGTTATGTTTCAAGGACGTAATTAAAAACTTTTTTGGAAATCATAAGAGCCCAAATTACCAACAAATAGTTTTAAATTTAGTAAATAGTTACAAAAATCAAGGCTGCCTAATGAATCTAAAATTACACTTTTTATATTCGCATGTTGATGATTTTCCAGAAAACCTAGGTGATTACAGCGAAGAGCAGGGAGAGAGATTTCACCAAGATATGAAGGAAATGGAGCGCAGGTACCAAGGAAGATGGAACGTAAATATGTTAGCAGATTACTGTTGGTCGTTAAAAAGAGATCTACCATCAACATCGGAGAAGCGGAAGCGTAATCCACTTCGTAGATCATTTGACAATAAAATAGTTCGTTACCATAAAAAAGAGTAATGGGCTTAATATTTTTACGGGTATTTTATTGAATTGCATATACTTCTAACAAATTTAAAGTAAATGAAGGAGCAGCAAACTATGATATAGTTTTAAAGGATACGATTGTACTTGCATATACATTGTTCTTTGCTTTATGGTTTACATTACCTTTTGCATTGTTTCAGTTTATAACTAATTTTTTCACTCTCTTTACGTCCATGACCTTGAACTAACCTTGAACTGACCATAAATATAACCTTATGGGACTATACTGACCCTGGATTCGGATTCAGCGACCCCAAAAACCCCTAAATGTCATGGTTTGACTCTACTTTTTATGAATCTTTCTGATTTGACCTTCAACTGACCTTGACCATGACCTGATAGGGTTGTAATAAGCCCGGATTCAGATACAGCGCCCCAAAAAAACCCAAGATACCATGGTTTTAGTGTATTTTTCATGTATTTCGATAATTTGACCTTCAACTGACCTTGAGAAAGTTCTGATGGGGTTAAACGGACCCCGGATTCGGATTCAGCGACCCCAAAAACCCCAAGATACCATGGTTTTAGTGTATTTTTCATGTATTTCGATAATTTGACCTTCAACTGACCTTGAGAAAGATCTGATGGGGTTAAACTAACCCTGGATTCGGATTCAGCGATCCCAAAAACATATAAGTACCGTGGTCAAGTTTTTGGGACTTACAATTTTTTTTGTGGGGCTGTTTAATTATTGGACGGAATTTTAACGGAAAAATTGTAACCAATTATCAATTGTAACTAATTGTAACTAATCTAGGCTTATTTTGACATAAATAATTTTTCCGTTAAAAAATAGTCGTTACGAATTTTAGTTCGCTAAATCTGAATATGCAGTCTATAGGGGAGAGTTTCCCAGTACCACTCTAGTACCTTTTATTCAAAGCATTAAAAGTTGTTTATATAAATAGCCATTATGCTAATTTTTTGTCAAGAGTTAATTTGTGTAGAGCTTACTACTTTTTGTACCGATAAGTTTACGCCTTTATAACAATTTTAACATGATAGCTAAACCTTCATCATTCAGTATCGCTTCAATTGGTAAAATATATATTTTGCCCAGTATCGCTCACATAAATTATGCCCAGAATCCTCCAATATTTCTATATTTACTTTACGTAATTGAAATCTTTTTACGTATTAACATTAACTTCAACTATATTAAGGCATACTTGTTAACTTTCTGTTTTTATGTTTGAGCAGAGAAAAGTTTCCAATTGAAGACAAAGGAAAATAAACTAGGCATAATGTAAAAAAAACCATAAAATGAAATTAAAAAATAAAATATAAAGAGAATCATAATATTGATTTTTTTGTTCGTAATTACGAAGATTTAATTAACGAAAGTACTGACGAAGATTTAGATAACGAAGATTTAATTAACGAAAGTACTGACGAAGATTTAGATAACGAAGATTTAATTAACGAAAGTACTGACGAAAATTTAGATAACGAAGATTTAATTAACGAAAGTACTGACGAAGATTTAGATAACGAAGAAATAATGAATGATAATGAGAATAATTTTCTACCGTTGCATTCAAGTCTTCTGGAATTATCAGAAAATGATGAGTCTAATGAAACTATAATTGAAAACGTTGTCGTAAATAAAGTTGAAGTATTATTAGCAATATTAAAATGATTGATTTATGTATAATGTTCAACTCATTTCTCGAAAGTTCAATAATTCCGGATTCTCGATACATGACCGATAGATTGTTTTATCCTGGTGAAGGTATTGAATATCATGCTGTCTATTCAGAATGTAAAAATTACAATTAAAACATCCTTGCTTTAATGACTTTTTCGTCATTTTAAATATACGTAATGAACTACAACATTTACTCGAAAATAATCAGGAGTATTATTTAAATGTTATGAATAGTGATGAAGTACATGAAAATTTTTTTAGATATTTCTTCCGGGCAAAAATATTAAGATTTTATCAATTCATTACAGAAGATCAAAGACGATCTTATGTTTCTTTAGCTTTCAATAGTGACGGATCACCTGTTTTCAAAAGTTTGAAATTTAGCATATGGCCTGTACAAGTGAATCCTAATGAAATACCATTATCCATTAGGAATAAAAGACCGTTACCTGTTCTTTATGGTTTCGACATGATGAACCAAATATGAATATATTTATAAAACCATTTGTTAATAATACGAACAAATTATCAGAAGGTGGCATTAGATATACAATGAATAATGAAGTAAAAATGATTAAAGTGTGTGCGTTACGCTGTTGCGCGGACTCTGTTGCACGAGCTCCAATTCAAGGATTCATACAATTCAATGTATATTACGGGTGTAACTGGTGTTTACACCCAGGAAAATTAGTTGAGCACAATACTGGAGCAACTGTTAAATTCCCGTTACTGAACGAGTTGCCTCCAAGAAGGACAGAAGAGATGACCGTACGTCATATTCAACAGGCCATTGATACAAGCACGATTGTTTATGGTGTTAAAAAGGCAACGCCGCTATTCAATTTACAAAAATTTAATATCATTGACGGATTCGTACCTGATTCAATGCATTGTGTAGTTCTTGGTATTGTGAAGCAATTTGCAGATTATTGGTTCAATATTTCTGGTCAACTATACAGTATTTCAAAAACAGGCATTAATCGTATTGATGGATATTTAGAAAATTTTATAGTGCCTACACAAGTTGCTCGGTTATCGAGATCAATTTTACTTAGAAAATTTTGGAAAAGCCGTGAATTGGAAAATTGGCATTTATACTACAGTCTTCCTATATTGACGCAAAAACATGGTTTTGAAAAATATTGTAAACATTGGGCATTGCTTGTCGAAGCTATTCATTTACTGATGGGTAATTCGATAAATGTACATGAACTAGTTAGAGGAGATGTTCTATTAAAACAATTTGTTGCAGAAACACAAAATTTATATTCTGAAGATGCGATGACCTATGATGTGCATCAATTGTTACATCTTTCACAGAGCGTAGCTGACTGGGGGCCATTATGGGCTCACTTTGGATATCCATTTGAATCAGGTAATGGTCAACTCATCAGAACTGTACATACCGCCAAAGGAGTTTTAAGTCAAATTTGTAGAAATATATCTGTAAAAGAAAGTTTGATAATAATGGAAAAACATATTGAAGCAAAGGAGGATTCACCTGTTAAAGAATACTGCCATTATCTTGAAAATCGATGTACTTTGAAAACATATAAAATAGGAAACAATAGATACTTTAGACGCAAGTTCTGAAGTAACTGACAGAATCGCAAATAATTTGAATCTGTTAAATCGCGTCGAAGCTTATAAAAAATGGTTAAAAATAAAGCTGTCTTTAAATCATGCAAAAAAGAACTTCATCGATCTGATAATTCATTTGCACAAATGGATGATAAGAAGTATATTCAAATACTCGATTTTTTAGTAGATATAGAACATAATTTGGAATATACATTATGTAAAAAGATCACAATTGAACATTTTTCACATACACGTACACATGTCAAAAGAATTGTGGAAATTGAAGAAAATATCAGCTTTGTAGCAACTTCTAAAATTGACAAACTTTCTGTGTTCATGTCAGTAAATAGAAATCAACATATATATATATATATATATATATATATATATATATATATATATATATATATATAATTAATGATTCCATTGATCACTCAGAACAATCCATCTTTTATTAGGTTAAAAGTTTGCGACGTTTCAGGAGTTTTTTCGAAATACTCCCCTCATCATGGCTACACAAAAATAGATAAACTTATAATTAACTAGATTACATTATAAATTATGCAACAAACTGTATAAATAAAATACGAAAGCAAAACACAATAATATGGAATTAGATTTATAGACAGTATCGTGACAACTATAGATCATAGTTATATGCCATAATGGCACCTCTAAAAAACCAAACTTACGAACTTTTAAAATACTTGATAATAGAAATTAATAAAAGTAAAACTTATAACAAAAACCGTTAAGCAAAACTTGACTGAACTTAACTGAAATTAGTAGAAACACACATACTAGAATTGGCCCTAAAGGCCGGTATAACGTACCGGCCACGCGGAATCACAAGCTGTTACATGGTCGCGAATTCAGAGACAACTAAGTGCAAAATAATAAATACACAAGTTACATTAAACAATGGAAATAGTTTAGATATATCTTCGATATATAGAACACACGGAATACCGAAGACTGAATTCATTTTAGATTTAAATAAATGCCTAAACAAAAAAAATTAAAAACCATTCTTGAAGATTAAAGAAGCCGAATCGTATAATTGATTGTCAAAACTTTTTACGGAAAGATTTTCATGCAGCTGCCAATCAATTTTTCGTCTCTACGACGAAAAATGAGCTTCTGTAAGAGTATAGATAGCTTGGAGGAAAGTCTAAGAATTCTGCTCGAAGCTTGGGGGTGCCGAATAGTATGAGTAAGAATAGAAACTTTTTACGGAAAACTTTTCCTGCAGATGCTAAGCAATATTACTTGTCATCGACGAAAAACTAAAACTAATTTCGCGGGCAGCCTCGAGAAAAGCCTCCGAAGTTTTCTATAAAGGTTGGGGAGCCGAATCACTTTTTGGTCTGAAAATCTGAGCCTCATTGTCAAGGAGTCGTGGTCCAACTGTACTAAGCTGCTGTCCTAATAGATGCTCGTCACGGCTGGTGCTCTGGTTTGGCGCCTACGCGATGTCGGCTATGCGAACTTTTTATTGACGGCATTTCCTGACGCTGCCAAGTGTTTTTTCTGTTGAACGAATAAAAAGTAGATTGTGTTTGGGCACACAGAATCAAATAAAGCCTATGATATTTTCTAGAAACGATATGGAGCTAAGTCGTATTATTAACTATAAGAGCTTATTACTGAAAGCTATTCCTGTTGCTGCTAAGTGATTTTTCGACTCTACGAAGCAAAACTTGCTTTTGTTCGCGTGGGCAGCACCGAGTAAAGCGCAATAAGTTTTCTAGATACGTTGAGGAGCCGAATCGTTTAACTTACTATACAATCTATTTACTAAAAGCTTTTCTGCAGCTGCTAATTAATTTTTCAACTCTATGAATGAAAACTAGATTATGTTTGCTCAGACTGCATGAAAGAAAACTTACGAATTTGTCTCGTAGTTTAGGGCTACGGAATAGTTTGACTAACTATACGAAATTTTGACTGGAAGTTATTCCAAATGTGGATGACCGATTTTTCGTTTCTGTACCGAAAAACTAGTTCATGTTTGCGCCGGCAGCAACGACGAAAACCTTCGAAAATTTCCTGAATCGTTGGGGACCCGAATATTATCAGTAACTATACGAACTTTTTACTTAAGGCTTTTCCTGACGCTGCTAAGCGATTTTTAGATTCGGCGATGGAAAAATAGCTTATGGTTGCGCGGGCAGCCTCAAGAAAAGTCTACAAAGGTTTTCGGAATCGTTGGGGAGCCGAGTCGTATTAGTAAATGTACGAACTTCTTACTGAAGGATTTTCCTGACGATGCTAATAGATTTTTCAACTCTACAACGGATAAATAGCTTGAATTTTCGCGGGCAGACTCAGGAAAAGAATCAGAAATATTATTGAAGATTAAGGAACCCGAATCGTATAATTTACTGTCAAAACTTTTTACGGAAAGATTTTCATGCAGCTGCCAATCGATTTTTCGTCTCTACGACGAAAAACGAGCTTGTGTAAGAGTATAGATAGCTTGGAGGAAAGTCTAAGAATTCTGCTCGAAGCTTGGGGGTGCCGAATAGTATGAGTAAGAATAGAAACTTTTTACGGAAAACTTTTCATGCAGATGCTAAGCAATATTACTTGTCAACGACGAAAATCTAATTTGGGTGTTCGCGGGCAGCCTCGAGAAAAGCCTCCGAAGTTTTCTATAAACATTGGGGAGCCGAATCAATTTTTGGTCTGAAAATCTGAGCCTCATTGTCAAGGGGTTGTGCTCCAACTGTACTCTGCTGTCCCAATAGAAGCTCGTCACGGCTGGTGCTCCGGCTTGGCGCCAACGCGATGTCGGCGCGCTGGCATCGCATCGTTTGAAGTTAGACTTTAAATTTTGTGATTTTTTAGGGATAAAATGCTATTTACAGTATTAACTATACAAAAAGATAGTTGATACTGAAATAAATATTGCTTGTTACTTTAGCTTCCAAATCATCGGCTCCGGCTTGAGCTTTTTCATGCGTACTGACCAAACTCCGCAATAATTGGTCCGACAAGCCTGGGTTAAACCTAAAAAAATATTTTTCTTTTGATTTTAAAATATTTTTTATGTTTAAAAGCATTCATTCTGAAAATTTCTATGCTTTCAATATTTAATAATATCTTTAATTTTACATTTGTCAAACCTCAAAATCTTGATCCCACAAAATATTTTTTCGACTGTTATTCGACTCGTTTTGACATGTATTACAAAATGAGCTGAGCACTTTTTCGATAAAATTCTTTTTGTTATTCTTTTTTGTTGGTCCAATCCAATATAAAAATATTGTTCAAATAACTAAAACTATTGAATCTGGTAGGATTGAAATAATATGTACACAAGTTACATTAAACAATGGACATAGATTAGATACATCTTCGATATATAGAACAGACGGAATACCGAAGACAGAATTCATTTTAGATTTAAATAAATTCCGAAACAAAATAAAATTAAAAACCATTTAGTGCTACGAGATTTCAATGTAGATCTACTTGAACTAGATTTTCTGAGTCAAGAATTTTTGTATAATGTCATAGATAAAGGATATGTCCCAGGTTTTTCAGGTATTACAAGGCCTCTGATTGGCGGTTGCAAAGGTTCTTGTATTGACAATGTCTTTATTAAAACTAACGATCTAAAAACAGAAACCTACAAACTAAAAAAATCGTTAACAGATCACTATCCATTGTTTATTGTCATAAATATAAATAAAATTGATAATAAAGATCCACAAATAACATTAAATTATTACAAATTAAAGAATACGGCTGCCACTAGAAATTGGAATGAAATTATGTCAATACAAGATCCAAATGTAGCAACAGACCAATTAAGAAAAGTGAAGAAACGTATTGTTTTTTAAAGGAATAATTATTTTTAATCTTTTATAAAGCCAGGGGGGGGGGGAGAGATCGAGTCCAGTCATCCTGTACAGACTCGAGCCTTTCGCGCACGTGCTGCGATTAATCTTTTGTTTCCTTCTTAATGTTCTTATTACCTTGATTTTTCGTGAAGTTTAAATGAAAAGTAAAATCTATGTCCGTTAATTAAGTTTCCTACCTTATTTGTCTTTACTGTTGAGGAATGCAGTGAGTAAAGTGAAGATACGTCTCTCTCTCCTACAAGGTTACGGATTTATTTTACTTACAGCTTATTAATTATTCAACCCTCCTTGATTACAATGGTTATTGTTTTATCCCAGATTTCTTATTCTATATTCTATATATATGGTCCTTTGATTACGTTGTTGGAGATAACTTTTGACAAAGATCTGTATTCGTGAGGCGTGTGGCTACTTCTACTTGGCTCAATCACGACTCACTAAAAACGTGGCTTAGCTGCAGCGGCCGCGCTGCAGCGTCCACCCCCGCTCACGACCACTCCTCTCCTCCATGAGGTCACGGTGAGTGTTGCCTCGTGTCACGCTCATGGCTCTTAAATGAGCTTAGCGACAGCAGGATTGGCACATTATAGCGTGCATTCACCGATCACGCGATAGGGGAGGAGAGTCCCGAGCAGCGATAAGCAAGCAACCGGAGCCGTTTGTGACCTCGACCAATACATGGAGAAAACTAAGTGACGGAAGTTGTGTATGTGTATTCAATTAATTTAATTAATTTAGTACAACATCTGTCACTTAATACCCCCCCCCCCCCTACTTAAAAACTTTCGTCGTCCTCGACAAACTTCGCTTATCGCTATAGAATAACATATCAATATCTGTTTGTGTGTTCGGGTTTATGGTCTGGGTTCGTCTTTTTGGTATTACGTAAGTTTATGCGAGCAAATTTTTATTATTATTTTTAATTTGATTTAAAGTTTGGTACAAAAGAAAAGAAAATAACATTTTGTGTATATTAGTTGTTGGTGGATATTATGAAGGAATTTCTGAGGGACTTTTGAGAGAATTGGTTATTTTTCTCATTCAATCTTTTGAGCATGGGTTCGTCGTCCGTCACCAAATAATTCGGTAAACATTGTGTAGACGCCTCCAAAAGATTTGGACGGACGTGGTTCGAATTCGTTTTCCATCGCCAAATGGTGCGGTCGACATTTGTTTGGAATATCTCCGAAAGATTCGGACCGTTGGAACTCGAATTTGCTGTCTTTTATGTCTTCCTCTGTTCGGGACGGAATTTAGTTGATATTGTGTTGTGTTTCTTTCCTTTTGTTAAACCCTGAATCAAATCATTGATTTTTTTTACATAGTCTTGATTAAGAAGAGTTTACAAAATTTGTGACGTTTGGGTTTTATGCACAATGTCTTATCATTTGTAATATTGATTTGTGTTGTTCTGAAATTAAGGTGGTCCATGTTCATAACAATAAATGTGGTCCAAGAATTTTAGTGTATGTATAGTATATTAAATAGAAAATTTATAAAGGTATAAAAATCTATTGGTCCAATATTTTTAAATGTTCCTTAAAAACTAATATTGTCGAGGTTTTCAAAATCTATCTGGTCCATATCTAGTATGCTTGGCGATGGTTCTCTCACGACTTCTGCTCGTGATAGGTGTATGTCACAGAGGCTGATTAAGTCTCGTACTTCTTCTGGTTGTTCTTCGTACGGCCGTAGTTGAGATTCGTGTTCCGTGGTGCTTGGTGCTGGTGGACTAGAATGGTTCCTGTTTCTTTGCTCTGTGGTCCTTTTAGCTTTGTTTGCGTTTTATGGTATTGTGGTAAAAAATGTTGTAACTACAGTTTTCTAAGTGTTCGCTCTAATCTTTCCTCCGTATGCACTTTCCGCAGAAAAAATGCATGTTGTAATTGCATTCCGTTATGTGCTGGTCCCAATCTTCGTGCTTTATCCAACTTCCACAGAAGTGGTGTTTTTTGTACATCCTATGCATTTGCTTCCTACATATGCTAACGTGGTCATGTTCATTCCTTAGGTCTATGTCCATACCGCAAGGTTTGTGGTATTTCCTGTGCTTAAGCATGTTCTTACTGTTTTGTCTTACTGTTGCCCATCTTGGACGATATTCTTCCGTGCAGTTGTCCATGGCATTGGTCGCATCTTCTTCATTAAAATACTGGATATATCCCATATATTTTAGAAAACGCTTGTTGTATTCATGTCCTTTCATTAGAACGCGGATGATGTTGTCCAACCTTCCAAAGTTAATGAAGTCCTCTTCAAATATTTCTCGCGGTTTTCGTATGGGTATCAGGATACATAGTCTCGTTTTCTCGGTGTCATCTAAACGTCCGGTTATTAAATCTGACATTGATACCGGTTCTGCGCTGGGTCGTTCCATTTCAGTATCTGGTCCTTCTTGTGTTGTTTCTTGGCTGGTCATTTCGTTGTTTTAGTTTTGTATATGTTCTTAGAAATTCATGGCTTTTTCTGCATGATTATGAATCTGGTATTCTATTTTTAGCATGTGGTCATTTGTTCCTGTGTTCTCCATGGTGACTATGCAAGGTCCAATAATTTTAAACAGTTGTTTCGCTGCATGCACATTCCCTTGGAAATATAGCTGGATTATAGTCTGAAATATAGTCTGTATCATCGGCTGTTGAATCGTTGTCTTGATTTTGTCCGTTCATTTCGGTGGGGGTGTGTTTCTCAAGAATCTTTCTGGTAGCTTCCTGGTCCACGTATTGGATAATTAGGCGTCCTATTTTAAGATTTGGTCCTTCTTGTCGAACACCTAATTTTATATTGTAGCTGGCGCCAAAGCTTTTCACATAAACTGTTACATCTTCTATGGCGTTAAACGGTTGGTATTCGACTGGTACAGTACTCAGTTTGTCCTCTAGTAGGGTCCTTGAAGTGATTTGACAATTTTGATGGTCCATTCTGAAAGAAAATAGGTTATGTTGCGTTAGTTTGGTTTATTTCGTACGGAGTATGTTAAAAAAAGCTGTAGGTTAGTATATTCGATTTTACGGGTCGCATGTTAACGTATTGGGTTTAAGTCATGGTTTATATTGAACGTGTATGTGGTGTAATTGTTTTATTGATTTGGATTCAATCTACAATTATATTAGGTTTATCTAATTTGTCTTGGTCATTCTTTGATAGTGCAAAATGTTGGTTATCTTGTTCCATGATTACTTCGGAACTTGTATGTTTTATGTTATTTCTCTTGATGTTTTTATATATTAGTCCTTTTAGATCTTTGTCCCATTTTCTTTCTATTTGGTCCTGTTGCGTTATTTTACTGTCCTTCGTTGTTTTTCTGGTATTATGGTCCCATGCGGTTTGCTTTTTGCAAGTTTGCTCATGTAGGTGGTAAAGTTCTATTGATATTGTTTCTTCGCAGAATTCATGGAATTTGGTGCTAGGTCCCTGTATGCTATATTTGGAACTTTTCCTTGGTTCCGCATAGGTCGCCTTGTAGTCCGGGTTGCATCCATGAATTGCTTTCTGCGCATCTTGGATATTGTGTAAGAGTATAGATAGCTTGATTATCCAAAGAACAATCTCTGTTTTTTGTCCCTTACAAGTGCAGAATAGACGTGTTTTGTCATTCTTTAAACTATCTGACTTATTCAGATAAACTTGTGATTTTATGGTTCCGTGAGAGTATCGTGGGTTCATGGTTATTAGATCATGATGATTTTGAGTCCTTGGATGTTCTAAGGTTCTTCGATTACATTTGGGACGTTGTACTCTGTTTGTTATTGATGTTGTAGGTAAACCACTGAGTTTGGTTACTTTTCTAGCTTCCTCTTCAGTTATGAACCTGATTGTTATTTTGTTGGTGGTTGGGTCCATGCTGTTGTGTTTGATTTCCACTGTACACGGAAAGAAGTTTTGCACAGCTGCTGTCCAGGCCGGTATGGCAGTTGCACGAAACTCAGAGAGTTATTCGCGCCCGTCGTATCGTACAGCTCCTCTCTAATTTTTGTACGTCTGTCGTCCAAAAGTCGGACATGTGCAGTAAGAAATTTTTGTGAATAGGCGGGTTCTGTTTCATGGGAGTCTACTGCGCAGCTGAATTGTACATACGCTTGATGCATCCCGTTGTGTTATATTTTGAGCGAATTGCAAGATGGATAATTTTATTAAGAAACACACCAAGTTTGAGGAGCTGCGTTTCACCTTCGAAAGTGTGTGCAAACAATAGATACGGGGCTTCTTAAGAGTGTCCGAAATTATTTTTAAGCTGAATCCTAACCTCAATTTGAATTAGCAATTTTTTTCTTTAATTTATTTTGCTATTTGCTTGCATGAATACTATGTTTCTTGAATTGCAAATACCATGCCATAGTGTAATAACATTCTCTATCGACTTTAATCGATTGAACTGAAAAGTCTACTAAAGTCTACTGTGCGTACAAAAAAAGTTACGAAAATCTTATTAAATGTAGGAATATTTATTAAATTTATTTATGAACTTTAAAATTATTTACGTTTGCTATAATACAAAAAATTATATTTTTTTCGTCAAGTAAATGATACTTTTACGCTCACATGACTCACTTTTTCATGTGAAGCACTTTTGAGGTTAGAGCTTTAGCGTTTTCGTACTTTTTAAGTAAATATCTTTTCAATAAGTAGGCTGCGCATTTTTTCTATTGAGTCATTAGAAAGTACCGTCATGGACCCAGTTCCTGTTCAGTTCCCAGTGCCTGATCATTTAGTTACATTTATTACTATTTTGACATTAAAAGTCATATAAAAGAACTTTAAAAGTTACTAGTAAAATACATTTTTAAGATAAAATAGGTTAAAGTTGGACGTTGTTGGCAATGTCATGATTGACACCATCTTACTGCATTTGACTACAAGTGAGCATGCAAAGAAATTGACATCATTTCTTTAAAATTTTGTAATGGATCGTAGAAAAACTTATGTAATTAAGTTCTTCAACAGTTTATTTGTATAAATCACTTAAAACATTCATATAAAATATTATTGATATTTGTAAAAACGTGTGATTAGAAAAAGAGTCCAAATTCTTATCGTTTACCCAAATTCCTGATCAGTATTAATAACATGTTTTATGTGTGCTTAAAAATCTTAAAATATAATTTATCAGGCAAAAGTCGCAAAAACGTGAAAATAAATCACAACACTATGTGCATTTTATAGGTTATAATATATGCTCACATGTGAGTCTATATCGTGCATTAGACAGAGTACGAATAACCGAACAGTTTTACCTCACCTAAGTTTCACATTTATAATCACACAACCAAAAAGTGTTATATTTTAATATATCTGCTGTATTAGTATTGCTTAATAAATTTTATGCCCATCTGAACAAAAATGGCCACTCTTTTTCCCTGAAAAGCGAGACCAAAATTACACTTTTTGCCCGCAAAAATGATCAGCGAGGAAAAAACTTACTGTTTTGGGTCCTCGACGGTACGGATTTCATATTTTTATACCTTGGTTTGGTTACACATGTTTTTAGGCCTTCAATGCTTGGGTTTAACAACATTGTGACTTCACACTCTTCTGGCGTTGACACTTCTTTGAGGGGTCCTCCTGATGGGTATATATATGCGTAGTGTGTTTTAATACATGCATTTAGAGTATCATGGTAAAGCTTTAAAAATTGCTTCTCATCAGTACTTAATGCTAAAATTTTTTTTGATGGTTGTATATATGCCAGACCGGCTGATTTGTTATTGGGTTTTCATGGTACAGCAAGTGGGAATAACTTGTACAAATGATACGGTATCAATTCTACTAAAGGTAATACACTTACAAGAGTCATCGCGGTATTACACATACCGCGATGACTCTTCCATTATGGTGTATTGCGTCAACTTTTGATATTTTGACGATTTCTTCAGTTCGTATGTGCTCCGAGGGAATTGGGAAGTCTGGTCTGTTGTGATTCTTCTTATGTCCATGATTATTTGATGAATGATTTCCATTTTAGCAATTTAGGGTATACCTTGCATTCCTTCAACAATCTTAGAATAGCCATAAGCTTTTCGTTACTCCCGATCACGTGGTTTAGTTTCGATTCTACGCTCCTGAGGTAGCTAGTTAGTTCTAAGATATATTTTAACTCATCGCCTTCTTTTAGTAGAGTGGTCATTTTCTCTGTAAATACTTTTTCTATGTTGTCATGCACATGTTGGTGCACTCTAGTAATGTTTCAGAGCTCTTCAAATCCGGCTGATACGATGTGAGATTTTGTTCTATTAATTCAATCATTTTGTTTTGATCTTGGTAGAGTTTATCTATGTCGTAATTGATGTTTTCTACATCATCCTCTGTTACAAGTGCAAATAGACTTTTGCTAATGCTGCCAAGTGCTACTAGGGGTGTCATCCATTTGGTCCTGATGCTACGCGGAATTCTTGTTCCTGCATATTCATTCTGTCCGAGATTTTGTATGGTATCATTTATTTGTGTATATAAGTGGGTCAGTGTTTGGTATTTCAATTCAATGAAATCTGTTCCCAGTGCTAGTTTGCATTTGTGTTCTGGTAATTTTATAATGCATTTGGAGTACACTCGGTTGAACGATTCGAGAGGTCCGTGAGTTTGTAGAAATTCATTGACATTTATATAAATGGCAATTTGCCAATCAGCCATTTTTATTCTAATTGTTTGCATCCGCTCATAGTAGATGCCGGGGTTTGATTCTACTTTTTCTAAATCATAGTTGCTGCGACAACATACTGTAGTGACGAAGGTTAAAATTGTAAATATTAGGTCCATTTTGATGATACCTGTAATTTAAATAATGTTGTGAATTTGTCAAGTTATTCCATCGGGAGGTACGGCTTCTTTTAATTTGTTCATGTGTTTTCTTACTCGCTTGCCACTACGCAATTCTAGAATTACATTGTTCCTGCCTAGAATTTCTACTATTTTTAAAGGTTTGTTGTAAAAGCTATCTCCCTTTGGGGTCCTGTCTTCTTTTAAGATTCGCGCATAGCCTACCACTTTTGCCTTGAATCTCCTGATTTTTTTATCATATTCCTGTTTAGATTTATGTTTGGCTTTTATCTGATTTCGACCGGCCATGCTTTTCATTTAGTTTAAACGTAGAATTAGGTTGCGTAAATAAATGTTGCAGGTTCGCAAACTTTCGTCAGAGGGTATGCATATTGGGAAACGGGCGTTGTGACCACACACTAATTCAAACGGGGTAAAATCGATTGAACTGTGTACACTTGTGTTATATGAAAATGTGGCAAAGGTGTTCAGTTATCCCAGTCATCAAACTTTCCTGAGTAGGTTCTAATGAAATCTATTAAAGGTGCACGACTCCGCTCAAGGGAGCCATTAGTTTGGGGTCTATACCTTCAGGTTATTAGGTGATCAATTTTGAATAATCTTAACATGGTCCCTACGATTTCCGACAAGAAACTAGTTTCTCGATCTGAAAGTATTGCCCTCGACGTACCAAATTTGCAAACTAGATGTTTAGCTAGTGCATTTGCTATCGTGGTAGCCTTGAGGTTTTGAATTGATATCACGATTAGATACTTGGTCAGGTTGCATTGTATGGTGAGTAGATGACAGTTTCCACTTGGTGTCATTCTTAGTTTTCCCACTGTATCCCACTGTAATTGATACTTTGTCAAAGGGTTTTATGGGAGTGTCTGTTATGATCATTGGCTCTCGAGTCTTGAAACGGTGTATCTTTTTTTCTTCATAGCTAGAACATTTCCGTATATAATCCAGTACATCGTTTCTCATCCTTGGCCAGTAGTATCTCTCTGTCTGATCTTTTGGTAAGTTTGATTCACTCCTTTATGCCCATCTGTCAGACTATCATGCAACAATGCGATGAGGGCTGTGCGGCCCTTTTCGTCTGGTAATTAATTATAATTAATCCTATTAACAATCCTGGCTCAAATTGGTCTGTCATCTCTCCTCTTCGAGATACCCTGAAACTGTTTATGTTTTGTTTTAAGAGAATTTTCTTCTGGTTTGATAATGCAACGTTTAAGTTGCCTACATTTGTTGGTTCAAAGTATCTGTCCTTCACTACTAATGAAAAAATGTTATGATTTTTGTATGGGGTCGTTAGAATTTGTCCCACTTTCGGTTTCATATTTTGTAGGTTGATGTCTTTGGATACGAAGTGTACCAAATTATCTCTTTTGTGTGTGAGGCATTGGCGCACGGTTGTGACATTATTCCGTAAACCCAGTGAATTGGTCGTACTTGTACTTGTTGAGTCATCACTCAAAGTGGTTTTGTTTTTCTCCTCAGGATCTTGATAATGATTCATAGGTCCATCTGGTAGTGTTGGGTGTATGAATATTGGTATTGTAATGTCCGGTGGTTTTGAATAATCGATCACTTTTGACGTGTTTTCGTCTTCCTCTATTTTCTTTAACCTTGGTATTTTTGTTTCTCTTCTGGTTCCTTGGCTAATTCCTGGCGTGCTTTTGCCAATGAGTTCTCTTTGCGTTATTGTTGGTGTTTCAGAAATTGCTCTTCGAGGTTGAGTAATTATCTTGCTCGTCTCAAGTTCTTCATTCTCACTTCTGGCTACGCTTTCATCATATGTTGAGTCCCCACTAGTCCCATAGATCTCCTCCTGCTGTGACGTGAGGCATGTATGTGTTTAGCTTAAGGGGGCACACACCTTCAAAATCTGAAACAAAAAAATTAATTAAGAATTTTTATTTTGATATTTATTTTAATAAGGGTTTTTTTTCCTGAAAGTATACATAAAAACCTACCAATTTGTATATTTTTTTACCTTCGTTGGACCTTCTATGCCTCCATGGCAAACCAGACTGTTTTCGAAGAATTTAAGCACTGTCCGTAAGATTCCAAGTCTACGCATGGATGGATTGGGCTAAAAATGTATGGAGATACTCATTATAGTAGTACTTTTAATATGAGCGTAGGGATTTTGATTTGAACGAGTAGAAGTATTTTTTTATATGAATATTGTCAATATAACACTTATTTTTTATTATTTTATCACTTTATTGATGTAAAAAAAATTTCTGCTCGTTCAAATCAAAATCCCGCCGCTCATATTAAAAGAACTACTATAATGAGTATCTCCATAAATTTTTAGCCCAATCTGTCCATGCGTTCACTTGGAATCTTACAGACAGTAAGCTGAAATTGATAAAAACAACATGTAGAGTTATTTAACAAATAAGTTACAAATTCTAATAGATATAATTTATACTCATCTTATCAATTGCAATTACTTTTATCTTCTTTTCAACGTAGCAGACAAACATCTGCAGCAGTGTACATCAATATTTTCTGGTGCGTGGAGTCCCATGAGTCTTCCTCCTCCTTGAATAACCTGAAATGAAAAGAAACACAAAAATGAATAAATTGAGTAAACTGTACTTATCATACTAAACTCTTGAGCGACACTTTCACACACTTCACTCAACTGCTTATTTATTTCATCAAAAGCCGATTGGGCAACTGGCTTGCATAGGTCCATAATCCCACAAAAAGTTGAAAGGCCAGCGTGTCCATGTCCAAGTGCACGAGCAGACAGCACAGATCTTCTGTTTACTTCATATGCATTTCCTTTGGCTCCTACTTTGTTGCTGGAGTTGATCGCTGCTATTTCACCACACTTTGAGCACACAATATCTATTTTGAAACCAAGACCCTGCACACCAGATTCACTTAATTGAACACTGCCATTGCACCGATTACAACACAGAACACTTCTAAGTTTAGAAAATAAATTTGAAGTGTGAATGATTCTATTTGTTGTATCACTGGTGTCTCTAGCACTAGCTGTGTTTTGGAGTTTCCTCGCTGAGTTGCTGGATAGTCTTGGCTTCTTTTGTGAATCTTCCTTTTTTATCTCTTTTAGAAGACATTTTCACTACACTGATTTACACACATTCACAAATTGTCAGATGCAATTAAAACACTGTATAAGTTCAGTACAATAAAAATATTAGCTGTGTTTACTAACAGGTGGTTTGTAAACATAAAAGCCAACTGTCAAAAGTAGCAAAAATGTACGGGTAAGGTTAGTCAAAAATTCGATCTGATTTATCGACCTTTATCTCGAACGCATGTAAGTTCAACTATTCACCTGTAGTGGCGCTGAAGGATTCTAGCCTTCAAATTGGTTCCAATTATATTATATTTTATTGCTTTATAACTAAATAAAATAATCAATCAAACATTTAGTTATAAATAACAATAAAATAAATAATCATTGATAAAATACCGAATTTACGCAAAATCGGCAAAAAAGCTGTCTCAGTATTTATATTGTAACTTTAAAAGGAATTATGATGTCTTAAAACGATTTTCGGGAGCTTATTCTACGGGAAATTTCCTATAAATAAGGTAAATAAAAAAAAAACGATTTTTTGACAATTTAAAGGTGGTTTGCCCCCTTAATAATTTTTCAACTCCCTGGGCTAGTATCGCGTCCGTGTTGTCAGATCCATAATTTGGGTCTAGCGTACGTAGATGATACCGCATTTCATATTCTACTTCATCTCCATCAGAGAAGTGTGATGTAATGAGTATTGGTTCTGGCGTCAGTTCATGAGTGTTGTCTCTATGAATTCTTAGGTTCTTTTCTAATTTCCTCTTTGATTCCTCTAATTCTTGTCTACTCAAAGTAGTTTTTATCGATAGATTTTTCACTGATTGATATTCCGAGGTTGATTCTGTGTCTGTAGTTGGCATTGATGTTACTCTGATCTCAATATTGGTTTTATTAGTTGAGTTGCTGACTAAAGATTCAATGTCGGTAATGGTCTCGTCACTGGATAACTCGCCTTGATCCTGTTCCGTCTCTTCTTGCCTCAAACCACTGTATCTGGGATCAGATATCGGTGGTTTCTTTGACTTGGCATCGTTGTCCTCTATTCCTGTGACCGACATTATCAATCGCCTCGAGGGTGAGAAATGGTTTATCATGGACGAGTCTGAATTTAGATCTGCTTGATTTTCCGCGTTTGTTGACTACATTTCTTGTTGATTCAGATTTTGGTCATCTTCGCTGCTTTTGATGCTCTTTTTCCTAAAGTTTTCAGAATTTTTCTTTGCGCTGAATTTGGGTATTACTCCCTGCCTTATATAATCAGCCATCGGGCTGGATACTGCATTCTTGGCTCGGGTTCTTTATGCTATTATGCTATGTTCTAGAGGAGGGACAGTCTTTTTGGTTTTTGACCCCTTTGGTCTCCTTAGTTTTTTTGTTTATTCTCCCGTTAAGGGGAGAGTCTGCTTTACCGGCTTTAACAAATCGATTTTTTTTGTCTTAAATCTATTGCAAAACTATCCAAGAATATGTCTTGGATAAATTTCAGAGGCTAATTCGACATATTTCCGAAGCTAGAGCAGTTTTAGCAGGTGCGAATGCTCGGGGAGACCCGAGTGCGCATGCTCCGCCCCTCGATGTATTCTATTATTCGACTGTACTCGTATATACCTCAAAAGGTACAACCGTCCTTTGAAACATTATTTGGAGTTTCTAGAAGATCTGTGTTGAGTAGTAGTAGGGAGAACGGTATACAATATAACGGTATACTATAGCTCTCGGTATCGGCTTCTACACTGCTGTTTGTAGCGTCAGCTTTTAGTTCCACTTTTGATTTTGCCGAGTACACATCGAAATGTCAAGCTACCCGAAAGGTGATCGATCTGAAAGACAGCGTGCTGCGGAACCGCGAAAGCAGAAATTTCACGGCAATCGTTGTACAAGTGTTTCATCGCAAGGCTCAAGCGGCGAATAATCTTGCATCTTACAAACATCCGGCGAGATTAATCGATGAAACCGTGGAGAAGCACATTCGTCCAATTTATGAAGAGCTCTCTAATGACGATTTAATAAGGCGGTGCTTAGGCGGCCACACTCAAAATTCCAACGTATCGTTCAATTCGATTGTGTGGCGCCTAAGTCCGAAACATTTGAATTCCGGCTATAAAATCGCCGAAATTGCGGCATATATGGCTGCAGGTATTTTTAACGAGGGCTACTCTGTTGTTCTTTCCACCATGCAGCTCCTCAATATCATTATCGGGCAGCAGTGCAAAAATTTTGCTGACGCCGTCGATGCTGAGTGCATAACGCGGGAGAATCGGCGCGCATCATTTTCTAGCAAGAAGGCTCGTACAGTCCGAAGATTGGAAACCCTCGATGTATTCTATTACGAGCCAAAACGAGTTTTTTGAAGAAGAGGAAGGACTAATGTATGGCCCAGGGATAGCTGATTAACCTCTAATTACTGTAAGTACCCAAAAACATATATTTTTTGGACCGAAAACTTTAAAGCGCGTTTTCTCGAGTTTTCATTTTTACGATTTTTAGAAAACGGTGCCGGTGATAGCAAAAAGAATATACGTCCGATCGAAAAAAATCAATGTGATCTAGCTTTGGTATTAAATTATCTTCTATTTGAACTAAAAAAGTTGGACAAAAGAATTACTTAAACTACTTTTTTTGCAACTTAAAGTGAATTTTTTTTTTCAAAAAAGTAAATTTTTTTTCAAAGTTTGAGTTTTGAGTTCATATAGAAAAGAAACATATAAAAATTAAAAAAAATTTTGTCTCAACTGTTTTAGACGTACCGCACGACCTCCATCACCGGCACCGATTAGAAAGTGCAGACTCCAGGCGCTCCGGCAAAATGGTCATAACTTGAAGAAGTTTTAATATTTTTTAATAACAAAAATTGTTTTTTAAAGCTAAAATATAGTACATTATGTTCTCAAAATTTCGTTTACCACAATCATTTCCTTCCCTTTTAAAAAAAATCGCTGAAAAAACGCTTTTTTTGCGGGACCTAAAGCAGACTACCCCCCTAAGTGTACTTTTGGCCTAAAACTTATTGGTACTTTTTCTTTTGATGTAGATACTACACTGCTGGCTTTGATTTGATTTTCTTTTTCATTCTTTTGTTCGTGCACCATAACCCTTAATATGAGAATTTGTTTGTTTATCTCTTCCTCTGAGGGTAGCTGTTCGGATGAGTTTCTTGATAGCGCATCTGCGTTTTTCTTGAGTTTGCCTGGTTTGTACTTGACTATGTACTCATATCCCGAAAATTTGAACATCAACAAAGAATTCTACCTTATCTGGTTGCAATACTAGGCTCGTGTCTCTGAGTCTTTCCATTAATCTCATTATTCGGTCATAGTGTTGTTTTAAATCTCATGAATACACAATTATATCATCCAAATACACTATCATTTCTACATTTTGAAGTCCCCCGAGTATATTGTCAATTAATCTTTGAGATGTGGCGGTTGCCCCTTTTAAACCTTCAGGTATTCTGGTATATTCGTAATGCCCATTCCTCGTTGTAAAAGCTGTTTTGTAGCAATCTTCAAGTTTCATACGAATTTGTTGGAAACCACTTGCTAGATCAAATACTGAGAAATACATTGCTCCGCCTAGCTGATCCATGATATCGGCTATGTTCGGTAAAGGATAAGCATCCCCAATGGTTTTCTTGTTTAATTCTCTGAAATCTATCACCATGCGCCATCTTGGATTTCCCTTGCTATCGGGTTTCTTTGAGACTATCCATATTGGTGAGTTGTACGGTTAGTTCGAAGGTTGTATTATTTTGTTCTTTAACTTTTTCTTAACACTTTCCTTCACTACTTCCATGTGTGCGGGTGGAATTCTGTATTGTTTTGCATTAATAGGTAAGTCATTCTCCATAGGTATTGAATGCTGTATTTTATTTGTGCAAGGCAGCTTCTTCCCTGGTAATAACAATCGATCATAGTACTCTTCGACTATCTTCTCTACTACATCTTATTCTTCTCGATTCATGTGTCTCATTTTTATTACGCTCTTCACTTTGTCTAGCCTCTTTATCTTATTGAGAATTGGTTTTACCATCAAATTCACTTTCCGTGCCGTTAGAAATGCAGGATTAGCTTCAAATTCAAGTATTTCCTTTGGATCCACTTCTATTGTCACATTTTAGTGGCTGGTATTTATGGCCATCACTTTGCATGCATTGTGTTCATTGATTACTACTCCCTCTCCTAAAATACGTCCTTGTTTCCAACGTCTATGCTTGTCCTATTCTGATACTGGTCCTGTCTGGGCCTCGGGATTTGATTTTCCCTTTGGTTGTACTCATTTATCTGATTGTAATTTTTGCCTTGTCCTTGATATTGTTGGGTCATCCTGGGCATATATTGATTTTGGTGTAGATTTGTATTCTGGCCCGCCATTTCCTGCTCATGGCGAGCCCCATTGGAGTTTAAATTTTCCGCATCCTGGGGGGGGGGGGGGAGTTACAGCGCTCCTGTCCGTTGTAAGCTTTGTTGCTTTCATAATAATTGTTTGTGCAATCATGATGATTGATGATTTTGATACACTCTTTCACATAGGTTTCCTGGTAAACCTCATGAAAACACCCACCGCCATGGAATTTAACGGTATCATCATTTGATCATCGTAATTATTTCCTCTTTCTTATTTTAAGGCGCTCTTGGCACTGCTTAACAGAGCATATTTGCTTCATGCGAACATTGTTTATTTTACTATCATAGTAGCTAAAATTCTTTCCTGGTCCAAATCTGTATTTCACGTCTTTTATCAGATCATCTATTGTGGTTATGGTTATCTTTCTCAGACTTCTTTTTGCAGCGCCTGGTAATCTTTGAATGACATTCTTAAAGAATTGATCTTTCACCGTTATAGGTATATTTGATGTTGCATGTACGAAATTTTACGCTCTGAAGACCTTTTGATTGAGCTTCTAGGGAACGTGGGTTATGAATATTGATTTATACTTTGAGGACTTTGAGTACTTTCAATTCTTTCGGAAGAGTATTGAGCTTTCTATCGGCATTAATGTACATTTATTTATTTTTTGGATGGGAAATGGTCAATTGTAAGAGACTCTGCTTTATTTTCATCAGCAACATTTCGATAGTGCATTACTATCTTCTTCAGGCTAAAACTTTTATTAGAAGACATTAAAACAACAATTAAAACAAGTTCACTTTCGTCGTATTATTACAATTAATTACTTACTGCACGTCAACACAGAATTATCGTCGTAGTATCACTGAATATTGCTGATATTTTGCACATTATAATTTGGTAGTACAAGTTTGTCATTATCATAGTATATTTTTTTACTGGCATTACTTATCATCGAACTGATCAAATAAATTTCTTCCCAAAAACAATGGCTAATAAAACGGTTTCAAGTTATCCAGCTGTCCAAGTTAAAGTGGGACACCCTGTATATATATATATGAATATTAGTTATGTAGGAAAAAAAAATATTATTCAATGAATGACCAAAAATAACAACAACAAAAAATTACCGTTGGCAATAATATATAATAATTATTATAATGATAAGGCAATACACTATTATAATATAATATTATAAACAAAGGAAAATTATTTATAACTATTAACTTTACTAAGAAAAGCAAACAAAAAATAAAGGTTAATTATTTTAGAAAAAAATCTTGTTTAGAAAATTTCGCTGAGTTTTAGTAAGTTTAAATAAAATGAATGATATTTTAACAGGTGATTTTCCTAATCGGCCGCATGTTAATATTCTTGCTTTAACAACGTAGGCAGTGTGCTTTTCAGCAGCGCGCTGCTCGGCCTTGGGCTTACCTGTTATAATGCGAGTTTAACTCGCTTCAGCCGCGCGTACCTTTTGTACGGCAGCTACGTGTAACCGGTTAGCTCCAGCTCGACCTCGGGCTCGTTCCTGCGAAACCAGGGGGTAAAGGTAGGAACACCGCGATAGGCAGTAAGGTAGTTTAAATAATCGAGGAGATTATATCGTTCAATAAAATGCGTATATATATTCTAATGATATGAGATACAGTCGGGCGCGCGCGTATCCCGAGCTCCTCGGGCGTCGCGCTAATAATTCGATATTAACTCTCGCTCCCTCGCTCTGCGGGGACGCCGGGTCGGCGGTGGTGAATCAGCTTCGCTCCCGGCCGGGTGTTGGAACTGCAGGAGGATGGCTGCGTCGCTGAACCTCGGAGAAGACGTCCGCCGCTCGTCGCTCACACACTCGTTATCTCTCTCGCTTTCACTCTCTCTCTCTCTCTCTCTCTCGCTCTCTCTCACACTCTCGCCGTTAAATCTTCGGTGGTCTTTTACAAGCCAAGAAAGCGCTCCTAACGATTCGGCAGCCTAAGCGGTGGTGCCGATTTTCCCGCCGCTCCATGTACTCGGCGTGGCGCGCGCCGTCGCGCTTCCTCCGTGCTGTTCTCTCTCGCGTCCCGACCCCCCGTGGCGCGAATTACTCGCGCGTTTGAATTTACGATACGCCCGTGAGTTGCGTTCGTTACTATATTTATTAATGAATTATATGATTAATGCGTATTATTAAAAGTTATTAAGTTCAAAGTCCTAAGTAAATAAATTTGTAACAAGCATTTAAATTTTGCGCGTATTTCTAAAATTAAATAAATAAAATTGAAAATTAAAAATCTTGAAATAAAAATATAATTTTATTTTTCAAAGGTTTAATTGAACTGTAATTGTTTTTGTGCAATTAATACTTAATTCTGTAAAATCCAAATATATACATATATATATATGAGAGAATGATTTCAAATTGTAAAATACAAATATATATATATATATATATATATATATATATATATATATATATATATATATATATATATATATATATGAGAGAATGATTTCAAATTTTAAATTAACCGCACGAGATATTAAACCAAGATTATTATCAACGTTGATGATTTCCTTATAAAAAAGAACTAATCAAAAATTTAAATTCTTGTTATAAAAATAAAAAGGTATTATTCAGAATGTTTCGTAAAATCTATTTTAATAAAAATATTCTATTAAAAATTTAATATATATTTTTATAGCAAAAATTTTTCATTTAATAATTATTATGGTTTTTATTATTAATGAGATTTTATTAATAAGTTAAATCAACCTAAACATCGAAATTACCGAAAACCCGTTTGAAATACGCGCATCCTGAAAATAGCGCCCGCCCGACAATGGCGCCGCTGCTGCACTGCATGCGCTGCGACTCTAGCTATACTCTGCAGTAGAGTGAGTTCGCGCGTCTAGTGCTGAGCGCGAGAAAGTCCCTAGATTCTCGTCACTATAGCCATGTACTTTTGCAGCATGCAGTCCGCTGCAGCAGTGTAAGTTCGAGGTTAACTCGCGTTTTGCTCCACAGTATTGTTTTTGTTTATAAATAATTAAAAGTGGTTAAACGTGTTAAATGAATCGTAAAAGAGCATTGTGTGAGACCCCAGACGTCTTCACAGCTTATCAGATGAGTATTAAACGGTATTTTTACCAGCTGATACATACACTACTTCTCATCAACAAGGTTCTGTGCTTTAAGAGTTCTTCTAGAATTCTAGAGTTCTTAAAGATCAAATTAACTCCTTACTCACTAAAATCGCAACATTGGTCGAGAGTACTGAGCAGCAGCGCGGTGGTCAAAAATGTGTCAACACCGACGATTCTCAAATATTTGTGTCACTCAAAGACTTAGACAAATCTGCCCAGTTTTTAGACGCTAATAATAATAGTAATAATAGTAATTATAATAGTAGTAATAAGAATAGTCATAGTTGTAAAGATCGTCGTAGTAGTAAGGCTAGTCCTTATAATGCGAAAATATATAATAGAAACGATGACCGTACTATTGTCGTCCGAGCGGATGTACATGCTGCCCCGTCGAGTCGCACCCCGCTGGTCGAACCTCCTCTTGACGGGTTTCGAACACAACACTATCGCCGTCAAACCAGGGACCGTCGCCGCATGTTAGATGGCCCCTCTAATCGGAATAAGTATCGTTCTCCCATGAATAGGATAAATTATGGAGAGGGCTCGGAAGAATTAATTATTTCTAATATCTTTGACGGTACTGATGAACAACGTGCAGACGTAATCCACGCTGTCCTCTCCACAGTTATCCCGTCCATTGAGAGGGATGACATTGTGTCTATGCGCTTACTCCGATCAGACGGGCAAATCCCAGCCACACCATCGGCAATCACCCATAATAGGGGCCGCAATCCGTGGGTGGTCCGGCTTTCTAGCAGCAGTCTAGTAAGAAACGTGTTGTTCTCTAAGCATAGATGTACGAGATATAGTAAAGGAGACGTTGATTTCTCGGGACTTGATCAGGAAACGATTGATAATGTGAGTAATGGGAAAAGTTTTATTAATGAATTTTTGAGTAAAGATAAGTTTGCTCAGTTTAAAAGTTTAAAAGCAGTTGCTCATGGACTGCATTTTAAATATTTTTGGCATAGAGGAGGTCGTTTCCTGGCCAAGTTCCGAGATGGCGAAACATAGCACTCAGTATCTATTGCGGCTGACCTGCAAGCGATCGCAGTGTCTTTTAGAACTGCTAAAATTTACCCTATCCCGATTGATAAGGCTAACGCAAAAAGAAATAATAAAATAACTACTTTGAGTTCGTCAGACGATATTGCTATTGATGCAGTAGCAGATGTAGCAGTAGATTGACTAGATGGTCCACGAGTCAAAGAGGCACATTGTGAGGGATTTAGAGCAGGCTTTCTAAATGTAAACTCGCTAAAAAAACACATAACTGCTTTTTGCCAATTCCTACTTGCTCATCCCTTCTATCATCTTTTCGGCATTGCTGAGTCGCGTCTCGGGCCAAATATTGGGGATGATTACGTTCAGACCGATGGTTATTCCATCATTAGACAAGACAGGAATAGGAAAAGTGGTGGGGTTCTCCTGTATGTCCACAATTCATGCAAAGCTACAGTATTATGTTCCTCTTCAACAGTGCAGGACGAGGGAAAGCCGCTCGCTCCTGAATACTTGATGTGTAGTGTGGAACAGGAATCCTTGCCACCCGTCTTTGTTGCGGTTATATATAGAGCACCTGATGCTAAACTTAGAAACTCCGACCCTGCCGATGTTCTTGAACGTCATTCGGCAGGTTTTAAACATTGCATTATTATGGGTGATCTGAACGCAAACATGCTATCAACATCAGCGGAATCAGATTTTATTAGGCAGCTAGCATGTAGCCTTAACATAAAACTAGTTAATCACGGCGCGACTCATCATGCCAAAGAGACTCGCACATGGATAGATGTAATTTTTATTGACAATGACGACGTCATACTTGACTCGAACAATTTGGTGGCGACCTTTCCAACGCGACATACCATCATTGACGTGACTATTGACCTCCCAACAACTAAGACTCCGATCATACGTAACTTCTCGTACCGTAATTTTAAGGCAATAAAGCAGGAAGAGCTTCTGTCTCTCCTGCAAGAGTACGATTGGTCGTCCATCAATTGTTCGGATGCGGACGTGGACACTCGTTTAGAACATCTGGGTCTAAATATCATGAATGCGTTAGATAAATTAGCTCCAGTTAAAGAATTTCGGCCAAAAAAAGTGTA
The DNA here is from genome assembly GCA_949152435.1 of Gastracanthus pulcherrimus. Classification (NCBI taxonomy): domain Eukaryota; kingdom Metazoa; phylum Arthropoda; class Insecta; order Hymenoptera; family Pteromalidae; genus Gastracanthus; species Gastracanthus pulcherrimus. Next base: position 76,524,982 of record OX424573.1, read on the forward strand.
CAACCACCGTGGGTTGATTCGGAACTCAAGGAGCTATATAACAAACGTGATGCCTTGCGCCGTCGATTTCTCCGCACGAGGAATCAAGAAATTTGGCAGGAATGTCAGACTCTGGTGACTCTAGCGGAGGATCGGACGATGAAAGCACGAGATAATTTCATTCAAAGCCAGATTTTTGAGGCCCTTGAAAGCGGGAAGGACATCTGGAGAGAGCTTAGGAGTCTTGGACTCTTACGGAGAGCTCGGGAGGAACTCCATGGTTTCTCTCCGGGTGAACTTAATTCACATTTTGCGGGAGTATCCATTTCTGATAGTGAGCGCGCGTACGATTTAAATGATATAATGTCGTCAGCTAGTGATGAAGGTTTTACTTTTAGTAAGATAATCTCAAGCAAAGGGTGAAGATGGAATTCCCCAAAGTGTTATTGCTAAAGCACTTCCAGTCATCGGTCCTTTTCTTGCTGACATTTTTAATGCCTCCCTCTCGAGTGGGATCTTTCCCGGTACCTGGAAGAAAGCTCATTTGGTACCGTTAAAAAAGAAGGCCATTCCATCTACAGTCACGGACTTTCGTCCTATTGCCCTTCTTAGCTTTCTCTCCAAGGTTCTGGAAAAGATCGTGCATGAACGAATGTCAGCTTATTTGTTTTCGAAAGAAATCCTCGATCCCCTTCAGACAGGTTTCCGTCCGCATCATAGTACGCAGACAGACTATTGAAATTGACTGACGACATACGATCCGGTATAGATAATAACAAGCGGCTAATTACCATCCTTTTACTATTTGATTTTAGTAAGGCGTTCGACACTATTTCGCCATCCAAGTTGTTACGCAAGCTGATCAGAATGGGGTTCTCCAGGGGAGTAGTCATGTGGATAAAATCATATATTACTGGGCTTAATCAAAAAGTTGTTACGGCATCTAATGGTAGTTCAAATTGGCTCACAACTAATCTCGGCGTACCACAGGGCTCTGTCATGGGGCCCCTTTTGTTCAGCCTATATATTAATAACCTTCAGAAAGTTTTATCGGGCTTTAAAAGTACGAGGGATATTCTTACGGATAGTGTATCGCATTTATTGTACGCGGACGATTTGCAAACCTACACTCAAGCTACTTGCGATAACCTTCATCAGTGGATAAGACGCTTGTCGGCTGTGGCCAAAGCAGTGTCGGCGTGGGCTTCTGAGAACGCTCTGTATCTCAATGTCGAGAAAACGAAGGCAATTATTTTTGGGTCAGAATCTAACATTAAAAAAGTACAGAGTATGGATTTACCTGGCATAGAGATTCAGGGTAACGTCTTTGTTCCCTTTCTTGACACAGTTACTAACCTCGGTGTAGTCATGGATTAGAAGTTAACATGGAGACCGCAAGTGGATGCAGTTAGCCGAAAGGTTAATAAGGCCCTACATGGGCTTAAATCATTTCAATCCAGTACCACCGAGGCGTTACGCAAACGGCTTGCAAGTGTTCTTGTCCTGTCTCATTTAGATTATTGCTCTTTAGTGTATCTTGATGTGTCAGGTGAGCTCCGGATGAGACTGCAAAGATTGCAGAATTCATGTGTGAGGTACATATGTGGTGTTAGAAGGTATGAGCATATCAGTCCCTACAGGAGTAAACTTGGCTGGCTTGATCTTGAGGGAAGAAGGGCGTATTTTGCGGCGGTACAACTATCCAAAGTTATTAACATGGGTCAACCGACGTACCTTGCGGCCCTTTTTCAAAAAAACCAGGCTCGTACCTCTAGTAGGACTGATTCTAGGGAGCTCTCGATTCCATCGTCGCGTACAGATACAGGGTTGAAATCTTTTCAATCTCAAGGTGCGCGCCTATGGAATACGATCCCTCGACGTATTAAGCACTTGCCCTCACTACGCAGATTTACAGCGACAATTCGCGACTATTTGCTATGTAAGTCCAGGGACATGGACCATGTATATCTAATGTAGAATGACGTTAATCATACGAATGTCGACTATAATAGAAATTAAAGTTTGCTAGTCTAAAAAAAAATGTATTATTCGTAATGATAAGAATATGTGATAAGTGTAATGACGTGATTGATGTAGGACAGATATAATATTGTGCAATATATGTAAGTTAATGACGAGCAATGTCGATCTGTGATATGATTGACAATACTAATGATCTCTGTAAATATCTTATTGTTTTTGTCCTGCACAAAATGAACATCTAATCTAATCTAATCTAATATAATCTTTGTGTAATATTGTTATTAATTTTCAGCTTGTGCCAGTGAAAGAAGTTCGCACGAAGTATCTTAATTATTAGTTCCCCAGGCGTATTTATTTTTTAATGCACAAATTGCTTGGAGCGGCAGAAGCTAAATTTTAATGAGGTAAAGTATTTTATTCTATTATTTTTATAGATTGTGTAAAATAAATAATCACAAATCTTAGTTCATGCCTAATACTCCTGTGCGTACTTTAAATTTATGTTTTCGTTTTGTGTTTTTTCAGATCACTACTTGGACTCGGCTTCACATCTGGCCTACACTTATCACGTGTAAATGCTGGACCCTCGCTCAAAGTGACTTGTTTTAGCTGCGATAGCGTCTACTAATGAAACACTGGGCTTACTTAATTAACACAAAGCCTCGTGCAAGTTGTTGATGGTTATTGGTGAGTTTAAGTTGCATTTACGCACTATGGTACACCTATTTTAATTGTGGTTTATTATAAATGTTTGCCTATTTTTCTATAAGTTTCCCTCGTTCCTGCTAAATTTCATATGATTGATTATTTTTCCTATGTTTACAGAGTGTTGAGACCAAGCACGCCTACCATCAGAACTGCGCCTTCCTTGTGGGAGCTCCTGGATCTCTGCTGACAAGAGTCGAGGTTTTTGAACCAAGACTCAAGGCGTTAGTGACACCTTATTCTGCCATGATCCTTTTCTATGCAAGGTAATATCACCTAGCACTGGGAGTGCATGTATACATGTATGTAATTTTTATTTTAAAACCACCCTTAGCTGCGTATAACAGAATTCTTCTGTTTTTATTTGATGGAAGACAAACGACTTCTTTTTTCTTTCAAAAGTTATATGAGATGTGTGGAGTGTAATTTTTATCTAAATAAAATATATTCTAAATAATATTAATGCTTTGTTTACAGGTTGTAGCTAAAGTGATGCTGATAGTGATGTGTATGCATGGTGTATATATATATATATATATATATATATATAGCCCTGCGAGTGCCTGGACGTCCCCAGGACTTTTGTCACTACACCTCAGCGTCGACAACGCACCTCTGCTTGTCGCTGGCAGTTTGTGAGGTTTATCAAAAGAAAGTATTTGGCACGCGGGATATCTAACGGGCCCTCCTAGCTAATCATTGCTATCATTGTTTATAGTGGAAAATCAAGAAAACCAATGATTGAGCATCATCGGTCCACACAGTGTCAATTAATATTTGTGCGTGTGTGAATAAAAATATTTATCTTTGAACAACTTAAAAAAAAAAATAAACAAAAGCAATAAAAAAGTTTAAAAAGAAGAACTTTAATTAGAATGTGATATATAAACGCGTTTCTTTTTTTTTATTCTAGTTTTGTTTTAGTTCTCTAATCTATTTTATTTAAAAATATGCTGATCATTACTTGTGCTTATCTAAAAAAATTTTACTGTTGAAACAGAACTGTAATTAAAATATAATGAATGATTTAATTAAAATGATCTTGTTTGTTTTAAGTTTGAGGAATGCATTTGGAATTTACGCTCGCGACACGAACACTGTGTGTGCACTGACAACGCTGGTGAGATTCACCTTATCTTTTTGTACCTTATTTATTTATTTATATATTAACTGTATATTGATATATACATATGGGTCAATCCATGCCAAAACTCACACGGCTCTGGCAAAATTGGTAAAGACGTAGAAAAACTTGTATAGGGTCAAAATTTAGGGTTTTTTATGTAGAATCAATAGCTAACTGGCACTTTTCAAAATTTTCAAAATGGGGGTCCCAAAAACCCGATTTTCTGATCAGTTTTCCGAAAATTTTCCGATTAATCGTTCATAAAAATATAGATAAAAGACGAAAATTGTGAGTAAAGGTCATTTATATGTTTTCGGGTACGCTGAATCCGAATCCGCTGACCGTTTAACCTTATCACTCCAGGATTTGCTCTAACCTCAAAAAATACCTCAAAAACGCTCAAACAGGCATGATTATGGCTAGATAAAGGTTCGTGACGATGCATTTGTTCGTTTCAATGGTCGCGTATTTCAAATCCAAGGTCCGTTCAGCTCGTTCAGTCCAAAATTTGCCCCTCGCTTCAAAATATTTTTCATAAACGGTCAAATAGGCATAATTACGGCCAGATTAAGAATCGTGACCATAAATTTATACGTTTTCGAGATCGCTGATTTTAAGTCTAAGGTCCGTTTAGCCCGACAAGCCCAAAATTTGTCGCTAACCTCAAAAAGTACTTCAAAAATATACGTTTTTGGGGTCACTGATTTCAAATCCGAAGTCCGTTTAGTTCCATCAGCTAAAAATTTGTTTTTAACCTCAAAAAATACCTGACAAACGCTCAAATGGGCATGTTGATGGCCAGAAATGGACGGTTATACTTTAAATCTCTACAACAACTTCCTGTTTATCACTTGAAAATTTTCTGATAATAATACTCTTGTTTCGTAGTGGAATAAAACAGTGATTGCTTGAAATTTGTGTGACAGAAGGAGCCTCGTCAAATCGTCTTTTTAATCTTCTTTGAGTGTTGCTATGTGTTACTTTTGAATAATAAAAGAATTTTATATTTTTTATTGAATGGCATGCCCACTCATAAAGCTGCTTAGCTGTTAAAATGCTGTTGATTGCTGATGCTTGGAGGCTTCTGTTCCTAGCTCCTATTTTAAGAGTTGCACCAAGGTCATCATGTGGGCCTTTTCCGTGAGCCGTCGCGCAAAAATGCAATTCTGCTTTGATACCAAAATCATTTTCATGATTACATAAATTTTGGATATTAAATCGATTTTTAAAATGTTGTTTTGCTCCATCAGAAAAGTAGATAATCTTTGTAACTTTGTGTTTTTTCTTTAGGTAATCAATTATCATCTAATTACACACATACACCGCTGCAGAGTCATGAGTATTTGATTCAGAAATCACGATTATATTTCCATGTTTTAATTCACCTTCATCTCGATAATAATAAACTACAGTATATACTGTGGCTTGATTATTATTATAGTGAAAAGCTTCAGCTGCTTTTTGAACAACGAAAGCAAAATTCTCTGAATAATCTGGTAGCACAAGAATTTCTCCTGGCTTTAAGTTTCCCTTCAATTGCTTAAAATATTCTGATTGTTGTTTGTTAATATAATCATGAGGTTTTAATGATTTTAACCGATGACCAAGAAGTTCAAGGAAATTTTCAGTAATTGTGTTTGATGTAATCATAGTTGTTCTATTCGTCAGATGGACAGTATACGACAGACAGAAATCACGTTTGAATGGGTTAACGAAAAAATATAATCAGTGAAGCAGTGATAATTGGTAAATTGTCAAGGAATCTTTCAAAGGAAGCGGCTGGTAGCGTTTTTTACTGCTTCGTGGTTTGCTTGCATTTTGGGTTGTCATATTTTCCGTGTTAGAGATCACGTTTGAGTGGCGGGATAACGGATAAATATAATCAATATAGCATTGATGATCGTAAAATTTTACCAGAGATTATTTTGAAGGCTATAAATACGCACTCGTACATATAGACGTATAGTTCTCACACGCATATAAACACAGTATTTGCATTGACTTTGAGCTAGAATTCCATGATCATGACTTCAAAAAGGAAGAAGTCTTTTCGAACAGATCGCTGTTGCAATCTGTTCAGATTGGTAGCTCACATAGGCAAATCATTATGCTTCTGCAGAGAATATGATTTTCAGTGGATGTAGGAAAATATCATATACTAGTAATGATACTCATAATGAATCACAATTCCAACAATGATGATACTCATGATGAAAACGTGAATGACAATTTGAACAATACTTCTGTACCTAACAGTACAAATGAAGATAGCCTAGAGAAGAATGTGCAATTAGATCTTGACAGTTCGACTTCTTCAAATGCTGAGGAAAACCTTCATGAAATCATCGAAGGTTTAAGAGAAAAATTTTCATCGTTGTCAGAGCACGATCCCGACAGGATAGCTATTCTAACCATACTGCCATCAAAACGGTCAATAGAGAAGATTTCTTCTCTATTCAATAGGAGAGCATCCATATACTACTATAGGTCTTTCAAAGTTTTGTCAATTACGACCTCAAAATTGTGTTTTACCCGGAAGTAATGGTACTCATATTGTTTGCGTATGTGTGATTCATGAGAATGTCAAGCTTTTGCTCGATGCCATCAATTTATATGACCTGATGGCTAAATCGGAATTCCCATTAAAAAACTATACCGATTGTCTTAATCTCGTGGTATGTCGTAACTCAAATAGAGAATGTTTTCTTAACGAATGCAAAAACTGCCCTAATTACGATAAGCTCAGATCCCAGCTTGAATCAGGTTTGGAAAAAGCAGACGTAAAGGATATAACTTTTAGCTCTTGGCATTCGACAGATAGAACAACTATGATTACATCAAACACAATTACTGAAAATTTCCTTGAACTTCTTGGTCATCGGTTAAAATCATTAAAACCTCATGATTATATTAACAAACAACAATCAGAATATTTTAAGCAATTGAAGGGAAGCTTAAAGCCAGGAGAAATTCTTGTGCTACCAGATTATTCAGAGAATTTTGCTTTCGTTGTTCAAAAAGCAGCTGAAGCTTTTCACTATAATAATAATCAAGCCACAGTATATACTGTAGTTTATTATTATCGAGATGAAGGTGAATTAAAACATGGAAATATAATCGTGATTTCTGAATCAAATACTCATGACTCTGCAGCGGTGTATGTGTGTAATTAGATGATAATTGATTACCTAAAGAAACAACACAAAGTTACAAAGATTATCTACTTTTCTGATGGAGCAAAACAACATTTTAAAAATCGATTTAATATCCAAAATTTATGTAATCATGAAAATGATTTTGGTATCAAAGCAGAATAGCATTTTTGCGCGACGGCTCACGAAAAAGGCCCACATGATGGCCTTGGTGCAACTCTTAAAATATGAGCTAGGAACCCAAGCCTCCAAGCATCAGCAATCAACAGCATTTTAACAGCTAAGCAGCTTTATGAGTGGGCATGACATTCAATAAAAAATATAAAGTTCTTTTATTATTCAAAAGTAACACATAGCAACACTCAAAGAAGATTAAAAAGACAATTTGACGAGGCTCCTTCTGTCCCACAAATTTCGAGCAATCACTGTTTTATTCCACTAGGAAACAAGAGTATTATTATCAGAAAATTTTCAAGTGATAAAAAGGAAGTTGTTGTAGAGATTTAAAGTATAACCGTCCATTTCTGGCCATCAACATGCCCATTTGAGAGTTTGTCAGGTATTTTTTGAGGTTAAAAACAAATTTTTAGCTGATGGAACTAAACGGACTTCGGATTTGAAATCAGTGACCCCAAAAACGTATAAATATATGGTCACGATTCTTCATCTGGCCGTCATCATGCCCGCTGAGCATTTTTAAAGGACTTTTTGAGGTTAGCGACAAATTTTGGGCTTGTCGGGCTAAACCGACCTTAGACTTAAAATTAGCGATCTCGAAAACGTATAAATTTATGGTCACGATTCTTAATCTGGCCGTAATTATGCCTATTTGACCGTTTATGAAAAATATTTTGAAGCTAGGGGCAAATTTTGGACTGAACGAGCTGAACGGACCTTGGATTTGAAATACGCGACCCTTGAAACGAACAAATGCATCGTCACGAACCTTTATCTAGCCATAATCATGCCTGTTTGAGCGTTTTTGAGGTATTTTTTTAGGTTAGAGCAAATCCTGGAGTGATAAGGTTAAACGATCAGCGGATTCGATTTCAGCGTACCCGAAAACATATAAAATGACCTTTACTCACAATTTTCGTCTTTTATCTATATTTTTATGAACGATTAATCGGAAAATTTTCGGAAAACTGGTCAGAAAATCGGGTTTTTGGGACCCCCATTTTGAAAATTTTGAAAATTGCCACTTAGCTATTGATTCTACATAAAAAACCCTAAATTTTGACCCTATACAAGTTTTTCTAAGTCTTTACCATTTTTGGGCAGAGCCGTGTGCATTTTGGCATGGGTTGACTCATATATATATATATATATATATATATATGTATTGCTCTCTTCATAGACAATAAGGAGGAAAACGAAAGTTTATCCTGGACAAATCTACCCGGCGCCTCCACCAATTCTTGTTAAGAAACGTATTTTTTCTAAACGGCATAATTATTTTTAATGTTTTATAAAGCCGGGGGGGGGGGGGGGGGAGAGATCGAGTCCAGCCGTCCTGTACATACCCGGGCCTTTCGCACCCGTGGATCGATTAATCTTTTATTATCTTCTTAATGTTTTTATTACCTTGATTCTTCGCGAAGTTTAAATGAAAAACAAAATCTATGTCTCTTACTTAAGTTTCCTCCCTTATTTGTCTTTACTGTTGAGGAATGCAGCGAGTAATGTGAAGACAAGTCTCTCTCTCCTAGAAGGTTACTTAATCTATTTTCCTTATGGCTTATTTATTATTCAACTCTCCTTGATTACGATGGTTATTGTTTTATTCCAGATTTCTTATTCTATATACTATATATATGGTTCTTTGATTACGTTGTTGGAGATATCTTTTGACAAAGATCTGTATTTGTGAGGCGTGTAGCTACTCTTACTTAGCTCAATCACGACTTACTAAATACGCGGTTTAGTTGCAACGGCCGCGCTGCAGCGTCCAGCCTCGCTCAAGACCTCTCCTCTCCTCCGTGACGTCACGGTGATTGTCGTCTCGTCTCATGCTCGTGGCTCTTAAATTAGCTTAGCGACAGCAGGATTGGCATTTGCAGCGTACATTCACCGATCGCGCAATAGGGGAGGAGAGTCCCGACAGCGATAAGCAAGCAACCGGAGCCATTTGTGACCTCGACCATACATGGAGAAAACTAAGTGACGGAACTAGTGTATGTGTATTCAATTAATTAAATTTATTAATTTTGTACAACTTCCGTCACTGAACAATAAATAAAATAAAATAGTGTAGTAAAATATTGCTTAGCATCTGCAGGAAAAGTTTTCCGTAAAAAGTTTCTATTCTTACTCATACTATTCGGCACCCCCAAGCTTCGAACAGAATTCTTAGACTTTCCTCCAAGATATCTATACTCTTACACAAGCTCGTTTTTCGTCGTAGAGATGACGAAAAATCGATTGGCAGCTGCACGAAAATCTTTCCGTAAAAAGTTTTGACAGTAAATTATACGATTCGGGTTCCTTAATCTTCAAGAATATTTCTGATTCTTTTCCTGAGTCTGCCCGCGAAAATCCAAGCTATTTATCCGTCGTAGAGTTGAAAAATCTATTAGCATCGTCAGGAAAATCCTCCAGTAAGAAGTTCGTATATTTACTAATACGACTCGGCTCCCCAACTATTCTGAAAAACTTTGTAGGCTTTTCTTGAGGCTGCCCGCGCAACCATAAGCTATTTTTTCGTCGCCGAATCTAAAAATCGCTTAGCAGCGTCAGGAATAGCCTTCAGTAAAAAGTTCGTATAGTTACTGATAATATTCGGCCCCCCAACGATTTAGGAAATTTTCGAAGGTTTGGTCGTTGTTGCCGACGTAAACATGAACTAGTTTTTCGGTACAGAAACCAAAACTCGCTCAGCCGCGTTTGAAATAGCTTCCAGTCAAAAGTTCGTATACTTAGTCAAACTATTCCGTAGCCCTAATCTTCGAGACAAATTCGTAGGTTTTCCTTCATGATGTCTGCGCAAACACAGTCTACTTTTCATTCATAGAGTCGAAAAATTAATTAATAGCTGCAGAATATGCTTTTAGTAAATAGATTGTATAGTAAGTTAAACGATTCGGCTCCTCAACGCTTCTAGAAAACTTACTCCGCTTTACTTGATGCGGCCCGCGTGAGCACAAGCTAGTTTTCCTTCGTGGAGTCGAAAAAATACGATTTAGCTCCCCAACGATTCTGGAAATCTGCGAAGGCTTTACTCGTTGCTGCATATACTTTTCTGTAGTACGAAAAAATAATTTATGACTAAATTTAAGTACAACTTACGTTAAAAAAATTATTTTCACTGTCACGAAGGTGATCAAATCTGTGTTTAAAACGGTATAAATGATACAGTAATGGTCGTTCTATTTTTAAATGTGTCCCATAATTGATATAACTGGTAGCTCCATGAGCAATGGAGATTTCTCTTTTCTGATTGGAGCAAAATAGATGTCATATTTCAAATCGCTTGTGCAAATTAAAATTTAATTTTTGGTTTAAGATTTGCAGATAATTCGTGACTAAATATTTGTAATGATTATAAAACAATATTTTTCTTGAAATAATCTTTTATTTAAGTGAACTCAAAAAATGAATAATAATTTCTTAATACATTGTGTATTTAATATAAGAAGAGGCTTTAAAATAATACGTTTAGTTTTGAAATTAGTACATGTATTGGACTAGATTACTATACATATTTTGCTATGTGTTTAAAAATAAAACTTTGAGTCGTATACATTCCCACTACATAATATTGACGACCCACACTTGTATTTTTAGTTACACAAGTAAATATGTAGTAATTCAATTCAACAATTGTCTTGTCAATAGTCTCTCGATCCTTAAATGAAATATTCTATTAATAAATTATTTTTTCTAGTATCTGCATAAAAAGGCCCTTTTCCATGTCTATAAAGCGAAGACGCACTACGTCCTGAAAACGATCACCTACGGAGAATCATGTGCCCCTTACTTGGCTCTACGGACGCTTAAGCAGCTGTGCGTCGACGAAGGAGCTGCGCTCCCTGAAGCCTCTCGCGCAGTTGAACAAGAGCTCTACATTGATGACTTCCTGGGGGGGGGGGGGGGGGGGGCGATAATCTGGAGGAGGCTCTGCGGCGACGCGACCAGTTGATTAGACTGCTTCAGGCGGGAGGGTTCCACCTGAAGAAATGGGTATGCAATGTGCAAGAATTCCTCGAGAGTATCCCGCCGGAGGACCGCCTCCGCACGAGTTGGCCACAACTCTCATCAGAAGGACTTGTCAACGAATTGGGCATCCTTTGGGATCCCATTGCAGATCGCATGAGATTTGCACCCCCCGCCCCCCTCTTCGATGACGACGCATCGCTGACAAAGCGTCAAGTTCTCTCTGAGATCGCCCGACTGTTCGATCCCGTAGGATGGCTGTCCCCGGTCGTTGTCTTGGCCAAGATGTTCATGCAGGACCTGCAGCGGGCCAAGCTGGATTGGGACCACGATCTTCCAGCTACCATGGCCCGCCAATGGGAGAACTTTAGGTCTAACCTCCGCGACGTGACCGCCATCAAGCTGCCGCGCTGGCTCAACTGGTCTCCATCAAGCCGCGTGCAGCTACACGCCTTTGCCGATGCTAGCCGGCGCGCCCTTGCTGCCGCTGTGTACCTCCGTGCCGAAGATGACTCGGGTGCCGTTCACGTCCTTCTCGTCGTATCGAAGACCAAATTGACACCGCTCAAGAGATTGACGCACGGTGAGGCCCCTCTAAAGCGACCCTCTCCACGAGTGACAATCCCTCGCCTCGAACTGCGAGCCGCTCTTCTAGCTGCTCGTCTGCTCCGATTCGCTTCAAGCAATTTCGTCAGTCAGGTCCATGAAACCATGCCACGCTGCCCTTGGCGCTATGTTCGCACGACCGAAAATCCAGCCGACATCGCCACCCGAGGTTCTGATCCGGCAAGACTAAGCCGAAATCGACTGTGGTGGTCGGGCCCTAAATGGCTCTCCGAACCCCCCGCCGGGTGGCCGGTCGAAGCGACCCAACCACTGCCAGCCCCGCCGGCGCCTCACCTCACTTGCCTCGTATCGCAAGTGCCAGAGGTTGAGCTCGCCGACGGCTTCTCCAATCTGAACCGATTAGTCAGAGCTCTAGTTCGCTGCCGACGACTCTTTCGTCGCCGCCACGATCGCCAGGCACCTGTTCCCCTGAGCTCGGTCGCGGCCGATGAGCTCCGTCAGGAGTTCCTCACGTGCGTCCACCTCAGACAGCAGCAAGTCTACGCGCAGGAGATCCAGGAGATCGAACGAGGGAGACCGGTCAGCTCGACGAGTCCGCTTAGAGCGCTACTCCCCTTCCTCGATAATTCGAGGGTGTTGAGGGTTGGAGGCCGGCTCAGCAACTCTTCGCTCTCCTTTTCAGAGCAGCATCCCGCAATCTTGGACGGGAAGAGCCATTTGGCTGCCCTCGTCGTGGATTGGGCCCACACTCGAGCACTTCACGGTGGTTTCCGCGTCACCTACGCCCACGCCGTGCGCCGAGTCTGGATCGTCGGTGGCCGAGTCAAGGTCAAAGCCCACCTCCACCATTGCGTCATATGCGCCAAATCAGCTGCGCGCGCAGCCACTCAAGTAATGGGATCGCTCCCCGCTTCACGAGTCACGCCCTCCCGGCCGTTCAGTCGGAGCGGGGTTGATTACGCTGGACCGTTCCAAGTGCTCAGCACTCGGGGGCGTGGAGTGAGGTCATCCAAGGGATACGTGGCTGTCTTTGTGTGCTTATGCACCAAGGCTATCCACCTCGAGCTTGTCGGAGACCTCACCACCGCACGTTTCCTTGGAGCCCTCTCTCGCTTCTGCGGACGCCGAGGGAAGCCCGCTGAGTTGTGGAGCGACAACGCGACCAATTTTCTCGGCGCCGACGCCGAGCTCGGCCGCATGCTCAGGGAATCCGGACACCGAGGGCCCCGCGTCGCGGACTCACTCGCCTCTGACGGCATCAAATGGCAATTCATACCGTCCTCGTCACCTCACATTGGTGGCTTGTGGGAGGCCGGCGTCAAGTCGATGAAGACCCATCTTCGGCGCATCGCTGGGCCTCGGAAGCTCACCTACGAGGAATTCACATCACTGCTCGTCGAGGTTGAGCTGGTGCTTAACAGTCGCCCCATCACGCCCGTCTCCGGCTGCATCGATGACTTGGACATCTTGACACCGGGCCACTTCCTCGTTGGCGGTCCACCCTGCGCGCATCCGCAACCAGTAGATTTGGATGAAAGCTTGGACCACCTCACTCACTGGCGTCTCGTTCAGGCGATGCGCGCCCGATTTTGGAGACGCTGGGGTCGCGATTACTTGAACACGCTGCAACAGCGCTTCAAGTGGTCGTGGCCTCGCCAAGATCTCACGATTGGAGATGTAGTGGTCATCAACGACCCCTCGCTCCTGACTGATCGTGGGAGGTGGCCGCTTGGACGAGTCCTTGACACCTATCCTGGACCGGATCAACGTACTCGGGTGGTCAAGGTGAGGACCGCCAACGAAGACTACACCCGGCCGATTGTAAAACTTGTGCGTATGCCGGTTTTGGCAGCTTTACCCCAGGAGCCTTCAAGCTGATCTCGCGGTCCCCCACGGCGGGCGGCCTCAACTGTGACTCTGGCAGTCACCAGCCCCCTGGCTCCCGTTCGTATCATTCCGGGAACGAGGCGGGCGGCAATGTACGAAAATTTCCATCCGATTCGCTGCTTCCCTGTAGCGGGTCGCTCCCCTCCTTCCCGTCACGGCGCGGAGAGGGGGGAAGCGCTCCGGCGTCGGAGCTCGCTGCTGCTTCGATCGTCGACTGATACGGACGCGCGAACTGTCACGGACGGGGCCTCTCGACACGGATCGAGTCCCTTGACGGACTAAACCTGAGTCTTCTTCGTTTTTGTTCACCTGCTGCGCCAGGGTATTGCGGCGACGAATGTGCGCCATTGTATTTCCGTAAGTTACCGGAAAGGAATAAAAGTTCTATGTTCAATGTACTTGAGAGCGTTCTTTTCTTGACTTTCACACCTTCATCTCTCCCGTCACAATTTGTAACAACTTCCCTCTAACTAAATATATATATACAAATATTACTTAACTTCCTAAATTCAATTAGCTCCTACCGTCGAGCCATTCTTTGCAGAAAAATATAAGCAAGTACACTTTATACCATTTTCGTTGATTACATCTCATCTACGACAGAACTGGTCAGCTGTAGGTATCTACTTACAGACTAAAGCAATATTTGTCTTTCGGTAGACCGCATATCAGCCCTAGGCACTTCTTGATATCTTGATCTTTCGTATCTACTTGCTCACCCGTATACCTAACAGAAAAATACAAGAGAAATAAATAGAAAAACTAAATATAAATAAAATAATAAATAAATAGAAGCATTTGTAGCAAAGCCTGGATTGATTTCATTGCAATTATCCATCACTCTTCAAAAATAATTTTTATTATTCGAACCTTGATCTATGTCTTGGACCATGCAGTTGTACCACAGTGGCGATACAAGTTGAGGTTACATTACGTAGATCCAGCACTTCAAGTTACATTCCTATTTGGAACTTGTTTGAAGGTAGTTCTGCATGCTGCACGGCAAACCTACATCGACGCCAACGACGTTTAAAAATTACCCGAACTCATAAAAATAACTTACGAAGAAATTACGTACTATATATATCCGAGTACAGGCCAACTCAAATGCTACGCATGTAGAATAATCTAGAACAAACCGATATCAACAACAGTACACAAACTTCAAATCCTGTATTGCTAGAGGAAAATTCCGAGAACTCATCGATTGTAAACGAGACGACACTTGATAACACCGTAACTCCTAATATCACAACAAATGAAGAAATCATCATTACAACAAAACTTGCAGGTTCCTCTACACAAGATACTCCGCCAAATCATAAACTAATACAACAAGCTCCGTTTATACCTAATATGTTTCCTCCACTTGGCTTAAAAAGACTCAAGGGTTCTTCGACTAGCACAGAAAGTGGAAGCAAACTAAAACCTTTAACAAAAAGACACAAACCTACCGAGAATGACTTGGATAATATGGAAATCTCCAAAATACCTGAATTCTTAAAATCTGCAGCAGAACTTTTCGAAAAAAAACACCAATAACACTTATCCGGTGGACTTAAACACAGTCGCTAAATTCTTACGACAGTGTTATGGTAACAGAAATTTAAGAGCTCTAGCGCTGAATTATACCAGCAACAAGGATTCTCTCATTACTATGCTATCAGACATTCACGCCATCACCTTAGACAAAAACCTTAAAGGACGTATCAACAGAATCATCAAGCGTCTAAACAAGAAGAAAGACAATGGAGATGATTCTGACGACTCTCTCAGCTCTCTTGAAGAGAAACAGAAGCCTATCTCAGAGACATAAAATTTTAAGTAAAAATTATTCTAAAATGGATAATGCAAATACGAAAAAACGTAACTCGTTAAAATTTCTCTTTTGGAATGCTAGAAATTTAAACAAGCGATTCCAAGAACTTCCCGCACTTCTACCTAACTTACATGTGTTCATATACGTCGAAACGTGACTAACTGCAGAGAAGGACTTTGCAGAAAAGAATAAACTTCCCAGGCTTTTTTACATTTTGAAAGGATAGACTTCACTCAAGAGGCGGTGGAATAGTCACCATGGTACGAAAAAACATTGCATACTTTGAAATTAAAAACATAATGTCCAGATACATGCGTGGAGTTGTGCGGTATCAGAATCACGAACACCAATCCGTCTCTAGATTTAATTGCTTACTATAGAACGCCGGGTTCTACGATGACACAAGCTCAATAGGACATGATTGTCAATAATATAAATAATAACAATCATCGTATTCTAGTCGGGGACTTTAACGCCCATAATCAAGCCTGGAACTGCTCAAGTACTAACAAAAATGGTGAAAGATTTTATAACGGCATATAAAATCATGACCTATTAATGCTTAACAATAACACAAACACTTATATAAACGTACACAGCGACACGAAATCTAATTTAGATCTTATAATTTCAACATTAAACATCTGCGAAAAAATCAACGTAACAGTTATTCATGAATTGCATGACTCGGATCATTTTACAGTACTTTTCGATGTACAAATTCAAAAGACGTTTACAAAAAAACATTTAAACTCAAAACCGTTTGTACTGATTGGACAAAATTCACCATGGAGCTCGATGAAAAATGCGTTGACGTTTTGGTTGATAACTACAACACCCTATCTCCTAGTCAGAAGCATGATTATTTTGTAAACACCTTAACGAACGCATTAATTAATATCAATCCATAACTTCGCACGAATAATTATAAAATCAAAGATAAAAATCCGGCTCCATGGTGAAATGAACAATGCAATAAAATTAAAAAAATGCGTAAAGAAGCATATGAGAAGTGGAAAACTAGTAAATGCTTCGCTGATCTCATTGATTACCTAAAAAATCACGCGCTAGCTACTAAAATTCTTAAAACTGAAAAGAAAGAATATTTCAAGTGTTTCTTCGAGTCTATCGACTTTAGAATTGATCAAAAATATGTATGGGAGAAATGGAAAATACTGAAAAACAAGTGGATAAAAATTAATCCAACACACACTCCAGAAAACTTGCAAATAGTGATAAAATATCAAGTGCTCTAGATAAAATAAGTGCTCCATGGGTAGCGACTGACCCCTCCGCATCAGCAATCAACACCGTTAATGAATTTTTTGACATTGCCTTCGACTATTACGAATTCAATACAGCTCTCAACCCTACAGATGTTAAGTCGACACCGGGCATTGATGGTATCGATTTCGAGGTAATAAAAAATCTACCAATCAAATATCACCTTTTCTTTTGGATATCTATAATAAAATGTTCTCAATTAACGATTTTCCAATGAATTGGAAAAATTCTTATTCATTTTATTGACAAACCAGAAGGTAAAGGAGTTAGACCCATAGCATTAATACCATGTTTTAGCAAATTATTTGAATCTTTAATAAAAAATAGACTCTTATGGTGGTTTGAGCACAACAACATTCTCCCGGAAAGTCAATCAGGTTTTAGAAAGGGAAAATCATGCATTGATAACCTTACGAGTCTAGCACTGACAGTGAATGAAACCCTATTGAAAATAAATCGCTTTTGGCAGCTTTTCTGGAAGTACACGGTGCGTTCGACAACGTCAACTGTGAGATCTTATTAGAGAAACTTGACAATATTGGCTGCTCTGCAAACCTGCTGAATTTTTTAAAATTTGTTATACGCGATAGACACATATATACTGACACAATCGGACAAAATTATCGAACTGTAAACAAGGGTGTCCCTCAAGGAGGTGTCCTCAGCCCTCTACTTTATATCATATACGTAAAAGATATTCTATCCGGTCTTCCAAAAAGCATTAAGATCTCACAGTTTGCGGATGACATCGCGGTCTATTCAAACGTTTCACTATTAAAGAAATGTCGCAACGTCATAGAGAAAGCAATGTACCGTCAATGTTATTAAAGATAATCTAAATATTATAGGATTAACCAGGTCAAACTAACATTACGATTGATAACTGTGTCATTAAGTCCAGTGAAACTGTTCGTTTTCTCGGCCTCATATTTGATTACAAGTTTTCTTTCATTCCGCATATCAACTATGTACACAAAAAATGTTCAAGAGCGATAAATATCATAAAATTCTTATATGGAACTTGGTGAGGATCTGACCCTCAAACATTAGTAACTCTTTATAAAAGCTACGTACGGTCTGTCTTAGAATACGGGATTTTTATTTATTACCGTAATCAAAATCAATATTAGGAAAAAATGGAAAAACTACAGCTTACTGCCTTAAGAGCTGCTGGCGGCTATCTGGATCTTAGTGTAATAGCGGAAACGTATCTGCCGAAAAAAATACGTCTAAACTAAGAGCGTAAGCAGAGCGTAGGAAGAGAGAAAACTTGTATAGTGCAGCGGCGGCGCTGGGCTTATCGTCCTTTTGCCGAAGGATCCGAGTCAGTAGTTAACGCGGTGCGGGCGCGTGACGTAATTAGTCGCTTGACTCCAGAGTATCTATGATATTTGCTCTCTGTTTTGCGAGATATATAGGTTGCGGCTTTTAAGGCGAATGTCATACAAATAAACATGCTCTTAGCTTGGCATAAATCGTAAACCAATAGAGGTAGGGGGTTGAAATTCTTTTTACATATTCTGGGTATAAAATACATCATTTTCTTAAAGTTTCAGAGTTTTAAAATTTTTTACTTGAATTTGCTTCATTCTTATTAGAATTAGGAGAAGAAAAAATTAATCCGTTTATAATTTCCAATAATTGGAATACTAACATTATTTGTAATAAAATTTATGGTAATATTAACATTAACAATTCAGTTAATCGTGTTATATTAATTCCCCATAATGAAGATGTTAAAATGTAAAGAAAAAGTTTTTAAATTATTAAATGGAGAATCAAAGAGTTATTACAGTTTAGATTATGCAACTCATAAGGTGGTAGATTAAACTAATGGAAATATTAATTTAAAGTATCCAACAGAAATTTTGAATAACATTCGAGAAGGCCTTCTACCATATATATTAGAGTTAAAAGTATACAGTTGATTTGGAATTTAAGTATAACAGATGATTTGCGTAATGGTACGCGATTGAAAATAACTAAATTATTTGAGTATAAGTTTGAGTCAGAAATAATTACAGGAGAAACTATCGGCCAGAATGTTTTCATACAAAGAATAACATTAAGTACAGGAAATTCCTCTTCATTTCCATTTATTCTTTATAGAAAACTATTTCGAATCGTATTAGCTTTTGCTGTAATAATAAATAAATCGCAAAGTAAAAATTTCGATTCTATAGGTAAATACCTATTTCATAAGAAGACCATTGTTTGCACATGGTCAGTTATACTTCTTTTTATCGAAATATAAAAACCCTAATAATGTTTGTATTCAGAATGTATTAGAGGATTTCTCAAAAATAGGTAATATTGTTTGAAATGTGATTTTCAAAGTTGGCGTATTTTCAATTGTATAAGTTGTGACGGTGTTATAGCTCATGCAATTATTATCGCATTCACATCTAAAACGTCACAACGCCTCTTCGGGCGAAAGCAACACGTTTTACATGTATATTTATATATTTTGTATTATAGCAAGCATTGGGGACAGAGAGCAGTCGACCCGAAGCGCACAGGATGTGCGCTCGGTGAGTAGCAGAGAGAAATGGAGAGAGAAAGCGGGAGACAGTTAGCCGGCCGAGTAGTTCCGCGTCGCTTCTCGAACCGATGGCACGTTCCGCACGAAGATGCTCAATCTAGGTGCACGATCTGTACACGTGACGGCGAATACGCGAGCGAGCCTACAAGCACGGCCGAGGGAGCGACCAGGGCTAGCGACACCCCAGGATCAACGCACAGTGGGAAACAACCTAGTTTTTTGGAAAAGAAACTACCAACAACATATATCTTCATCATTTTATATGAATCATTTTTTAAAATATTCGTCTGAGATCCTGCTATAACAAGCTACTACAATAATTGAGTTATAGGTCAACGTAACCTCCAAAAAGTCATGAAAGCATGGCTTAGCGTCACTAGAAGTATATTCAGAATCACACTTGCATTTTTATCAATCTCATCAGTATCCATTGATTCGAGTATACTTGACTGAGAAACTGTCTGTTTAGATCTATCTATAGTCCCTATTTTGGCTGGTGTTAAATTTTGCACGTTATGGTAAATGAGATTCTTCTTATTCTTTTTATTGAATCCTTTTGTATTACATAAGCAAAAGTAACAATCTGTATCGTGATCTTTGGGCTCATGCCAAATGGTTGTGTATTCTGTTTATGTATGGTCCTTTCGAAATGTGTCCCATAGTTTTGATGTATTGTGCGTCCCAAGGGCTTTATTCAAAGAAAGTTGTATTCAAATATTCAGAAATTAAAATCCTACCTATTCTTTCTTGTAATTCTTATATAAATTTTGTATAAAAAGTTCACATATACTTATTTATTACTATTATTTTCTACAAATAAGTAATTAATGTTGCACTTCTATTACCGTACCTTTATTATATGTCTTGTCTGTCCTGCGAAAAATTCTTTAACGGAGCATTCTTTATTTTTCAGTATGAAAAATAAATATTTAAATCCAGCTTGTCCTTTAAAAGGACAGAGGATTTACTTCTTTCTTAATTTAACACACATCTGATGCATTTAAATAAATAAACTACTAAAAAAATATGCGCGGCACAAATGTCTTCATCAATCACAAATTATATTTTTTATTTTCGGTTTCAAAGACATTATTTTTTTGAAAATCATACTTTTAAAAAGAGCCAACTTCTTGACAATCATCCATATGCAGTAATAAAATATAGTGCAAATAATGGAATCTATTAATTAATAATATATGCACGAATAATATTTTGATATTCATATTTTCTTTATATAATTACGTATACTGCAAAATTAAAACTTTTTTTCTCTCTATTTTCTGGATTTGAGGTGGGGGGCATTGTGACAGAGATATTACTCTGCACAAAGATAAGCCGCGAACAGAGTGGACGAATGTATATGTGGCGCCCCCGGTTCATCGCCGCAAGCAGCGCCTCTGTCCTCGGGAGCTGTACTAGCCCGGCAGAGGCGGCCATCTTCGTGCTCGCTTCTCCCCCACCTCGAGGTGGCGATAAGCGAGTCAGAGCAGTATCAGCTTGGCTCCCGTGCCGCTCGCACGCTACGACCAAGCCCGCTCTGCGACCGCTGTAAAGACACAATAAAGACCATCTACACGACTTCTCGTCTTTGCGTTCAATCTCTCTCCCTTCCTAAGGAATGATTTCCAAAGTGGTGACCCCGACGTGATGTCAACAAGGTGAGAGAATGAAGTGCGCGTTTTCACGGGCTCGCTATTTGCCCCTCGTAGCACGCTGTCTCGCAGGACGTCTCCTCGAGCAGCCCTAAGTTTTCGCACTTTCGGACTAACTCGCATCACTTTCATTCACGAGAGCCGCGAGCGGTTCGAGCGAATCTCGCAATCGAGCGTTCCTCCGCCTTTTTGCAAAGTAAAACTCTCGCGCTTTCGTTCGCGGAAAATCGCCTCGCAACAGTCGACACGACATTTCAGCGAATCCTTTCCCTGGGAATTTTTCCTGCCCAGGCATCGCGATCTCTCTTTCTCGGCTTTACCGAGAATTGGGGCCTTTGTCCGCCTTTCGCGGTTTCTTGGAAGTCGCCATCTCTTTGATTTTGCCGCCTTTGTGCGGCCCACGTGGTTCCGGTTGCCTTGTGAGCGGTTCTCCCCCCCCCCCCACTTGACGCTGATTAGCAACCGCCGCGTGCACCACCAAGCGCCGCCGTCGCGGACTAACGCAGAGCAGCAACTGCCGCGCGCGCCACCAAGCGCCGCCGTCGCGGACTAACGCAGAGCAGCAGCAGCCGCGCGCGCGCCACCGTGCGCCGCCGCCACTGACTAGCGCAGAGCAGCAGCCGCCGCGCGCGCCGCCGCCGCGGACCAGAGTAGAGTAGCAGACGTCGCCGAGTGCCTCCGCCAACCATCGCAGAGCAGCAGCCGCCGGACGTACCGTCAAGCGCTCGCCGCTGACGACGCAACGCCGCTTCGCTGACTGCCGAGCTCTAAACGGCGTCCTACAACATCGCAGCTACACACACCGCTACAAGGAGCCATGGCCCCCCCGGATAACTCCGACAACACGAGCGATGCTGGCACGAACGGCAACGGCGCGAACGGCAACGGCGCGAACGTCGAGGTAGCATCCAAGTGCTCTCTGCCGTTATTCTGGAAGTTCGACCCAAGGGTCTGGTTCCTCCAGGTCGAGTCGGCGTTCGAGGTCAACCAGATCCGCTCGGACCGCTCGAAATATAACCTGGTAGTCACCCACCTCACACACGACGTCCTCCAAGAGGTAGCCGACGTTTTGACCAACCCGCTGGACACCGGCCGGTATGAGCATCTGAAGAAGGCGATCACGTCGCGCCTGACTGACTCTTCCGACCAGCAGCTCCATCGCTTATTTTCAGAGCTCCAGCTTGGCGATAAGAAGCCGTCTCAGCTTCTCCGCCAGATGCAGTCTCTTGCTGGTACGGCCGTCACTGCGGGTAAAATGGTTCGACTTGCTGCCGCCAAACGTGAGCCGTTTGCTGAAGGTTCTTAAGACTGACGACCTCGGCGATCTGGCCTCTATAGCAGACGAGCTCGCCACTCGCGATCCAACAGTCGCCGCCGTAACCGCCCGTCGGCCACGCTCACCCGCAGTCCAGAAGCCGCCCACGCTCGCGCCCCGGCTCAGGCAGGACCGCGAGCCGTAGCGCCACTCCTACCGGCAATCCACAGTGGTGCTGGTACCATCGAACCCACGGCCAGAAAGCTACCAAGTGCAGGCCTCCCTGCTCGTTTCTCAGCTCGGGAAACTAGATGCGCGAGCCCCGTGTCAGACGGCGGAGGTTTGCGCGTTTACGGAAAACCGCCTGCACCTATACGAGAAGGCCACTCGTCTCAAGTTCCTAGCGGACACAGATTCGGTCATCTCGCTTCTGCCACGTTCTGTTTTTAAGCAGTTCCGGCACCGACAACAACTCACGCTTCATGCAGCTAATGCGTCGCCCATCTCGACATACGGCACGCATAAGCTGGCGTTGGACCTTTTCCTGCGACGCCCGTATTCTTGGGAATTCACCATCGCCGACGTACAGACTCCGATCCTCGGAGCCGATTTCCTGGCCCATCACGATCTCGCAGTCGACCTCAAGAGCAAGCGTCTTATCGAAACGACGACCTTGCTCTCAACTCCAGGCTCTCTGGCGGTCCCGGCGATCCACAGCGTCTCGCTCGTCGCCCCAGCAGACTACTCACACCGTTACGCCGAGCTGCTTCTGGAGTACAGCGACCTGACGTCTCCGGGTGGTTCCACCGCCAAACTGCCTGACCTGCCAGCGACTCTGCATATCGAGACTACCGGGCCTTCCGTCGCCGAGCGCCCCCGGAGACTCACAGGGCCGCGTCTCGCCTCAGCTAAAGCCGAGTTCGACCGGCTGCTGGCCCAAGGAGTAATCCGGCCTTCGTCCAGCGATTGGGCGAGCCCACTGCACCTAGTGGAAAAGGCCGGCGGTACTTTTCGAGTCACTGGGGACTACAGGAGCCTTAACGCTCGTACCAAGCCGGACCGGTACTCCTTGCCGGTTGTCGAAGATCTCCTACAGGATCTACACGGTAAGGTTTTTACCGTCGTCGACCTGCGGAAGGCGTACTACCAGTTTGCCATAGTACCTGAGGACGTTACGAAGACCGCCATCACCACGCCCTTCGGCCTCTTCGAGTTTGTCAGCTCTTCACTCGGTCTGAAGGGTGCGGCTCAAGCATTGCAGCGGGCTATGGACCATCTCTTACGTCCGTACCCGTTCGCGAAGTGCTATCTCGACGACATAATTATCGCCTCCGAGGACCACGAGCAACACTCGAAGCACGTCCGCATCATCTTCGACGTACTGAGAGCCGCCGGTTTACGCATCCACCCGGCCAAATGCTTCCTTGGAAAAAGCCAGGTGGCGTACCTTGGCTACATAGTGTCCGAGGACGGATTCAACCCCCCCGACACCAAGGTTCGAGCGATTCAGAATTTCACGAAGCCGCAGACGTCGACCTCACTGCGCCGATACTTGGGCATTGTAAACTACTACAGGCGATGCATACACAAGACCGCCGAGATTCTGGCTCCAATGAACGACCTTTTAAAGGCCCTTCCGCCTAAGAAAAAGGCCATTCCGCTTGTCTGGTCACAGGAAGCAAACGAGGCGTTTGCGCGCAGCAAAGAGGCCATAGCCTCAGCGGTCCGAACGACCTTCCTCAGGCCGGACACCCCACTCCGCCTGAACACCGACGCCTCGGACACAGCCCTGGGAGCAGCTCTAGAACAGGAACACCCCAAGGGAACCTGGAGACCCTTAGGTTTTTTCTCTAGAAAGCTGACGTCCACAGAGACACGCTACAGCCCGTACGACCGGGAACTCCTGGGCGCCGTCGAGGCAGTGAAACACTTCCAGCAGATCCTGGAAGGTCGTCCATTCACGCTTTGGACAGATCATAAGCCGTTAACGCGCGCACCGGACCAGCGCGCAGACAAGGCGTCACCCAGGCGGGCACGCCATATCGATTACCTCCTCCAGCACAACGTCACGCTGGACTTCATTCCAGGAGAGGAGAACATAGTCGCCGACGCATTCTCACGTGTCGAGACGATCGGCATGCCGTCGATCCTCGATCCGGCCACGATCGCCAAAAATCAGCGGTCTGACACCGAGATGCCTCACATAAATTTGGCCACTAAGGTAAAATTACAGGCCCTCGATATAGATGGCCATACGATCCACTGCGAGACGACGACAGGCGTGGTCAGGCCTTATCTACCGGGCCCGCTCCGAAAGACGGCTTTCGACGTCATTCACGACCTCGCTCATCCTAGCATCAAAGCGACGTCACGCCTGGTGTCCCAGAAATTCTTCTGGCCAGGGATGAAGAAGGACTCCGCACGATGGGCTCGTGAATGCCACCCTTGTCAGCGTGCCAAGGTCAACCGTCACAATCGTGCAGCGTTGGGTGATTTCGCCACTTCGGATGCCCGGTTCGACCACCTGCACATCGATTTCATCAAGCTGCCGCTCGTTAACGGCATGCAATATTGCTTCACAGTCATCGACCGATTCACCAGGTGGCCCACCGCCATTCCAGTCCCGGATCAGCTGGCCACCACTGCAGCCAAGGCCCTGGTCGACCACTGGATCTGCTATTTCGGCACGCCACTGACGATCACCTCTGACCAAGGACCGCAGTTCGAGGGCAAGCTGTTCAGCGCCCTCACCCAGCTCATCGGCTGCAGCCGTCATCGTACCACTCCCTACCACCCGCAGTCCAACGGTATGGTGGAGCGTTTTCATCGAACCCTCAAAGCGGCGCTCATGTGTGACCCGCGCACGCCATGGCCTGATGCACTCCCAACAGTGCTTCTCGGCCTCCGCTCGTGTTTCAAAGAGGACCTGCAAGCATCTCCGGCCGAGATGCTCTATGGGACAACGCTGAGGATTCCAGGTGAATTTTTCACCACCTCCAGCCATCCAGATGCCGATGCACCGACCTTCATCAGGGACTTTCGCCGCCTGACGCAGGCTATCAAAGCGGTCCCGGCCTCGAGACACGTCCGGGAGCCCCATCCTTTCGTCTACAAAGATCTCCGGACATGTACTCACGTCTTCAAGCGGGTCGAGACGATCCGCAAGCCTCTGCAGGCCCCTTACACGGGCCCACATAAAGTCATCCGGCGCGTCAGCGATCGAGCCTACGTGATCGACATCGCTGGCTCTCACCGCACGATCTCCACCGACAGCTTGAAGCCAGCCTACAGAGACTCGGCCGACCCGCCCAGCCAAACTCCAGCGGCACCGCCGCCCGGCCCAGCGTCATCATCGCTCGGCCCAGTGCCCAGCCCAGCGACGCCACCGCCCAGTTCAGCGCCCGGCCCAGCGGCGCCGCCGCCTGTTCCAGCGACTCCAATCCAGCAGACCACGACTCCGTCCACGCCGCCCTTCCCGCACGGCGTACCCGAAGCTACGCATCCGAGCCCAGCCAGGAATCAGGTATCGTGGTTCTTTCCAGCCGCCAGAGCCACTGGAGGGGGAGTGGCTGTGGCGCCCCCGGTTCATCGCCGCAAGCAGCGCCTCTGTCCTCGGGAGCTGTACTAGCCCGGCAGAGGCGGCCATCTTCGTGCTCGCTTCTCCCCCACCTCGAGGTGGCGATAAACGAGTCAGAGCAGTATCAGCTTGGCTCCCGTGCCGCTCGCACGCTACGACCAAGCCCGCTCTGCGACCGCTGTAAAGACACAATAAAGACCATCTACACGACTTCTCGTCTTTGCTTTCAATCTCTCTCCCTTCCTAAGGAATGATTTCCAAATATATGTACACACAAATGTACACTTAAATGTACAACAAATGGCACGAGCCTAGCGCGACAGTAAATTCACGCCTGTATGAAAGAGAGTCTGTGAGAGAAAGAGAAAGAGCGAGGAAGTTACACAGATAAGAACAGGCAGCAGCACGCACTATGAGCGAAGGAAGAAGAAGAATAAGAGAGAGAAAGCGCCGATGTAGGGGAGAAGAGAGAGGCGCGGGGTTGCACACTGCGTCACATGAGCTATGAGGCATAAGCAGGAAGAGTCTTTCTCTCTCGCCATCGCTCGACCCATGAACAGCATCGACACGCGTCGAGCCCCGAAAACTTCAAACTACAAGAAAGATGGCGGATCACGTGCGACTACCCGCCACGAACGAGATAGATAGATAGATAGATATACTTTTTATTCATCAAAAGACAAAATCTTACAATTTCATGTACATGTAGTTATAATTATAATTAAAAATATCAGTCGATTTAATATAATTGTTATCTTAACTTTCACTTATTGCATATTTCTTAGTAAAATAATAATTCACTTTATCAGTTCGTCAGTTTATAAAATTTAAATGTAATGAACTAGTCACAGTCAGATATCACAGAAAACGCTTCATCAAAAAATAATACATAGAATAAAAAATAAATACAATAGAGATAACATATAAATATAAAAGAATACATACACATACTTTGCTAAATTTTTGCGTATACTATCACGTCTAAATTTAAAACACACTCATTCATAACACTTTAACAATCACGCTAATAAATACATTCACACCTAACTAACACTAAACATATTTAATAAATAAATAAATAAATTAATAAATAAATACGTCGAATAAATAAATAAACCAGATAAATAATTAAATTAAATAAATAAATAAATAAATTTAAATAAATAAATAAATTAAATAAATAAATAATTCAAAATAAATAAAAAGCTTAAATAAATAAATAATTCAAAATAAATAAAAAGCTTAAATAAATGTTCGACTCACCTCTGTACATACTCTTCACCATGTAATTGATTAAGGTGCCTGCTAAACGCCGTTTTAAATTTACAAAAAGATGGCAGGCACCTCACACTGCTCGGGAGCGAATTCCAGAGGTGCGCACCTTGAACTCTGAATGAGAAAAGGCCCTTATCGGTGCGCGACCCCGGAACCAAGAGCTCTTTCATACCACCCCTACTTGAAGTCCTGGCCTGGTTTTTTTCAAAGAGGGCAGTAAGATACGGTGGCTGCCGCATGACAACCGCTTTGTAAAGCAGCAGCCCCATAAAATACTCCCTCCTCACCTTCAGATCCAACCAGTCCAGTTTTTTCCTGTAGGCGGTGATATGCTCATCCCGCCTAACACCACATATGTATCTCACACATGCAGTTCTGTAGACGTTGTAGTCGTGTCTGGAGCTCCCCTGACACATCAAGAAGAACCACTGAGCAATAGTCTAAGTGAGGTAGTACCAGTGCACAAGCCAGCTGCTTCCTCAGTATCTCTGTGGTGCTTGAACGGAAAAGTTTTAAGCTATACAGAGCTCTATTTACTTTTCTACTGACCGCATTCAGTTGCGGCTTCCATGTCAACCCTCCGTCCATCACCACGCCGAGGTTGGTGACTGTATCGACAAAGGGAACGTGTACGCCGGTCTGTATCTCAATGCCTTGCAAGTCAAGGTTCTGAACCTGTTTGATGTTGTGATCAGATCCAAAAATGATCGCCTTTGTCTTGCCGACATTGAGGCGCAAGCCAGCTGACGTTGCCCAGTTCGACACTGCTTGTGCTACAGCCGACATGCGACCGATACCATCACGAAGACCCTTCAGGGTCACTTGTGCGTAGGTTTGCAAGTCGTCAGCGTAAAGTATGTGTTCGACACCATCTAAGTCGAGTGCGTCTTGTAAGTCATTTATTTACAGGCTGAAAAGCAGGGGTCCCAGGACTGAGCCCTGTGGAACGCCAAGATTGGTGGTTAGCCAACCTGAATCCCCGTTTGTGATTGTGACGACTTTCTGTCGTCTCCCCATAATATATGACTTAAGCCACAGGAGAACACTCCTGGAGAATCCCATACGCATCAGCTTACGCAGCAGTTTAGTGTGTGAGATGGTGCCGAATGCTTTGCTAAAATCAAACATTAACAAAATAGTCAATAGTTTTTTGTTGTTGTTAATGCCTGATCTTATGTCCTCCGTCAGTTTCAGTAGTGCTGTCTGTGTACTGTGATTCTGTCGAAAACCAGTCTGCATCGGGTCCAAAGTATTATTTTCTTGTAAGAAGTCAGTTATTTGGTCGTGTACGATTTTTTCAAGGACCTTAGAAAGGAAACTCAGTAGGGTAATTGGTCGGAAATCTGACACCGTAGATGGGACAGGCTTCTTCTTCAAAGGCACCAACTGAGCTCCCTTCCAAGTTCCCGGAAAAATGCCACTGGACAGAGAGGAGTTAAAGATCTTAACAATATGATCTCCCACAAACGGAAGAGCCTTAGCCACTATACTTTGGGAAATGCCGTCTTCCCCTCTGGCTTGTGATGAGAAGTGGGTAACAGCCAGAACCACGTCCGAGAAGCTGACTTCTCGGAAAACAAAACCGTCATCACTGGCAGTGGTCAGGACGTTGTCAAGTTCTTCATCACCCTCATTTTGGGAGATCGACACCCCTGCAAAGTGGGCATTGAGCTCTTCCGGTGAGAAACCATGAAGCTCCTCTCTTGTCTTTGGCAGAAGGCCCAGAGCCTTGAGCTCTATCCAGATATCTTTCTTATTATCAATCGCTTCAGAAATTTTATTTTGTAAAAATCTTTCCCTTGTTTCCTTCGTTCGTAATTCAGCTTCAGCTGCAAGGCCCTGATACTCCCGCCACAGTCTGTCGTCATTGGTCCGCGCATAGCGTCTTCGTACGGAGTCACGTTTTTTGTAAAGATGTATTAATTCAGCATCAACCCATGGTGGATTTGTTTTCTTTTTCGGCATGAATTCTTTTAACGGTGCAATTTTATCTATCACAGCCGTGAGGTTGACATCGACAGAGAGAGAGAGAGAGAGAGAGAGCAGCGCCGCATCGATAGCTAGCGCATACAAATGCGCCCGCGACCAAGAGTGCATAGAGGCCAAGCAGATCGGCAGCACCCCGGAGCCATATGAATGTGAGCAGCGGCGGAGGCGGACCACATGTTTGTCAGGGAAGGTTAAGTGACTGTGTCTGTATAATATTCTCTTTCTCTCTCCAACGCGTATTATTATTGGTTTAGTATGAACCGCGGAAATGAAGCACATAAACAAAGTAAAGTTAATTGTGTAACGTGCGCACCAAAAAGCGCAGAGTTGCCAACCGCGATCTCTTTGCTGATCTTGCTGTGCACGAAACTATAAGTATGAGTGCCGCGAAACAAGATGAATAAGCAAAGTGTAATAATTCGAATCGGAGTAGAACGTCGGCTCGATAAAAGCCGAATTGCGATAAGCGAAAGTGAGATGAGGAGCGGTAGTGATCAGAAACATTACACATCAAATTTTACAGTTAGTGATAAGGTTTTGTTATTCAGAAACAATGACGACGGACGAAACTAGCCCGCAATACGAAGTCCAAATAATAAATAATAGTGTCATCGTTTTGGTTAGAACCCTAGTATCTGCAAGCTTATACAAATATAATATTTTCAGTCGGTCATGGACTATAGTAAACGTTACCCCAGAAAGTAAGTAAATGAAACATCTGCTCACGACCGCTCCCGCGGTTCGGCGAAGACTGTATTTGGTAATACTCCGTATAGGAAATAATGCAAGGCGCTCTCGACCTATGAGCTAGGCAGGTATTACGTATGCGATTCAGCAACATCTCTACTACATTGGTTCAGACCACACGGCTCGTCGGAGGCACTATGAGTAATGATAAAAATTGTCGGTTAATCGAATCAAGGTTAGGCTTCTCTGAGATGCGCTGCATCAGTCCTCCGTATTTTGTTGTGTTAAGTTCGCATATGCAAACGAGCAATGAAGACAATACTAGCGTCATCCTAAACTCGTCTTTCCAGAATATTCTGTCGGATTACGACAGTCGTCGACGGATCTCTTTTTCGCGACGATCCGAGTCTCTAGTTTCTTTACACGGGGGGTTTGTAAAGTTATGTTTTCTATTACTAAAATTTGCGTGCTTTATCGTCAATACATTTTCGAGATATTGGTTATCGATTGCCGAGAAATAAATGATGACAAAATGTAAATTTATAATTTGTAATGATTTAATTGTACCTACAAAGAGTGTTTCGGAGTATATTCACCGTTCTATTCAACTCATTGTGCAAATGATCGAAAAAATTATAATTCCTCATTAATTTTGACCAAATTACTCATTAACAGTATTTTAGGGGTCGCTGAACAAGAAGACTCCGATGTCAGATTTCAAATTGAAGATGGCGGATAGTATTTTTTAATGTTGACCGATTTCTACTATATTCTGTATGTTGGGGTTTTTGCGATCACTGATTACGATTCTGAATTCGAATTTCAAATTCAAGATGTCTGATCCAAAATGGCGGACCTTAATTTCAAATTCCAGATTGCTGAACCAAAATGGTGTGCAGATATTTTTTTATTATTGGCTGATTTCTAAAAAATTTCGTAAACGGAACTGTTTGATGTCTCTGATAACGAATTTGAGTTCAGGTTTCAAATTCAAGATGGCGGACATTATTTATTTATCATCGATTGATTTATCCAAAATTTGGTATTAAAATATATTTATGGTCAAAAAATATTTATATTCACTTAACACAAAACTGAGGTTAGATTTAAGAAATTCAAAATAACTTTTTAATTATGGATAGATTTTTGGAAGATTATTGTTAGATCTCTACATTTACTAATTTTGGTTCGCCACGTGGATCGCATTTCCAGTACCTTACTTGAAAATTGGTGGTTTATATTCAACACTCCTTTTTAGGTTAGTTGATCTATTTTCCACAAATTTTTGTGGTCCTTTATTTTCAAATCAGTAGCGACAGTCCTTTTCAGGATACTTGATTTTTTTTTGAGATCTTGGGTGCTCTTCTTCAATATCGGTGTATTCTTCATAGCAGTCCTTTTTGGGATAGTTATTGAGATTTATTTTTAGGTTCAATAACGAAAATTGGTGGATTATATTCAACAGTCCTTTTTAAGATAGTTGATCTATTTTCCACAAATTTTTGTGGCCCTTTATTCTCAAATCAGTAGCGACAGTCCTTTTCAGAATAGTCGTTTTTTAGATATTGGGCACTATTTCTTCGGATATTTTAAAACAGATAGATGCGTGGATTTGTTTAGGAAACCCGGTGAAAAGGGTCATTATGGAAAAGATCTCCATAGGGTTTCTAGTGGTCTAATAAAACAATTCCCTCATTTACATCCCGACTCTAGAATTTGTGCTGCTTGTCGAAAAAAGGCTTCTAATTTAAATTTAAATAATAAGGATGAATCTATTCAAGCGAATATAAGTGATTCTGAGGGGCCTGTGGCGGCCGGTGACTCGGGTTCGAATCCTAGTCTCTGCCGATTGATACAAGCACCTCTGTAAAAATTACATGTGCTTTGGCTACAAACACGCCGCAGACCTCCGTCGTCGATTAGCACCACATGGGAGCACAAAGATGGCGACGTTGATTAAAGAAAAAAAAAAAAAAGTGATTCTGATGATTCGTATCATAATGATTCTCGTGTATCCAATGATGAAGAAAATCTTGATTCTAGAGCGTCACCGGAATCAGAAGTTCAATCCCAAAGAGAAATTGATTTAGAGGAAATGCTAGATGGGCTTAAAACAAAATTTTCAAGTTTGAACAGAAGCGATCCTCTAAGAGTCAGGATTCTTACTATTGCTCTAAGTCCATGGAGCACGAGAAAGATTGCTAAGGAGTTTAATGCTTCAAGATATTTGGTTGAAAAGTTTAAAGGCTGAAGTCGATGAATGGGGTTTTAAGTGAAACTGTTGCGAAACCGGGTCGTAGTTTTTCCCAGGAAACTGTGAAAAATGTTGAAGAATTTTACAATAACGATATGTACAGTCGAATCATGCCATCAAAGAAAGACGTTGTTTCCGTAAAAAATAACGATGGCACAAGAGAAGAAAAAAGTAAACGTCTATTATTATTGAATATGATAGAACTCTATTCTTGTTTTAAAGAGACTCACCCGAAAATCCAAATTTCTTTTAGTAAATTTGCATTTCGCAGACCAAGATATTGTATTCTTCCTGGAGCATCTGGAACGCATTCGGTATGCGTATGTACTATCCATCAAAATATAAAACTTATGTTAGATGCCATAATCCTGAAGCAATTGACTGAAAATGCAAGTACTCCTTTTTCTAATTATAAAGATTGTATAGAAAAAATGGTTTGTTCTAATCCAACTTCTGACTGTTACATCGACAAGTGTAATAAATGTCCAGGAACTAAGAACATTATATCTCTAATACGTAAACAATTAGAAGATTCCTGTATTTCTGATATTACATACTCATCGTGGACTGCTACTGATAGAGCAACATTAACCGAACAGACATCGAGTGTTGAAGATTATTTCTTAGATCTAGACAATAAGCTAAAGACTCTTAAAGTTCATTCTTACAATACAAAGCAACAGACTCTGTTTATAAATAAAAAAAAAAAGAAAATCTTAGCCCACATGAAGTACTTGTAATGTTTGATTTCTCAGAAAATTATGCTTACGTGTGTCAGGATGCTTCCCAGGCTTTTCATTTCAACAATAGCCAATGTACAGTGGTACCTGTGATTTTCTATTACAAAGAAAATAATGAAGATAACCATCAAAGTATGGTATTTTTGTCTGATAGTCTGAAACATGACACTGCCGCTGTATATGCTATTCAAGCGCTTCTGATACCAGAATTTAAAAAGAAGGTTAAAATAATTCAAAAAATTTATTATTGTACTGATGGGGCTAAGCAATATTTTAAAAATAAATTTCAAATAAACAATTTAATTAATCATAAAAAAGATTTTAATATTGAAGCAGAATGGCATTACACAGCAACTGCACATGGAAAAAGCATGTATAATGGAATAGGTGCTACTTTCAAAAAGTCAGCCTACAAGGCAAGACTTACGGCAAAACCATCTGAAGCAATATTAACTCCTCAAGCACTATGCAATTAGGCAAAAAAACATTTCGATAACATATCTATTTGCTACTTTGATAAAGTATTTCATGACAAAGTGAGGCGAAAATTGAATAAAAGATATCTTAATTGCGAGAGTGTTCGTGAGATTTCGTAAAACCACGGTTTTATAGTAGAGAAAAATGGAATTGTTTTGATTAAAAAATTTTCTAATGATACAAAAAAAAAATGCAAATCACTTGTCATCATAATCAAAGAAGTAAATCATTATAAAGTTTAATTAAAATTTAAAAACACAAAAACAATCACTCGACAAATGGATTAAAATTGACATAGATAAGTCACACCCTACAGACAGATGGATAGACAGGCGGAGTTGACATAGATGAAGACAGACTCGTGTCGGGTATACTAGTCCCGCATCGAGCGCCTCCCCAGGTGGTGGATAAGTGAACATAAATATTTTTTTACCATAAATATATTTTAATACCAAATTTTGAATAAATCAATCGACGATAAATAAGTAATGTCCGCCATCTTGAATCCGCCATCTTGAATTTGAAACCCGAACTCAAATTCGTTATCAGAGACATCAAAAAGTTCCGTTTAAAAAATTCAGCAATCGGTTCAGCAATCTGGAATATGAAATTAAGGTCCGCCATTTGGATCAGACAACTTAAATTTGAAATTCGAATTCGGAATCGTAATCAGTGATCCCAAAAACCCCAACGTACAGAATTTAGTAGAAATCTGTCAACATTAAAAAATACTATCCGCCATCTTGGATCCGCCATCTTGAATTTGAAATCTGACATCGGATTCTTGTTCAGCAACTCCTAAAATACTGTTAATGAATAATTTGGTCAAAATTATTGTGGAATTATAATTTTTCCGATCATTTTTGACAGAAAAATGAAAATTTTTTGCGAGATGCCTCACTATAGACAGTTTTTTTGAGGTTAGAAATTTTTTTTTAAACACCAACTGCATCAAAAACTAGACTTCTTGACAAATTTTTTTGTGTGCTCAACAAAATTTTTTCCCCAAAATTGAAATGGGCAGGAGGGGTGCCTGATTTGAAAAAGAATATATATATAAATGCATAAACGTGTAAAGGCTAACGAATATTAGACCCGGGAGACTATGAGTAAAAACAACAAACTAACCTGGTACCGTATATCGTGCTTCTCGAGCAGCCCGTGAATGACGCAGATATTCTTATGGTGATGATTTCGTGATGATATTCTTATAGTAATAATAATAATTATTATCTTTTGTCACTTATAAATAATAATTGATCATATTAGGCCTTAACAAAAAAAAATATCAATTAAGTAAAATATATAATATATATGTATATTTGTGTGCATGTGTATGTAGAGTTATGGTGTATACAAATTTTATTTGATTCCTTTTTTGACTAAGGTTAAACTTTGTGTTAAGTTATGCAATTCATCAGGCTAACCAGCCAGCAAAGGCGACGTCGGTGGTGGTGCTTCAAGAGGGTATATATATATGAGAGATTCCGCGAGGCGCCGCTGTACTTGCTGGCCCCGTACCAAAGAAAAGAGTGTATACAACAGACGGACGGTCGGGCGGACGGACGGTCACCTGTCTAACACGGTTAGACATGTGAATTAATGATTGGCGAGAATGAGGGGATCTCATTTGATCAAAGTTTTATTTGTATATATTATATAATAACTTCAATCAAGTTATTATAGGGCCTGTATATGGAATCATTTTGCCCTGTATCGGTCAAAAATTCAAATATAACATTATTGAGACAATAATCCTAGATTGTCTTGAACGTTGAGATAATAATATTGCTCACCCAAATAATCCAGGGAGAAGAGCATCCCATCGCCTACGCCAGCAGGACCTTAGCAAAAGCGGAACGTAACTATACAGTAACAGAACAAGAATGTCTGGCTGTAATATGGGCGGTAGACAAATTTCGAATCACATGTATTATTTATAATGATTATATTACTTATACACATATATATTCCTCCCCTCCCTCCCTGACCGTATTTTATTATATAAGTCTATTACGTGGCCGTCCTCCGATTTACACGCGCGGATTTACAACGCTGAACTTTCATGGAAGAGTCGTATAGTAAAATTTGATAACCGTCCGCGTTTTTGCTCTCACGGTTTTATCTACTGCGACGGGGCTCTGCTGCACAAAAAGGAGAATAAAAAAATGTCATTTTTATTATTATATTGCCGGTATTTGTATATATTATATTTGAAACAATAAGATATTTTATTGTATTTATTTGAATTATAAGACTCGGTAATGAACTATAAGGGTCTTGATTATTATAACAAATCATTCATAACTAAGTAAACTCACCGTCGGGAGTCAGTAAACTCACCCGCGGGAAAAATCTTCCACTTTTGCCCCTTGTTACATAATGTACTATTATTTACTTGATTTATTTATTTATTTAATTTATTTTAAGTGTTAAGTGTGTGTTAGTAATTTGACAAGTCTCTCAAATTTTAATATTTTACTAAAATCCATAGAGTGATGGATAACTTATTATTATTCTGATTATTTCTATTGTAATTCCCGTTATTATTTGATACTGTTTATTTCTACAATTGTTCGATTTGTTGTAACCTTGGTTACGGTCGTGGCTATAATTATTTTTATAGCACACTAACCTCAAAATGCCAACTTTATTGTCGATTTTGAGGTTGTTGTGCTATAAAATATCGTATGAGACTGTTGTGGGAGGTGTTTTTGCATTAGAGATTTAAATATAATGGTGATAGCTACATTAATTAATATAATAGGGAAAATTGTATAATTATATGCAGCGTAGGTCATAACCGCGAAATAAAGTTAGTCGGCACTAACTTCACTGTTATATGAAAAAACCTAATATTTTAATAACTAGCTATATTTTCACGTTTGGTATTGATATTATTACAGATTATCACAAAAAAATGATGAAATGTAAAATACTTGCTATTTAACCTCAAAAAATAAGATTTTCGACCACCAAGATCCTGCAAGGAGGAATGTATTCAGTAAGGCGGCAACTAGAATATCACAGGTCTGTAATGTTAGTACATTTCACTCGTATTAGTGTGTCCGTTATTTCCCGACTTTAAAATTATTAGAAGCTCGGAATAAAACAGGACTGCAGCAGAATTAAAAAATATGTATACATTATTTCTATTGATAAAATTTTTTTTTTATTTACTTTTGTCAAGTTTTAATATATTTTGTATATAGTTTTGATATTCTTGTAATGCTTAAATACTCTTGAATAACAATTTATATAATGAAAAAATAGGTATACATAATAGCAATTTATAGAATTAAGTATATATATTTTTTCATTTTTTTCAATTTTTTCAACAGCCTTTAAACTATCAATCTATAGAATAAAATTTTACACGAGAAGTTTTATTATCTAAATTATCGATTTTGTATTTACTTCAGTTAATTTTTATTTTTCAGACCATTTAAGTAATGAAAGCGGAAACAAGGTACAATCTGGAGAAATAGCTGCGAGCCATGAAAACTATGATCTCGCCCATTCTTCTGGTAATTTATTTAACTATTTATTATTATATTATGAAATAATTAAAATGCATTTAAACCGAAAAAGAGTAAAATCGATATTTTACGAAAAATAATTGAAAATGTTGTATTGGCATTTTACTCATAACTTAGCAAAGAAAAACGTTTTTGTAAAATGGTCTTCGGGATGATATTCTTCGGAAAATTTGTCTGTTTTAAAGATGTTTTGTCCTGTTACAAGTGAAAGTGCAATGAAAAAGTGACGGACCCCGGGCTTGAACCGAGATCCTCTGGCTTGCGAGGCAGACACTCAGTCGTCGCGCCACGGCCGCGACCCACATTGCACTTTTCTACTCGTTCTCTTATAGTAATTAGACACCCGTGACGTATCCACACGTAAAAGTCCCCTTAATTTAAATTTAAATTTAAATTGAATTTATAAAAATTAAAAATAAAATTATAATTTATATTAGATAAAAGATGAAAGACACACAATTAAAAAAAAGTATAAAGGTGGGTTCGGTATTGGGCTTATAATTTAGCAATAACTTTTTTAAAGCGGTTTCTGGAAGCATGTTTAACGGAAAATTTACTGAGAAAATAGGCAATATAAAATATTGGTTATTTACACATTTAAAAGTGCTTTATTCCCTTAATTTACAATAAAATATTTAAGCAAGGCAATCCAAATTATAAGGTGGCTAGGTTTATCTATAATGATTTCTAAAGCTTTCTCTATAAATTTTATTATTATGTATCATTAATATTAAAATGTTTTACTTTTCAGATGAAACAAAAACTTCAACGCAAAAGAGCGCTAGTGATTTACAGTCTAACGAAGAACAAACTTATTGTGTATCAGGTTCCAGCGGTTCTGTTTTCCAAGAGACTCAACGATATGAAAAAAAAAATATTCGAGGTACGGTCAATGTTATGACAGATAAAGTGGTAGCTGCTCTAGACAGTTGTAAGATTTCTTACAGAAAATCAGTGCACATAATTTTAGCTGTAGCTGAAGCTTTAGATTATGACACAATTGTCTTAATA
Organism: Gastracanthus pulcherrimus; assembly: GCA_949152435.1. Lineage (NCBI taxonomy): Eukaryota > Metazoa > Arthropoda > Insecta > Hymenoptera > Pteromalidae > Gastracanthus > Gastracanthus pulcherrimus. The sequence continues at coordinate 76,562,634 of OX424573.1, forward strand.
TTGAACAAAAGCTCACATAACGAATCGCGAAAGATAATTCGCGAAAAACGTGCAAAAAAAATTAAACTACTATGTGGGAAAAATGAACTAAATGCTGGAGTTGTGCACTGGGATGGAAAAATGATACCAGACTCTGTAAATTGCAAACGTATTGAACGAGTGCCCATTATTGTTAGTGATGATGAAATTGAAAAAATTCTTAATGTACCTGCCTTAGAAAGTGGAACAGGTAAAGTGCAAGCGGATACTATTTATAAAGCGTTATTTAATTGGGGTCTTACAACTTCGATCAAAGCATTATGCTGCGATACAACAGCTTCGAGCTTGGGTTCTTCAAATGGAGCTGCAGTCTTATTGGAACAGTTACTACAAACAGACTTGTTGTATTTACCATGTCGTCATCATATCTTCGAAATTGTATTAGCTGACTGTTTTGACAAAAATTTGCCTGGAATGAGTGGTCCAAATGTTCCCCTGTTCAAACGCTTTCAAACTGCTTGGAATGATATTGATTATAGTAAATACAAAAGTGGATTAGAAGGAAACGTCATTGTTCCAAGTCTGTCTAATGAGATTAAAGAGGTCGAAAAATTTATTGGAGAATATTTGAAACATCAATTATCACGTGACAATTACAAAGAACTGCTAATCTTAAGCAAAATTTTTATCGGGATTCCATGTGCTGATTTTCAATTTTATATGCCAGGAGCATATCATCATGCCCGATGGATGGCAAAGGCCATATATTCTTTAAAAATTTATTTATTCAGAGAGGCTTTTAAATTAACAGTTAAAGAACAAAATGGTCTTTATGCTATTTGTCTATTCATTGTCTTTGTTTATATCAAGCACTGGTTTTCGGCTCCTATTGCTATAAAAGCTCCAAATAAAGATTTACAGTTTATAAAAGATCTATTTAAATATGAAAAAATTGACTCCAAAACCTCTCAAAATGCTTTATATAAATTCAAAAATCATTTATGGTATTTGAATCCTGAAATTTGTGCCATTTCATTTTTCGACGATGAAATTTCAACAAATACTAAACAGAAAATGTTAAACGCAATTAAGGACAATATAGAAACAGATGAATATATTCCTAAGAAAATATTTATAAATAATGTTACAGATTTAAACGTTCTAAAAGACAAAGATTTGGATTATTTTATGAATAGTACCTCTTTACGCCTATTTGACAGATTTAAAATTGATAAACAATTTTTAGAATTGGATATTGAAGAATGGTCGAAAAATGAACATTACTTAAAAGGACTCAAAATTTTTAAAGGCTTGCAAGTAGTAAACGATGCTGCAGAAAGAGCAGTTCATTTAACTGAGCAATACATCAATATACTGACTAGAGATGAAGAACAGAAGAATTACTTAATTCAAGTTGTTTCTGAATACAAAAAACAATATTCAGAATAAAAAAAATCAACCGTTACAAAAAAAAAATTAAATTTAGTCATTAACTACGTTGTATAAATATTATAAAATTAGTAAATAAGATTTTACAAAGTTATTATTAATAAACCGAATTTTTTTTATTCATATCATTTTTATCATATCCACCAATATCGAACATGATATCATATCCCTTTCTTACGTTTGTTTCGTGACGTCATAAATTTACTACCTAAATTTTTTTGCAATTTTTAAGCGAACCTAACTTTTGGTAATATAAGTAAAAATAAGTATGTAATCACTTAAATAAAAGGTTCTAAGACCAGTTTTCATGTTCCTAGTTGACGTGACGTACAGTGTGCGTACAAGAAAATAAAACATTCGAGTTAGCCAAATTTAAAAAAAAAGTCAAATGCGTCTATCTCGGGCTGAATTTAACGAATTTTAATGATTCAAAAGCGATAGTAAATCTCTTTTAAAAGCAAAAAAAAAAAGAAATTAATATGCCCTTGAACCGCCAAAAATTGCCTAATGGGTGTATGTTTGAAAATACCCAAAAAATTGCAAAAAGCCAATTTTTCAGAGCACAAATAGATTAAATACAATCAAATAACTTTACGAATGGGCTAAATAACTGTTCCTACATGTAAATATATCATTGTATAATGGTATTCAACAGTTAGTAAACGGATTGTCTGAATTAGTATTTTGTAATCCCAAAAATACCAAGAAAAATGCCCTTCCCCATTTAAATAACATGGGAAAATTGAAGTGTCATGCGGCACGCGAATTTGCAACGGATCGGGCTGAAACTTGAGAAAAGCTCGTTTTTAGTCAGGAAATAATATGTCTGAAATCTAACAGTTTCTTACGCTTTGATACGTTTTCTTACGATTACTCACATTTTTCTACGTTCTATTACGTTTCCTTCCATTTTATTACATTTTATGATTTCCACAGAGGAAACTAGATGCCAAGACACACCTTTAAACCAAATTCGAACAGTATTTGGAAATAGTTATAAGAATGTACAATATAAGAGGTAACGAAGCTTATAAAACTTGCAACTTAAAAAAAAAATAATGTTATTTTACTACAGTTCTCTACAAGAATTGTTTAATATTGATTCAAATAAGAGTAATCATCATTATAATGATATAATTTTTTTTCGGAAACCTATAGAAAAATAAATCTATAACGGGTAAATTTCAAATAAATTAAGGGGACGTCGGAGCTATTCTGATTGGTAGAAATTAAACTTAACCTCCAAAACTTGAATAAAAAAAATAAAGAAAGTATTGTAGGCAATTGGGGTACAAACATGTCATTGTCCGCTATTCCCTATGTAATAATAAATAACTATCAAGGTCGCTGTGTACGATTTCTTTATGAAATCTTGACGTATAACGCAACATACGACGCCAGGTGAAGCCGCCGATGACGTTAAGAAACAGTAAGATGCCCGTCATTTGGACCATCTCATATGAATCAAATTTTAATAATATATCATTGTTCGGCCCGTTAGCACTTCCAGCGGCCCTATTATATTCCATATTTTCGCGCGCACTGTGTTTCTCTCTCGCGTAAGATTTGAAGCGCTCGCTCGTATGATTTCTTACGAGAAAGAACGCAGGTGTGCGTTTTCTCTCACTTTCTTCCTTCCTAATTTCGGCGAAGCGAAAAAAAACTAATTGTTCTCGCTGAGCTCGCTCTCTTCCGGTTTGACCGCTGTTACAGCAAGCTCGGTGCGCGTCTCGTGACTCCTGTTCTCGCGACCACGTGTTAAGTTTTCTTATACACTAACAATTACACTTTAAGACAACATGTATATAGTAATGTTTAAGAGCAATAAATGCTCAGTTTTATACAGTAATATTTTACATTAAAATCAGTGCAAAACCTAATTACTTTCCTTCAGACTCCGCATCCCTTCACCCGCCACACGTATTCCGAGCTATCATTTTAAGTACCCTATAGTTGCACTTTCGTTCGACGCTACTATCGCGCTCATATTAAGTAAATTTAAAGGTATTTTAATTTCTTGCGTTTTGGCCGGCTGGCGCGCGAACAATCATAATAAAAAAAAATCTTTAGAAACTATTAATAAACAAAAACGCTGTTGTTCACTGTCCCTTAGACAATAACAAATCATTATCACCTTCAATTTTGACGTTACTATGTAAATTTTAGACGTATAACGAAAATACGGCACGAGGCGGAGGTCACAATGGTAAAGTTCGCTCCCACCTCCCCTTGTTCGTTTTCCAGTAATTATTTCTAACCTGAATTATGAATAATTAAATAATAATTTATAATAAATATTCTTATTTTAAGATAATATATATCTACGATAGTATTAAAATCAGATGCGTCATAATTTTAAAATTTGCAATTAACTTGCTATTATGTATAAAAAAAGAACTGTCTTTATAATTTTTCTGTATTTAGGCCAATAGGTCCGTTTTGAAAATAAATAAATACATAAACAAAATAATATAATATTTATAAATAATTTTTTGTTATTATTATCAAATATAATGTTCTACATGTTAGGTCAGCCTCCGGGCTGTCCCATGTCTCACAGTGGCACACCAGCCAGGTCCCTGGGGCCACAACAGCACCGGCATTACTAAGAAAAAAAGCCGCTGCCAATATACTGACAATTGACTTCCTCAAACCTTATAAAATGTACCAATATGGAATTATTTATTCTATTAAACACCGCGAAAATAATAAGTTAAATGCTTTTTGACATGTCAAAATATAAATATGTAATTAATTTTTTTAATTCGTGAATTCAAACTGGAACTCTGTTTGGGTCTATTATATTTCATATTTTCGCGCACACTGTAATTCTCTCTCGCGTAAGATTTGAGAAAGGACACAGGTGGGCGCTTTCTCCCACTTTCTTCCTTCCTAATTTCGGCTAAGCGAAAATAAACTAATTGTTCTCGCTGAGCTCGCTCTCTTCCGGCCTGATTACGAATATTGGCACCTCTGAGCCTTCACACGCATCGCGACGCCTGTTCTCGCGACGACGTGTTAAGGTTTTTCATACAAACTAGCAATCACACACTAAGACAACATGTAAATAGTTATTTTTGAGGGCAATAAATGCGCACTTTTAATCTGCGATATTCTACATTAAAATCCGTGTAAATATCCTATTTTACCTTTACCTCAGACACCGCATCCTTTCACCTATCACACGTGTTCCAGGTTATCGTTAAGTGCCCTTAGTTGACTTTCGCACGACGCTATTACCGCGATCAATTATAAGCAAATTTCAAACCTAAAATTAAATTCTTGTGTTTTGTCCGGCTAGCGCGCGAACAAACTCAATTAAATATTATTCCTTACAAATATTTTTGTGATAAAAACAGGAATTTTAAGAAAAGAATTTTCTTTACGCACACTATTACACAAAATATATTTTAAATGAGTCAATACATTTTTTAACTATGAATGAATGAAAATTGATATTTTTGAATATGTTTAAACTTAATTTAGGGTTTGAAATAAATAAATTTTTGTTAACGTATGCAAAAGTATAGCATAGATTATAATAGAAAAAATAATTAAATTGTGTAAAACCTTTAAAAGTTTTTGCATATTATGTTACATTTTATTTTCAATTGGCAATAATGAATTTTGCAGCAGTATACGTCTTGATTTAATTTTAGCTATGAAGATAATGTATACTACTCTAACAAATAATTTTATGTTCGTATTTTCGTAAACTTGTTCGATTATATGAAGAACGGATTTATTCATTAATTACAAAAATATCATGAAAATGTAAAAGCGGCATAAAATAGAAACCAACCGACAGTTCCTAATTAAAAATAATAATATTGAATAACATTAATAATATTATTGCATAATATACAAAAGCAAGCGATTCATTTTTCTTTAAAAAGATAACATGAATCCTGATGCCGCAAAAGATATTTCTAACATATTTTTAGAAAAACTTTTTAATCGCAAAGCTTTCTCAATGGTTCAAAAAATCACTTTTTTTTATTTAAATCAATATGTATGTATGTGGAGCATATGTTCCCGACGTTTTAGATCGAAATTCAATCTCTAAACGGAGTTACAGATGAGTTTGCAGCCGCGCGTCGGGTAAGTAAGGAGCAGCAAGCTGGAGCACGCGAGGCGACTCAAACAGCTGGTGTAAATGGCGCATTGCAGAAGCTACTGGAGGATTGTTCACCCAACGAGACCTGCTTCATCCAGATGTTCAAAAGCATATACTACCTATATATCAAGGCTTATCAAAAAAAGATCTTCTAGAGAGATGTTAAGGCGGACATACACAAAACGCAATTGAGAGCTTTAACTCTACCGATTGGTGCTTGGCTCCAAATCATTTGAATTCGAGTGTAAAATTTGTAAAAATTGCTGCATCTATATCTACCACAGTGTTCAATGAAGGCTATTTTGCAATTTTGAAAATAATGCAAGTGTTAAATATTCGAATTGGCCCCCAATGCAAGGCATACGCTAAAGAATATGACGACATGCGGCTAAAACGCCAGGGTAAACGCAGACTCAGCTGCAGTAAAGAAGCTAGAACTGCTTGCAGATTGCAACAAATTGAGCAACAACAATTTAATGAAGAAGCTGAGGGTTTGCTGTATGGATCTGGCATCGCAGATTAGCGCAAAACAGCTGTAAGTATCCGAAAACTTATACTTTTCATGACCGCGAACTTTAAACACGTTTTTCTCAAAACGACATTTTTCAAACTGGCGAGCAAGATAACGCGAAAAATATTCATTTAATCACGCTCATCTGGTGCATACATACAGAAAATTACATTCCTCACCGACAATACCTATAAAATCAACATATTATTGAATAATATAATTGTTATTGCAAAATAAAAGCAAATTTTTTTCTAAGTTCTACTATTTTATTAATTTAACGTTTTTTATGATTGTTCTAGGCACAGTCGCTGCACAATCTTATAAAATAAACCATTTTTTTTGTTTTCTCTTTGTTTTAGACGTTTTTGGCCCGTCACAGAACGCCCGCCGTTTTACACCTCCATAATCGAAGCTAATACAATGCTAGACTATATGCATGTATATATGCATTATTTATTATGACAATAATTTTGGCTAATTTACCCAAGATTATTGCGCCGCACATGCAGGCTTTAACATTAAATTTTATTCGAGGTTTGAAAGCAATTGTACACGGGCATTTAGGATAATACTATGAACACTTGTGGTTTATTCAATTTTACATACAAAAGTTGAGCGCCAGCTGTCCGAATTCGCAGCACGATTTTACAATTTCTCTATAGTACGGTGGGAAACGGTAAATGTTCGGAATGGGAAAAAGCTACTTCTCAGGGACGCGAATTCAAATGATTTCCGGCGACGAAATACACGTGGAAAAGGCGGCGACGCGACGCTCGACACGCACGCGGCGCAAGCTTTACAAAATTATTAGCCGAATATATATATATATATATATATATATATATATATATATATATATATATATATATATATATATATATATATATATATATATATATATATATATATATATATATATATATATATATATATATATATATATATATATATATATATATATATATATATATATATAATTATGTTCCCGCACTAAGCACGAAAGTATTTTGTGCAACTTAATCTTTAACGAGAATCTGATGTGGCCTCCTTCGATGACACAGGTTGGTTGGCTCACACAATAGACGAATTATCTAAGTCTAAGTAATACCCACGAGCTGTTCTTTGGTATCGATATTCGCACGGAGCTATTGTCGAAAAACAAAGCGTCGGTGTACGTAGCTCGGTACGAAGTGGACTCGTCGTCCTTCGTCACCGCGGCGTTTAAGTTTCGGTAGTGTGGACAGAGCCCGCCCGGGGGCGCAGTGCATGCTTTGGCGAGGGAGAAAGAGAAGTGCGAAGGAGGAAAGGGAAGCGTCTGCTCGCGGTGACGTCACGCTATGTGGCATGGGGCCGACGGCCTGCGGACGGTGTTGGAGAGGACGAGGAAGGACGAGTGACCAGGACGAGGAAGTGCGACGAGGGATGCAGCAGGAGGGATACCTGGGCAATGGTGCTGACGAAGGGGCACGATGGCGAGAGTTGCAGAGCCCCGGACGGCGTACTTGCAGCAGGAGCAATGGGCACGATTAACCTCGAAGAGGTTATGTTTATATACAGCTTCCCACTGCATTAATCCACTGCCTTTATTATCAGGTGAGATCAGTGTTTGGTGTGTGACTGTAATCTCCCTTTACTAATGCTGTGTTGTTTCCAGGTGTCTGGCGAGTGCTTCGGAGGCTGTGGCTGCTGCTGTTATGGGAGAGCGGCCCACGAGTTGAGCTACATCGCTGTATCTGCGGGACCACCCTGCCTCTGCAAACCCTACAGACCAGGTAAGCGAGTTCCAATTTGATGTGCATGTCTGCTGTCGACTAACTCTTGTTTATATTTTCTAGGGTGTATGCTGCAGGCCTCCTTCACGTATAGAGAAGCAGTCGCTCCGCCCAAGGTGGATCTATCCATGCCTTTCAAGGCATAAAATCAGGAGGGTATCATTCCAATACTATTTTACTTATCTTCCCAGTTTCTAATCTTTTGTGGGTTTCCTTAGGTTGGTTCGAGGGGACAAGAGTAAGGAGAGGAGACGCCAGGACATGCTCAGCGTATCCCAGCCGTGATCAGCCAGCTTTCACCTATGCGAGGTTTAATGGGATGGCAGCTGCGCATCTTCTTCAGCTGCTTCAGGGCATGAGAGCTCGCTTGCTCTGTGTCGTACAGTGGAATAGTGTATGTGTGTGTGTACGTGTATAGTGAGTGAGATGGGTAAGTAATGTGATATCGTTCACATTGTGTAACACGCACAAAATGTGGTGTTACATTATAAACAAAAACATTTTTTTTTACTTTCTCAATATACTCTCATAATAGGCAAAAAGTTTTGAGGAGTTTAAATAAATACTGTTCTTGAAATAAATCATTGAAAATTAGTTTTTTTAGCCGTTTACGCGAGACGAACCCCTTAAGAAATAAATAAATATGAAAATATAGAAAACACTATATACGTTACTTACAGTAAACACTTCCGGGTACCAATTTACATTGCTGTAGGCAGGTAAATGGCTCGCCTGCCTACACACGACGCAGAGTCCACCGACGAAGGCCTCACGTCCCGTCACACCATGGCAGGGGAAGGTTTCGGGCGCATACCCGACGATATCCTCCTCTGCTGTGTCCCATAAGACGGGATTCTGGAGAAAGAAGAAAAGTCACGGATAATTTATCATCGAAAAAAGACGAAAGAAGGAAAGAAGCGAAAACATAAATCCAAAAAACTTACAATTACAGAATCCTCCACTCCCTGGATAATGGCAAATACGAGTATAAAAAGTAAAAACATTTTACAATTGGCAATTCCAAAGAGAACACGAAAAACGTTTTTACGATCAAACTTGTCAGAAGATCAAAAACACACTGTGGCGAAGCAACCAAACGTAGAGAATCTCATATTAAAAGAACACAATTTCATATTAAAAGAAAAACTAACAACAATAAAATACCCACGATATGAATTGAAACCACGATTTTTTTAACTCGCGCCGATATATGGTAGATAAAGTAGATCCCTGTCGTAAAAGACATATATAAATACATACAAAATATAAATAGGTAAAACATATTCGAAACATATTATTGATAAATATAACATCGACGATTTATACTAGATTAACTATAATTATTAAGAATAATTTCATAAATTAATATTATTCTAATTAAAGAATTAATAATTATAAAATATAAGATTGAAAATAATAAAGCTTTAATTTAGAATTATTAAAAATTATAATTGAATAAATTAATCTTATTAATTCACGGAATATTAACGGGACATTAATTCAATTTATTTGAATAAATCAGATATAAAAAAATATATAATTAACAATAAAATAACGAGATTATACTACAACATACAAAAAACCAACACCTTAAATTGAAAATGTAGAACGGGCAGATCTAAAAAAACTATATTATACGATTAAAGTAAAATCGACCTAATGAAGATTGGAACCGGTGAACCCCTGAGCCTGAAGCAGGCACTCTACCGACTGCGCCGCGAGGAGCCTTGGTCTTGATGGTTCAAATCATCTTTATAGCTAACACTATAGCCTTCGCTCGGTTACGTTATCTCCCCAATATGCATTAAAATAGGGCTATACCCATCAATTATTATAGCTCTAATTAATTAATACGTATCCATATAACGAAAAAGGGTTCTATATCATCGAATTGAAGGTAGTATATAGTATACATACACACGATATGCCGTAAAATCAAATTTTTATACTAGGCCTATTGAATACTTCACGACGATTACTGTAATAAAACCATAATTTCATTGAGGAATGAAGCATTTTTATTAAATAAATTAAATTAAAAATACAGATATATTGTTAAATTTATAAATAAATACAGCTAATACTCGGTACTTCTTATAGATCATGAAAATTACGCTAGAAATGTATTAACACAAGTTATATAATCGTAAGGACAAATAAATATAATATACTCGTACCATTATCATGTGACGTCGTACGTTTATTTACGTATATAGATATAGTTAAAATCTAAAAACATAGAAAATAAAAAAACTTTAAAGCATCGTTTTATACTGTAGCCAGTGTGAATCTAGCTTCTTCTAAGCAGACGCACTGCATAGCAAGGGTACGGCTGGCAAGTGCCGTTAGACGCGCACATGTGCGTTTGCTCTCCCTCTACCCTATCTAAGAGATAACAGAAGCATCGACTATATACAGCCTTTGTCGAACGGAAAAATACAGGCTGAAATATTATTTAGAAAACAAATAGCTACTTTTTACATTTTTTAACATCGTAATATAGTTTTTTTATTCCAATAAAAATGTTGTGCAAAAGAATCAAGTCGATAGCTTAATTCTAAATGTAGTTTTAAATATTCTATTCTAATAATAATATTCACATATAAGATGATAATTTTAAGTACGTAAATATGAATGTTTATTCACTAATTAGAGTTTACTTTATAGTCATTTTTACTGCAGCCTTTTATTATACACACTTTGAATTTAAGCAAACGTAAATTAATGTTAACTTTACTTTCATTACTTATTCTCATAATAATTGCCATTTAATCTTATACTATTTTAACCATATGTACACATTAATTAATTACTATAATTGTAATATGAGTTTTAACAAAAATAATAACTATATAACTATATATATATATATATAGTTAGTAAATATTTTCACAATATTATCATTAATGATTTTTTATGAAATAACTATTATATTTTAAGATCAATTAGTAAATAAAAATATAATAAACATTAATATTTTAGGTTAATATTAAGAAAATTAAATGTAAAATGCGAAAGATAGAGAAGGAGCAAGAGAGCAAGCGAGAGAGAAGATCTCCCTTATCTGTCTAAGAAAAAGCTCGCCTCATCAAAAAGGCCCGAGCCCAAAACATAGCTGCGCGCGCTTCTGTCGCGGCGCCCTCTGAAGACCTATTCACCCATAACCCTTCTTCTTATTTCTCTGTCTTAAGCATTAGCCTAATAAGAGAAAAAGCGCGTGGGAGGAGAAGAAGGAGGAAACGTTCTTCGCTATTCGTCCTTGTTCACCCTCACTCCACTCGCTCGACCTTTTAGCATAGGCGAGATGCGGCGGAAAACTGTTTAAAAGACACCGGTTCACGAGGTCTCACCAGCATTAGCTCACCCGACCCCGGGCAAGCTACATGGCTCACGAGCATTCACCACAAGCATCTCCGCAGCACTATCTGCTCTGGTACAGCTTTGCGTTTGACTCTCACTTGCTTAAGGGGGTAGTCTGTTTCGCTCCCGAAAAAAAAGCGTTTTTTCAGCGATTTTTTTTAAAGGGAAGGAAATGATTGCGGTAAACGAAATTTTGAGAACATAATGTCCTATATTTCAGCTTTAAAAAACAATTTTTGTTATTAAAAAATATTAAAATTTTTTCAAGTTATGACCATTTTGCCGGAGCACCTGGAGTCTGCACTTTCTAATCGGTGCCGGTGATGTAGGTCATGCAGTGCGTCTGAAACAGTCGAGACAAATTTTTTTTTAATATTTATAAGTTTTGTTTCTATATGAACTCAAAAAATACCGAAGAAGTTGTCAAATTCTAAATTTCTCACAGTTTGAAAAAAAATTCACTTTTTGAAAAAAAAATTCACTTTGAGTTGTAAAAAAAGTAGTTTAAATAATACTTTTGTACAACTTTTTTAGTTCAAATAGAAGATAATTTAATACTGAAGCTAGATCACATTGATTTTTTTCGATCAGACGTATATTCTTTTTGCTATCACTGGCACCGTTTTCTAAAAATCGTAAAAATGAAAACTCGAGAAAACGCGCTTTAAAGTTTTCGGTCCAAAAAAATATAAGTTTTTGGGTACTTACAGTAATTAGACGTTAATCAGCTATCCCTGGACCATAAATTAGTCCTTCCTCTTCTTCAAAAAACTCGTTTTGGCTTAGGGTTTCCAATCTTCGGGCTGTACGAGCCTTCTTGCTAGAAAATGATGCGCGCCGGTTCTCCCGCGTTATGCGCTCAGCATCAACGGCGTCAGCAAAATTTTTGCACTGCTGCCCGATGATGATATTGAGGAGCTGCATGATGGAAAGTACAGCAGAGTAGCCCTCGTTAAAAATGCCTGCAGCCATATATGCTGCAATTTCGACGATTTTATAGCCGGAATTCAAATGTTTCGGACTTAGGCGCCACACAATCTAATCGAACGATTCGTTGGAATTTTGAGTTTGGCCGCCTAAGCACCGCCTCATGAAATCGTCATTAGAGAGATCTTCATAAATTGGACGAATGTGCTTCTCCACGGTTTCATCGATTAATCTCGCCGGATGTTTGTAAGATGCAAGATTATTCGCCGCTTGAGCCTTGCGATGAAACACTTGTAAAACGATTGCCGTGAAATTTCCGCTTGCGCGGTTCTGCAGCACGCTGTCTTTTAGATCGATCACCTTTCGGGTAGCTTGACATTTCGATGTGTACTCGGCAAAATCTAAAGTGGAACTGAAAGCTGACGCTACAAACAGCAGTGTAGAAGCCGATGCCGATAGCTATGGTATACCGTTATATTGTATACCGTTATTCCTACTACTATTCAACACAGACCTTCTAGAAACTGCAAATAATGTTTCAAAGGACGGTTGGACCTTTTCAGGTATATACGAGTATAGTCGAATAATAGAATACATCAAGGGGCGGAGTGCGCGCGCTCGGGTATGCCCGAGCATTCGCACCTGCTCCATGCTCGGCCACTAAAACTGCTCTAGCTTCGGAAATATGTCGAATTGGCCTCTGAAATTTTGAAGACATATTCTTGGATAGATTTGGAATAGATTTAAGACAAAAAAAAATCGATTTTTTCAAGCCGAAAAAGCAGTTTACCCCCTTAAGCAACTCTCGACCACTTACACTGGCTGAGTAACGCTGGCACAGCTGGTATTCCCGTGCCCAACGTGCGGCGTCTTTCCTCATCCTTGGCCAGAAGAATTTCTGAGACATCAGGCGTGACGTCGTCCTGATGCTGGGATGAGCGGGACCGTGAAGGATGTCGAAATCCGTCTTTCGGAGCGGTTCAGGTAGGTAGGGCCTGACCACGCCTGTCGTTGTCTCGCAGAGGATCGAGTGTCCTCCTATGTCGAGAGACTGTAGGTTTACCTTCGAGGCGAGAATTAGGTGAGGCATCTCGGTGTCGGATCGCTGGTTTTCAGCGATCGTAGCCAGGTCGAAGATTGTCGGCATGCTGATTGTTTCGACTCGCGAGTATGCGTCGGCGACTACGTTGTCCTTTTCGGGTACGAAATCCAGCGTGACGTTATGCTGGAGAAGGTAATCGATGTGGCGTGCCCGCCTGGGTGACGCCTTATCTGTGCGCTGGTCCGGCGCGCGCGTGAGCGGCTTATGATCGGTCCAAAGGACGAAACAACGTCCTTCCAGGATCTGCTGAAAGTGTTTTATTGCTTCAACGGCGCCCAGGAGTTCCCGATCGTACGGGCTATATCGTGTCTCAGTGGACGACAGGTTCCCTTAGGGTATTCTTGTTCCGGCGCCGCACCCAGGGCTGTGTCCGAGACGTCGGAACTCAGGCGGAGTGGGGCGTTAGGTCTGAGGAAGGTCGTGCGGGCAGCTGAAGCTATAGCCTCTTTGCTGCGCGAAAAAGCTTCGTCTGCTTCCGGGGTCCAGACGAGCAGATTGGCCTTTTTCTTAGCTAGAAGGGCCTTGAACAGGTCGTTCAGCGGGGCCAAGATCTCGGCGGCCTTGGGTATGCAACACGTATAGTAGTTCACGATACCAGGTAGCGGCGCAGCGAGGTCGACGTCTGTGGCTTCGAGTAGTTTTGGATCGCTCGCACCTTGGTGTCGGGAGGGGTGAATCCGTCCTCTGACACGACGTAGCCGAGGTACGTTACCTGGCTTTTCCCGAGAAAGCATTTGGCTGGGTTGATGCGCAAACCGGCGGCTCTCAGGACGTCGAGAATGATGCGGACATGCTTCAGGTGCTGCTCGTGGATCTCAGAGGCGATTATCATGTCGTCGAGATAGCATCTCGCGAACGGGTACGGACACAAGAGATGATCCATGGCCCGCTGCTTGAGCTGCACCCTTGAGTCCGAGCGAAGATTTGAGAAACTCGAAGAGGCCAAAAGGTGTGGTGATGGCGGTCTTCGGAACGTCTTCAGGCACTATGGTGAACTGATAGTACGCCTTCCGGAAAGATGACGGTAAAAACTTTTCCGTGTAGTTCCTGGAGGAGGTCCTCAACAACGGGTAACGGGTACCGGTCCGGTTTGGTACGGGCGTTGAGGCTTCTGTAGTCTCCCGTTATTCGAAAGGAGGAGTCAGCCTTTTCCACCAGGTGTAGTGGGCTCGCCCAATCGCTGGACGACGGTCGGATGATTTCTTGGGCCAGCAGCTGGTCGAATTCGGCTTTGGCTGCGGCGAGTCGTGGCCCTGTGAGTCTCCGTAGTTTCGATGTGTAGAGTCGCTGGCAGGTCGGGCAGATTGGCGGTGGAACCGCCGGGTGACGTCAGGTCACTGAACTCCAGGAGCAGCCCGGCGTAACGGTGCGGGGGATCCACAGAAGCGACGAGGGAGACGCTGTGGACCGCTGGGATTGCTAGCGAGCCTGGAGTTGAGAGCGAGGTTATCGTGTCGATGAGACGCTTGGCCTTAAGGTCGACTGCGAGGCCGTGATGAGCCAGAAAATCGGCTCCGAGGATCGGGGTCTGCAGGTCGGCGATGGTGAAATCCCACGAATACGGACGTCGCAGGAACAGGTCCAACGCCATCTTATGCGTGCCGTATATCGAGATGGGCGACGCGTTAGCTGCATGGAGTGTCAGCTGTTGTCGGAGTCGGTACTGCCTGAAAACGGAACGAGGCAGAAGCGAGATTACCGATCCTGTGTCGACCAAAAACCTGAGGTGGGTTTCCTTCTCGTATAGGTGCAAGCGATTCTCCATCAACGCGCGAACCTCCGCCGTCTGATACGGCGCTCGCACCTCTAGTTTCCCGTGTTGAGAAACGAGCAGGGAGGCCTGCACTTGCATGCTTACTGACCGTGGGTCCGGTGGTACCAGCACCACTGTTGGTTACCGGCCGGAGAGGCTTTGCGGCTCGAGTTCCCACCTGAGCTGCGTTGGTCGGCGACGGTGGCGCTTCGCGGCGCGCGCGCGACGGCTGCTGCACTGCGTTGGTCCGCGACGTTGGCGCGCGCGGCTGCTGCAGGGCAGGGAGGGCGGAAATCGCCTTCGATGCGACCGGAATCACGTTGGACGCAAGAAAAGTCGGCAAGATGGCGACGCCGGCGTCCTCTTTTTTTTGCCGACAACGGACAAAGGGGGGCGCCATTCTCGGAAAAACGAGAAATCGCGACGCTCGGGCAAGAAAAATTGCTCGGGACAAGAAAATTCGCTTTCGCGTGCGTGCGAGGCGAATAAAATGTCACCGCGCCCGTTGCGAGGCGATATACGCTAAAGAAGACGCGGGAGAGTTTTCTCTGTGCAAAAGAAAAAAAAACGAAAACTCGAGGTTGCTCGTAAAATTCGCGGCTCCCGAAAACGAGAGCGATGCGAGAGTTAACTGGAATGCGCGAAAACGTGGCGTTGCTCGAGGAGACGTCCTGCGAGACAGCGTACGACGAAATGTAAGTAGCTAGCCGGTGAAATCGCGTACTTTGTACTCTCACCTTGGTACGTCGGGTACAAAACGCGTCGAGCGTCGAGCGGTGCTTGCCGATACGTCCGAGCAGCACGAGAGGCAAGGTGGTTCTGACTCGCTTCTCGCCTCCTCGAGGTAGGGAAGAAGCAAGCCCAAGATGGCCGCCTCTGCCGAGCTAGTACAGCTCCCCGGGACAGAGGCGCTGCTTGCGGCGATGAATCGGGGGCGCCACATATACGTACGATCACCTTAAGAACCTTGGCTAGTCTGCGAAAGCATAGGCCTAAAAATAAAGGCGCGTTATAAAGCTTAATAACTTTGCTCTAATGTAGACATTCGGACGTTACACAAGAGATTTAAAATTTGGAGGCTCTGGATCGGGATATAGGTTAAACGCAAAGAAAAGTACGTGTATAAGCTTCTTATTATAATATTCAGAACAGAAACTTATTAAAAAAAATAATAAAATTATTTTGATAAAAATTAATTGCATGAAAATAAATTATAAATACAAGAAATAGTTCGCGAGAGGTAACGATTTGCATAATGAAATAATTATTGTAAATAAATAAAACATAAATCATTAAATGTACAAAATAAATCTCACGCAGAGAGTAAAAATGAAAAATTTAAAAATTGTTTAAAAATATAATTTATATCGTGAATAATCGCGATATCAGATATATATTTTAACTGAATTTGATATATGAAGAACTAAGAATCTTAAGAATAACTCAATTTATAAATTTATGACAATAATAATTTCATGATTATCTATATAAATTAAGCACCAAAGCCTCTGAATTACAAGAATGATCACGCGAAACTGCATCTGAACTATTAATTTTATAAGGCACAAATAGACATAGATCTATTCCTGAGGCCAAGCACATGTCCAGCACAAACGTAAATTCGTTACTGAGGCTGAGATATTTAACAAACTGAATAAAAATAACTATTATTGTCATCATTTTGAAAAAAACAAAATATAGTAAGATTCTTAGGATAGGGGTAACCTCACTTTGCATCAAATAAATAAAATTAAAAAAAAACATATATTTATCATGAGTCAAATTTTAACTTTTCTGATTTTGTATTTTTCGAAAATATTAAATTTAAATATGTATATATACATAATTAGGAGATATACTATTCAACTAGATACAGATGTATTTACGAAAAGTTTATAATCAAAAAAACAGTCTGACACTTAATGTAAAATGAATTTATAGAATCCATTTATAAATAACTAAAATAACATTTAGAAAAGAATGAAGAAAATTAATTATATTTGAATACAATAGTTAATGCACTTTGAAATATAAAAAATGATTAGTAGCTAAATAAACAATAATAATAAAAATAAATTAACGAAGAATATATCAAAAATATAATATACTTATTTCTCTAATAAACTTCACTTCTTTACTGTTTCAAAATGACAGAATCGAATAATCAATTCGATGCATGGAAAAATGCTTACTTTTCTGAACTTGATAACCAAATACAGATGGATTACGAAGACGCAATTCACTTTGCACATAGAATAGCAGATGTAGGACAAAAATATGTTGATATTTATAAAACAACTATAAATGACTGACGATTTAATAATTTCATTTATTAAAAGAAATAATGCTGAATACTTTAAGGCAGGATTGAAATCCAAAATTAAAAGAAAATTATACGATTCCAATAATGCTTTAGAGTTAATAAAAAATGCTGTTGAAATAGAAAAAAAGCTGGAAGAAGACAGAACTATTACATTTATGAAATTAATTAAATGTCAATTATGTGACAGAATTGGTTGCGAGGGCGATCATTGTTCAGATAATCAAAAAGATAATACCAGATTCGTTCAGGTTGACCCTTGGCCGACACACTTCTGGCGCCAATCATAGCCGACACACTGGGGCGTTTTTGACCCCAGCCACATAATCGTCTATTCTAAGTGAACTAAGCTATTTTTCATCGTAAAAAAATTCACAGTTGTACATTAACTACCCCTTTTTAAGACAATATGAGTGCGATGCAAAAAATTTTCAATATAATTTGTTAAAAAAAATATAGTTTGCAAAAAACTCCAGTTTTACTTAAAAATTCATAACTTTTTCAATTTTGCGAATTGGACGCTCAAATTCCAGCAGCATTCTGTCAAAACATATTGCTTTATATAAAAAATATTGTGATAGTTCCCGCTGAAAAAAAGGTATTTATTTTGAAGAATGAATATCAGAATTTCAGTCATTTTTCAAAAGTGGATTTTTTCATTACAAACCTTATTTAATACTGAAAAATCACAAAAATAAATCGAGGTATGAAGAAAAATAGTCAAGTTAATCGAAAAACATACTTTATTACAACTTAGCCGATGAAAATATTATTGATTACATGCCCGAACACGTTTTACAAAACATCAAACGGTGAACTTCGCAAATGGAGCGCTGACAACTTACGCAACCCTCATTTGTTTTTCTATCGGTTTTTCGCGAGCAGTCTGCACATCTCAGTCTTTTCGGCAATTTCACTCGTTCATATCCTCCTTCTTTGTGAACGTCGAGGCCCAGAATCCCGGCAATGCCGACTTTTAAGTCACGGCGCAAAGTGACCGTGTCGTTGTACTTTTTCAGTAGATACGGTCTGATCAGGTACAATGAAAGTTTCTCAAGGCAAATGATCGCAGTACACTTGTCATTGGAATTATCAGCTTTGAGTTTGCACTTCAAGAGAATGCGAGAGTTCACCGCAGCCTGGTCATGCATGCCGTAAAAAATTATCATTGGCCAGCGATTCGTCCTTCTCGTCACCGTATACGAATGGCATAGCTGGTCAAAAGTGTCAGTTCCTCCTTTTGTTTTATTATAGTGATGAATAATTTTAGGCTTACTATCTGTAACTTCTGTTGTGTGCATATATGAAGAAAGGAGCAATACGATTTTATTTTTCTTTGGTGTAAAGCTGACCAGCGTAAGATTATCTGCATGGCAGAACTTGGACTCTGGCGGTGACTTGGAAGCAACTCTCATTTCAGCTGGTATTTCTCTCTTATTCTTTCTCATCGTTCCAGTAATTGTCATGTAGTATGGTGCAGGCAGCATACGCTGGAGTAGAGGTACAGACATGAACCAATTGTCACAAGTTACTGTACGATGAGAGCCATGGATAGGAGCAGTAACGATACGGAAAAAATACTCGTGGATCTTTTCTTCTCGAACGACAGCAGATCCCTTGCCTAAATAGGGCACTCCGTAAATCTGAAATAAATTAAATTGATATTAAAAAACTGCTATATGTATTTCCCAAAACGAAGGCGAAATATGAAAGTATATTTACCAAATATGAGGTTTCTGCATCGTTTATCGTAACTATTTTCAATCCGTATTTATCTGGCTTATCCTTCATGTACATACGAAACACACATCTGCCTCGAAAACTCAACAACTGTTCGTCAACAGTGCATTTATTGCTCGGCGTATAATACTGTTGACAGTTCATCATGAAAATATCCCAGATTTGACGAATTGCAGTAAATCTATTATTCTCATCTCGCAACTTCTTGTCGTCAAACCGCAAATAAGAGCCTAGAAATGTAAATCTCAGCCTTGGGAGAACGCATCTGTAGAGCGTAATGCCATTTTTTTTTTATCCCAAAGTCTGTCATTATCTACATTGGCAGATTTCCATAGCCCTTGGTAATATAAGACGCCAATATATGCTCTAATCTCATCACGATCAGTCAAGTGATGGTAGCTTTCTGCTTTGTCTGCGGCAACCAACTCCAAACAGACTTCTTCGATCTTATTATTTGTATGTTCCACAATAATATCGATCATTTCATCGTTGAAAAGTATATCCCAAAACTTTTCAATAGAACCAAGATTTTTGGCATCACCATTTGGTCCAGGTACATAGGCAGGTAAAACATCGCTTACTCGATCTGCAAAAACAATTTGAATTTTCAAACTGTGCTCCATTTTCCCCTCTCTTTCACTCTTGCTTTCTCTCATCCCACTTATATTCCGTTTCTTTTTCTTTTTTTTTATGTCTCTTTAGAGTTCCCCTTCTCCCTCTACTCTCACAATCTCGCTTTCTCTTTTATTACCTCTCGCTCGCTCGCTCGCTCTTTCTTTCAGGCGCTTGTATACCCCCGCTACCTGCGCCGCCCTTCTTTCTAATCTTCCCTACTATGCGTATTATATATCTATAGTACTAACCAGAACGACGCTCAGGAGCTCTTGTCTTCCATTTGAAGCCATCTTTGCCTTTCAAAGTAGAACTCGGCCGTCCCCGGGCTCTTGACTCCAAAAGATGCTTGTCCAAAGTGGCGTCTTCCATGTCCACATCCAATTCTGAGGACGCATCCGTAGCGTCGGAATATTCGGATTCATGCCCAGAAACTCCTCCACTTTCACTCCCTTTGCTCTATTGAGCCTCTTCGTCCTCGGAAGGAACTTCTTGCGTCTCATCGAGGAGCTCTTGCCGAATCGTGCGTCGTCGAAGATTGTAGGCCATCTTACGATATTCAAAATACTATTAGTTTGTGAAAAAAAAAGTCACACTTTCAAAACATAGTTTACTCACCCTCTTCGATTTGTAGCACAAAAACACACGAAACAAAAATTTGAAAAAAAATCAATCTCAACTGTAGCCGACACTCTGGGGTCGTTGACGACCCCGCTCCAATTCAGTCAGGTGTCACAGACAGACTGACGCACTTGACTCACCGGAAACTATACTAAGTGAAAGAGCTACTCTCCAACTAGAACTAGATGGCACTACGGGCCCGGTTTCCGAATATTAAGGGGAGGGGGGGGGGGGGGAAATTGAAAAGTATAAGGCCCGGTCACGAACGACCCCAGTGTATCGGACAAGGGTTAAGGATTTAAAAAAATTTTATAACATTAAACCATCAAATTCAAAATTTTCATATAATGAATATAAATCTTTAAAAAGTATACCTAATTTTGTAATTACAGAATTCAACATTGATTTTACAGAGTTAAAGTTACTTGATGAATATATTTTTTTCATTTCCGAACCTTGACAGTGATGCATGTTTAAAAACATTCATAAAAAAATGTGACGAATTATCCGACATGAATAATTTTTCGGAGCTAGAGCCAATAATAGTAAAATTATTAAAAATCAAGATAACTAGTAAAGTCCAGATTTTATTGAAGAATAAAAATTTTGAAACAATTGAGCATTTTAAAAACTATTTATCACAGATATATATTACTCAGGTTTTCAAAAAACTATATATTAATAACCCATCTTGCGAAATAATTGATAAATATACAGATTATTTTATTTGTTTAAAGAAACAATTACTGAATGAATGTATGTTTTTTTTAAATAAACGTATAGAAAAGGTACTAGATACAAATATTTTAAACTTTTTTATGCGAAGCTTAAATACTCAAATAAAATTAAAATTACAACCAAGCTTTGAAAATTTAAATGAAGCCATATTAGCTGTAAAAGTATATACATTACATATTAATGAAGAACGTACGAAACTTACTGAAAAGGAAATTAAAAGTATAGAATCGAAGCCTTTTTTATATCAAATCATAATTTACCGATAAAATCAAAATCATACAATATGTCAGCTAAAATGAACGATTATTCAATTTACAATTCAAAGGAACCAATTGTTTCACGCAATACAAATTCAATTTTGTCTCAATCCAACATTGTTAAATGTACAGATACTTAACTGTGTCTTAACTCAAAACAAGCCAAAGAATCAACATTAATTCCAATAAAAATAAATCAAGGTTTACAAGAAGTTGAATATTCGAAAATTTTTGCAGAAGTGACAAATAATTCATTTCCAATTTCAAATCAGATTCAAGAATATCGATTTAATTAAAAACACAAACGTGAAATCCATTCAAATTATCAAAATTAATTTCAACAAACAAAAATTAATAGCTGAATATACAAATATCATTGCAACAAATTTAAGGTCTAGCGCAAAGAACATAGGGACCATCCCTGCGACTAATACTGTTTCAAATATTGTGAATCCAAAATCAAAATTCAGTATAAACTGCAAGGCAGATGCACGCAAGGTCGGAGTTATTAAAACTTTAACTTCAATTTTCAACAACTTGATATTAAGTAAATTTAGATCTACGCAGAAAAATGATTTAAGAATATCATTTAATGTGAGTTTCAAAAGGCATAAACTTTTTGCAAATGGGAAAAGCAATTTATTTAATTGCAGTATTTCCGATGTTTTATAAAATTCTTTAAGACATTTATCAAACTTACAAATAATTCAAGTACTGAACCTTATGTCTAGATAATATATGATAATTTATTCAACATAGCAATTGTTTTTTTGTTTTAATCAATAAGCCACAAAATTATTATAATTTAAGAGAACAAGGTATAATAATAATGAAAAATAAATAAAAATTTAAATATAAAAAAATAAAATTAGCGTAATAACAATAAATGAAAGAAAATTTTTAATTTTAGTAAGTTTTACAAATAAAATATCAAATTAAATTTCTGAAAACTTTAATAAAGGCCTAGTATATATAAAAAAGGATTTAAATATGCCTAAAAAGCTCTATTTATATAGAAATAAAATATTGTCGGTAATCTATTATTATCAATTGTCATTGAAGCTATGATTTTCGGAAACAATCAACCGTTATTATAAACTTTTTTTTAATCCAGGTGTCAAATTCTCGGTAACATGAATTGAATCAAATTTTGATTTTTATATATACACTCCGCAACAAAATTAACGCAACACCTAATTTCGACTAAAAATGGGCGCAAATTCGAAGATCGATATCTCAGGTAAAAAATGTCGTAAGGGGGTCAATTTGACGCAACCCCTACTTACGTGACCTTGAAATTCAAGGTAATTTTTTAAAGCTCAAAAATCGTAAACTTTCTCAGTGCGCCCGCGCGTGGGTGCTTTTTTTTCGATATTTCTGATCATTGCATCTTAAAGTACAACTCTTTCCCTTTAATTTAAAAAAAATTGACCCGCTAAGATTTTTTTTGATAGTTTTACAGCGTTTTAAACATTGTATTAAAAAAACGCGTTTTTTCGTGAAAAATTTGATAATTTTGATCCACCCTACGATTGAATCAGCGATGTAGAATGACTCGACTTCGTAGATCGATATCTCAGGTTGAAAATGCCATATGCACGGGTTCGAATGTTATTTCTTGCTTGATTCTGATCAAATCGAAATGGAAAACTCGTATCCGCGCGAAACGAATATTACCGTCGACTTTAGAGTTACCCAATAAGCACCACGAGGAGGTAGTCGATCAGATTTAACTCAAGCTAAAAGTAAAAAAAAAATTCCTAAAATTTGTAAACGTTATTATTTTATAAGTTTTATCTTACATCGAATATCTCTTAAAAAATAGGAAGTGTACAAATTTATCAAATTTGTCATCCGTTGCATATTGTTTCCTGAAATCAGTAATGTAAAAAAAAAATTTCAAGTCCATCTCTGACCGTGTCCAAATTTTAACGAATACGCTTCTTTTACAAATTTACCATTCTTTAAAAAATACCATTTGGCGAAATTGTAAAATTTTTTCAGTTAAGGGCCACGGGTTTTGATTCTTACGGCAGTATTTTAAAACTGTTCAAATCGATTTCTTGGCAAAATAAAAATGCCTCCGTTGAATGATATTCAATCCGCGCAAATTGTTGCACTTTCTGAAGCTGGACTTAGTCGACGTGAAGTAGCAAGTCGAATGGGGGTTCATTTTTCGACTGTTTCTCGAGTTCTGTCTCGATTCAATGAAACAGGTGCTTATCACAGAAGGACGGGGGAAGGTAGGAGACGCGTAACAAATGCTCCGAGGACCGTCGTATAATACGAGCAACCTTACGTGAACCGGTAAGAAATGCGCAACAAATTCATAACGATGCATTGCCACACAGGCAAATCAGTTTGCAAACAGTAAGGAGACGTCTTCACGAAGCAGGTTTAAGATCGCGAATTCGTGCTAGAGTACGCTTTCTCACAGCAAGACATCGTAGATCTAGTCTGCACTATGCTAGAACTTATGGACAATGGACGGTTGGACAGTGGAGGAACGTCTTGTTCACAGACGAGTCACGATTTTGCCTGTATGGAAATGATGCTCGAATACGAATATGGCGTCGTAGGAGGGAGCGTTTTGAGCCAAACCATATTCAACCGACCAGGATTTTTTCCGGTTGATCCGGCATGGTATGGGGAGGAATCTCTTTAAACGATCGCACTGATCTTATTGTGGTTCCACCTCCCGGGTTAACAGCTAGACTCTACATCGATGAAATTTTGGAGCCTCACGTGCTTCCAATGAGTCGCCGTTTAGGTCCAAATGTTATTTTCATGCAAGATAATGCACCTCCCCATTCCGCAAGAATTACTCAGGCTTACATCCGAGAACACCACTTGGAGATACTGCCGTATCCATCGAATAGTCCGGATCTTAATCCAATTGAACATGTATGGGACATGATGGGTAGACGATTGCGCAGTAGGCAGAGACAGCCAATGAATCTTGAGGAACTGGGGCTAGCTCTAAATGAGATATGGCACGAGATACCTCAAGACATGATAAGAGCTTGCATTAATATGCCTGCAAGATTAGCTGAGGTTATTCGACGCCGAGGTGGTAACACAAGATATTAAGGGCTTTCTATACAATTAGTAATCGGCCCTTTTAAGGCCCCTCCCCCCCCCCCCCCATACGCAAACGCACACACACAAATACACACACACGCACACACACAAATACACACACGCACACACACAAATACACACATATGATAAGCTAAACCCGATCAACTACCTCCTCGTGGTGCTTATTGGGTAACGCTAAAGTCGACAGTAATATTCGTTTCGCTCGGATACGAGTTTTCCATTTCGATTTGATCAGAATCAACCAAGAAATAACATCAAATTTTTACGAAAAAACGCGTTTTTTTAATACAATTTTTAAAACGCTGTAAAATTGTCAAAAAAAAATCGTAGCGGGTCGATTTTTTTTAAATTAAAGGGAAAGAGTTGTACTTTAACATGCAATGATCAGAATTATCGAAAAAAAAGCACCCACGCGCGGGCGCACTGAGCAAGTTTACGATTTTTGAGCTTTAAAAAATTACCTTGCATTTCAAGGTCACGTAAGTAGGGGTTGCGTCAAATCGAAAATCGAGTTCCACCATCTTAAAGTAGAGACTTCAACCTTTAATTTAAAAAAAAAATTGACCCCCTTACGACATTTTTTACCTGAGATATCGATCTACGAATTTGCGCCCTTTTTTAGTCGGAATTATGTGTTGCGTTAATTTTGTTGCGGAGTGTATATATATATATATATATATATATATATATATATATATATAATAAAAGAAACACCTGATAAATAATTAAAGCTTACATTATGTAATTATGTTTTCAAGTAAAGGTACCTTAAAAAAAAATGTTTTTTAAATTAATAATCAAAAATATATCCATAATTATTTCAGAATAACTTCGAAGAGTCTTATTTTAAGTGAATATGCAGTTGGAATAAATATTAAAAGTTTCATATGAACGCTTATGATCTCAATTCTTAATTGTGTGATAGAAATAAGTTTTACTTTCAAATTATATCAATAAGATACACTTTTTAGTTGCATTCAGCTATGATAAAAAAATATTTTCTAAAATATTTCTTTTAAAATCAAGCAATATTATTAAACTACGAGTATAAAAGAGAACAATTTATGAAAAATTATCGAATATAGCAATACACGTACTTAAATGTTTTTCTTTATTTTTCATACAAGGTCTCAAGATTTATAAATGCCATTTCAAAAATGTATATATTTGTAGGCGCTAAAGTCATTTTTTAAAATCTATTGCATCATTTAGTTTCATAAAAGCAGATTCAACCCATATAGCATTTATATTAAAAAAATACAACGTGTGTTAATTTAAAAACATAACTTTTATATGAGATTAGACACATAAATATATATCTAAAATATCATATACAAATGTATATAATTTATATTTAAATCACATTCTAAGCTACGCAAATAAAATGTAAATATGTAGGATTTTTTTTAATAGTCTTTTTGTATACTTACGTATTATAAGTTTAACAGTAATGTAGCAATATATACATAGTTACGTACTATTATATGTACATCACTAACAATATATTTAATATCTATACGTTATAATAAGAATAGATATGTTAACATTATGCGTTGAATTTATATTATCCGTTTCATACTTGTAAGAAATATTAACAGAAAAAGACCTATTTTTAGCGAATTAGACAAAGCGATGCGTTTATTAAGATTTCATTAGTTTGCGATTAAGATATTTAGGCATACAATAAGATATGATGTCATGCAAGTATATTATTATATTATAAATAAGCACAATCTATGTAGCAATAAGATTTACCATAGACCATCTTAATTCAGATTCTGATAAAGCCACGGATAGCAGTGGTAGCTCATTATTTTTTTCTGAGGACGAAATAGACGTCTAATCAAACGATTTGTCAGATTTAAAATTAAGGGATTTTAATAATTTGCCAAATAAATCTATGAGAAACAATATTATTGAGACCAAAGAATTATTACATTATCATAAAGACAATATAGCTTATTTTTTAGCCAGTAATGGAGATCCATGTGATAATGGAGCCAAAGAATTAATAGAAAATAGTAGAATACCCAGTCAACAAATATTGCAAGTTGGTAGTGTTGTAGAAACTAAAAGAGTAAACGGTAAATATCTAGTAGCTCTATGTATCCGAGATTACCCGCAATCTCAAGCAACAATTAAATTAAATACATATGAAACTTTAGTAAAACTACGTGAATTATTACTAAAAAAGAGTATAAGTGAAATAAGCATAGCAAAAAGTGATTTTATAGAAAATATTGCATGGTCAGAAATTTTAGAATTGATACAAAAGGTTTTTGAAAGTACTAACGTTAAGATAATTGTTTGCTTGGGTACATTATAATATGTACCAGAAAATAAACGCGAAGAGATTTTTCGCGAGTTACACAATTCCGCTACAGGAGGTCATAGAGGCGTATCTAAAACGTTTTATAGAATAAGACAAAACTTCTATTGGAAAAACTTGAAACAGGACATACAAAGAGGCATTCAGCAATGCATTGAATATCAATTAAAGAAATTAGTCAGATTAAAGACAATACAGCCAATGATAATAACTGATACTCCTAGTTCAACTTTTGAGAAAATTGCAATGGATATAGTAGGTCCACTACCAATTACTAAAAATAAAAATGAATAAATATTGACCTTACAAGATCAATTGTCGAAGTTTTGCCTTGCAATTCCACTACCGAATGCTTTAGCTTCAACTACAGCGGATGCATTTATTAAAAAATGCATTTGTGTATTCGGGGCTCCAAAGATTATTTTGACAGATCAAGGTAGAAACTTTCTAAGCGCTTTAATTCAAAGAATAGCTAAACGTTTTAGAATCAAAAGGGTAACGGCTCTTTAGAACGCTCACACCATGCATTAGGTGAGTTTTTAAAGAAATATGCGTCTAAAGATTGCGAATGGGTTGATATTACAATGTTAAATTACAATACCTGTGTGCAAGAAAGCACGAAACATACACCATTTGAGGTTGTTTTTGGCCGTCTAGCCAGATTGCCATCAAATGATCCACTTAGAGAAGGTGACCTCGTACCCACGTATCAAGGATATGTGAAGGAGTTGGTTACTCGCCTCACGGGAATAAAAAAATTGGTTTAGGATAATTTAGTCAAATCTAAAAATAAATCAAAAAAATATTACGATAAAAGGATAGATCGAAAAAACTTTAAAATCGGAGATTATGTCTTTCTATTAAAAGGCCCTAAGCCTGGTAAATTCGGGGAACATTACTCCGGCCCCCATAAAATTTTAGAAATAATTGGTAAATTTAATGCTAAAATTCTTATAAATAAAAAACCTAAAATCGTTCATTTAAATAGATTAAGAATTTCTCACATTAACTATGAGATAAAAATTAAAAATAAAAAGAAAAAGGACTCAGAGGATGAATAACAATCATTTTCTGATTTCAGATGTTCGGGATTAATCGGGTATGACTGCGGGGCAAGATCAATGAATATTACAATGTTATCATTACTAGATGTAGGACCTTGTGAAATACCTCCGAGTATGGTTAACGTTTCAAATCAAGACATGCAATTACTACAAATTAATGAATATTTAGATACTACGGTTATACAATGTAAAATAATTATACATAGAACAGTTCTATATTGTGGAATGAATTCCCATGTCTCTGCTGTTAGACACGGAATAAGCGAATACGTTTATGATATAAGTCACCGAAGTTGCGATGAAGCGTTTCATACGGGTGTTCTTAAATTAGGTAATAATCATATTATTAGTGGAATTAAAATTAATGCTACAATAACTCATCCCATTGTATTTGCGGGATATATTAATATTGAAGGTCGTTGTAACGGAGTTCCGTATGCTGATCGATATGGATCATGGGAAAATGTAATTGTCCCAGGGACAGTAAAAATAACTGTTCAAGAGCAAGAAGCTTAGCTAAATTTAAATAATAATAAAATTCATCTGCGCTCCGGTACAACGTGCCGATTATCAGAAGGTACATGCGTTGACATGGAAGGAGGATATACCTTTTGGGACATTATTCCAAATGATAGATGTAAATTCTCACATTACAGCGTCCTACATGAAGGATACGCTAATAAAATAAAAGATTCTAGCAATTCTCGTGATCAAATGGTATACTCCTTGTCCACTCAAGACATTGCGTTCGGTCTAGTCGTTAAAACGAAAGAATCAGTATGTGGATATACGATCCTACGTACTGAACATCCTAAATTAGTTATATTCGAAACTGTAAAGGGCGAGTCGTTCGCTAATAGGGATAATATTTCAATCGGTAATTTAGATATATTCGCTTATGTTAATTCAAAATTTGTATACGTAGAAAAACATATTAAAAGCCAAATGAAACAACAGGACTTAGAAAACTTAAGGGATCGTATCATGTTCCCTGTAGAAAAATCTGGAATACTTAACGTGTCGCCAGAGAAATGCATGGACATCCGGTTTTTGACAAAGAAGGAACTAGTATTAGACAATTAAACGAAGATGCGATGGGGAGGATTGTACAAGGTGCAAGGGGAAAAATGTGGGATAAGTTTCTTACATTTGGTACAGACGGTTCCGGAATTTTAGCCATCATTATGATTATCCAAGGTTTAAAAATGCTAATAGGAATTTGCATAAATGGATATATATTACACCAAATCTATGGGTAGTCATTCCATTTAGTCGGAGCAGTATGGAATACATTAGCCTATTGTTTAATACATACAAATAAACCGTGAGAAGATCATCAACGAGCACACCAACCTAATCTTGAAGAAAATCTTAAAACTATTACACCAAATGAACAAGAAGCACTTCAAGGCACTTCAAGTTCATCTACGGTGCAATCAAAGGACCAAACATTTTTTAAATTAGCTTAATTAGATTACATGTTAATTGTTCTGACTCTGTTGCTGTCCAATTGAGTGCACTAATAAGAGCGAAGAAGACGACAAGAAGAAGACGATTGGAACCAGAAAGAAAAAGACGACATCTAGAATACACCATTTTCCGAATTATTAACACAGCTTACGATTACTAGTTTTCTTTTAGAATCTAGTAACCGTTTAAAGCGAGGGGTGTGACGTCGTACGTTTATTTACGTATATATATATAGTTGAAATCTAAAAACATAGAAAATAAAAAAACTTTAAAACATCGTTTTATACTGTAGCCAGTGTGAATCTAGCTTCTTCTAAGCAGATGCACTGCACAGCAAGGGTACGGCTGGTAAGTACCGTTAGACGCGCACATGTGTATTTGCTCTCCCTCTACTCTATCTAAGAGATAACAGAAGCATCGACTATATGCAGCCTTTCTCGAGCGGAAAAATACAGGCTGAAATACTATTTTGAAAACAAATAGCGTAACATATAAGATAATTACTTTTTACATTTTTTAACATCCTAATATAGTCTTTTAATTCAAATAAAAATGTTGTGCGAAAGAATCAAGTCGATAGCTTAATTCTAAATGTAGTTTCAAATATTCTGTTGTAATAATAATATTTACATGTAAGATGATAATTTTAAGTACGTAAATATGAATGTTTATTCACTAATTAGAGTTTACTTTATAGTCATTTTTACTGCAGCCTTTTATTATACACACTTTGAATTTAAGCAAACGTAAATTAATCTTAACTTTACTTTCATTACTTATTCTCATTATAATTTCCATTTAATCTTATACTATTTTAACCATATGTACACATTAATTAATTACTATAATTGTAATATGAGTTTTAACAAAAATAATAACTATATAACTATATATATATATATATATATATAGTTAGTAAATATTTTCACAATATTATCATTAATGATTTTTTATGAAATAACTATTATATTTTAAGATCATTTAGTAAATAAAAATATAATAAACATTAATATTTTAGGTTAATATTAAGAAAATTAAATGTAAAATGCGATAGATAGAGAAGGAGCAAGAGAGCAAGCGAGAGAGAAGATCTCCCTTATCTCTCTAAGAAAAAGCTCACCCCATCAAAAAAGGCCCGAGCCCCAAACATAGCTCCGCGCGCTTTTTTAGCGACGCCCTCTGAAGACCTATTCACCGATAACCCTTCTTCTTCTTTCTCTGTCTTAAGCATTAGCCTAATAAGAGAAAAAGCGCGTGGGAGGAGAAAAAGGAGGAAACGTTCTTCGCTATTCGTCCTCGCTTACCCTCGCTCCGCTCGCTCGACCTTTTAGCATAGGCGAGATACGGCGGAACACTGTTTAAAAGACACCAGTTCACAGGGTCTCACCAGCATTAGCTCACCCGACCCCGAACAAGTTACATGGCTCACGAGCATTCGCCACAAGCATCTCCGGAGCACTATCTGCTCTAGTACAGCGTTGCGTTTGACTCTCACTTGCTTAAGCAACTCTCGACCACTTACACTGGCTGAGTAAAGATAGGCTCGTGTTATAGGACAATCTCTCGATTCGCCAGAAGTACCTCCGGAACACTATCTGTTCTAGTACAGCTTAGGCTTACGTCAGACTCCTAGTAAAAAGACTTAGCTTGTCCGAGCAACTCTCGATCACTTATACTGACTGAGTACAGCAAGGCCGGCTACAGATCTTTGTAGAAAAGTTGTAGACAAATCTTTCAAATACATATTTCAATATCAGGGTAGACAGTTTTAGTCGAAGACCCACGCATATTATATATTCATTCAAATATTTCGGGTAAAATAGCTTAAAACTAAACGCCAAATAGTAAAAAATCGAATCATTCAAAAAACGATTTGTCAATACAATAAATAAATCATCAAATAACCAAAAAGTAATTATATTTAATTCATATTGCATCGCTTAGTTAAAGGCTATTTCTGGTATACAATTTAAAAAAAAAATTATTTGAATAAACAAAAAATTATAAAATAAAATATTCTCAATTATTATAAACCTAAATAAAACACATACATATACATATGTACATACATATATATAATAAACACACCTCGTCCCTACTATCTAGGGGCGTACAGTGTTTATCATATTAAAATATTAACAAATGCACCGCATTCCTACTATCTAGGAGTGTACAGCATTAGTTATATATGTATGTATGTTTATATATATATATATATATATATATATATATATATATATATATATATATATATATATATATATATATATATATATATATATATATAACTAATGCTGTACACTCCTAAATAGTAGGAATGAGGTGCATTTGTTAATATTTTAATATGATAAACACTGTACGCTCCTAGATAGTAGGGACGAGGTGTGTTTATTATATACATGTATGTATATATGTATATGTATGTGTTTTATTTAGGTTTATAATAATTGACAATATTTTATTTTATAAATTTTTGTTTATTCAAATAATTTTTTTTTTTAAGTTGTATACCAGAAATAGCCTTTAACTAAGCGATACAATATGAATTAAATATAATTACTTTTTCGTTATTTAATGATTTATTTATTGTAAGACAAATCGTTTTTTGAATGATTCGATTTTTTAATCTTTGGCGTTTAGTTTTAAGCTATTTTACTCGAAACATTTGAATGAATATATAATATGCGTGGGTCTTCGACTAAAACTGTCTACCCTGATATTGAAATAATACTTTCTAATAACATTTGAACTTCATTTACTAATCTGTTCCCATTAAAATATAATAGTCGAGAACCCTTGTAAGTTCAGCTATATGATACATATATACTGAGACTGGGAGGAGTTCAAGACAATACGGGCTTATATACGTACGATCACCTTAAGGGGGGAGTCTGCTTTAGGAGCCGAAAAAGAGCGTTTTTTCAGCGATTTTTTTGAAAGGGAAGGAAATGATTGCGGTAAACGAAATTTTGAGATCATAATGTACTATATTTTAGCTATAAAAATCAATTTTTTTATTAAAAAATATTAAAATTTCTTCAAGTTATGACCATTTTGCCGGAGCGCCAGGAGTCTGCACTTTCTAATGGGTACCGGTGATGGAGGTCGTGCGGTGCGTCTGAAACAGTCGAGAAATTTTTTTTTTTAATTGTTATAAGTTTCTTTTCTATATGAGCTCAAAAAATACCGAAGAAGTTGTCAAATTCGAATTTTTTTCAAAGTTTGAAAAAAAATTCTCTTTTTTGAAAAAAGAAATTTACTTAATTAATCAGCTATCCCTGGGCCATACATTAGTCCTTCCTCTTCTTCAAAAAACTCGTTTTGGCTGAGGGTTTCCAATCTTCGGGCTGTACGAGCCTTCTTGCTAGAAAATGATGCGCGCCGGTTCTTCCGCTTTATGCGCTCAGAATCGACAGCGTCAGCAAAATTTTTGCACTGCTGCCCGATGATGATATTGAGGAGCTGCATGGTGGAAAGTACAGCAGAGTAGCCCTCGTTAAAAATGCCTGCAGCCATATATGCTGCAATTTCGACGATTATAAAATTTATAATTATTTTTTAGCTATAATGGTCTTGCTCCAGCAAATGGTCATAACTTGAAGAAATTTTAATATTTTTTAATAAAAAAATTGATTTTTATAGCTAAAATATAGTACATTATGATCTCAATATTATAGCCGGAATTCAAATGTTTCGGACTAAGGCGCCACACAATCTAATTGAACGATTCGTTGGAATTTTGAGTGTGGCCGCCTAAGCACCGCCTCATTAAATCGTCATTAGAGAGCTCTTCATAAATTGGACGAATGTGCTTCTCCACGATTTCATCGATTAATCTCGCCGGATGTTTGTAAGATGCAAGATTATTCGCCGCTTGAGCCTTGCGCCATTTTCACCAACTCTCGGCGCCTTCTGGACAATTTTCATGTCGACGATTTCCATCCGTGGATTTTCAGTAGTGGTCTAATGTGTCTATAATAGCTTTCTTCATACCTTTCACTGAATCAATATTTCGACGAATTGCCAGACCGTAGTATATCGTCAATTTCTTGATTACACTCTCCGTTAGCCGCGTCTTTCCTCCGAGTTTCTCGGTTTTTCTTTTATTACGTAAACGAGTACCCATACGGTTTTGCACGTCTCCAACACACTCATTTTTCGTGACTGTGCACTCGTCACTGTAAGGATTGCAATTTAAGATTCCAGTAAAAGTTTTGGAGTCGCCATCGACGATATAATTAGTGTACATAACTCCGAATTTCTCGACGAATCTCGAAAACATCTCCATTATGGAATCCACCTCGATCTTCCCTGCTCAACCTGCATGATTTGAGGAGCATGAGTCTTTATGATTCTCATACCACTCCTCAAATGCGTCTTCGTCCAAAGTATTTTTACTTATGGCACATGAATGACAATATCCACTTTTTACAATGAGATCGATTACTTTGCCACTGTAGTATCCGATGAGCGTTGTTACACCGTACAAGGAAGTATAACCGCGCTTTTTCCACGATCCGAAACCTTCGAATGATTCGCAGGTCTTTCATGTTCAACGTTTTTTTCTTTTTCTTCATTGACGGCTTTTTCGCAGGTGCTCTTGAACATTGTCTTCGACGCTGCGTGCAAATGCTCAACGATTTGTTGGTAAGTAGATTTTGCAAAACCTGCAGACATATCCATAAGGCCGCAGAATACGTTTATCCCTTCTCGTCCGATACCAAGAAGCCTCATAACAAAAACAATTCGTCTGTTGATTTCGTAGCCGGTATTTATCAATGGTCCTGACTGGATTTCGCGTCGACCACACATGCACTGGACAATAATTTTAAATCCTAGGCCTCAATGACCGCTTTCTACAAACGTTAATTTTTGCTTGCATGATCTGCAAATTGCGATTTCCGAAATGTCGAGAAACACAGATATAAATTCAATAATGCGGTAGTAGTGCGCAGAATGAATAATGACATCATCGCTGCTTGTTGTCGTTAACTTCTGCTCACTGCGGCTCGTGTGTAAGTCTCCGTCGTCCGATGAAACACTTGTAAAACGATTGCCGTGAAATTTCCGCTTTCGCGGTTCCGCAGCACGCTGTCTTTTAGATCGATCACCTTTCGGGTAGCTTGACATTTCGATGTGTACTCGGCAAAATCAAAACTGGAACTGAAAGCTGCCGCTACAAACAGCAGTGTAGAAGCAGATGCCGAGAGCTATAGTATACCGTTATATTGTATACCGTTCTTCCTACTACTACTCAACACAGTCCTTCTAGAAACTCCAAATAATGTTTCAAAGGACGGTTGGACCTTTTCAGGTATATACGAATATAGTCGAATAATAGAATACATCGAGGGGCGGAGCGCGCGCGCTCGGGTCTGCCCGAGCATGCGCACCTGCTCGATGCTCGGCCACTAAAACTGCTCTAGCTTTGGGAATATGTCGAATTGGCCTCTGAAATTTTGAAGACATATTCTTGAATAGTTTTGGAATAGATTTAAGACAAAAAAAATCGACTTTTTGAAGCCGGTAAAGCAGACTCCCCCCTTAAGAACCTTGGCTAGTGTGCGAAAGCATAGGCCTAAAAATAAAGGCGCGTTATAAAGCTTAATAGCTTTGCTATAATGTAGTCATTTAGACGTTACAATCAAAATAATATAGGCGCATCTACCGGGCTGCATATCAGCAGGCATACAGCAACGATAAGTGAAGGGAAAAGCATTACAGAAGAATCTCTTACAGATACTCATCAGCCTGGGAGATCGGAGGAGTAAATCTTCAGCCAATCGAAAGAAATCCTGGCCTGATACTAAAGAGACTTAAACCATTGACAACAACATCTACGACATGGAAAATAGTACAGTGGATACATTTGAAGCCATTATTGTCTCGGAGAAACAAACTAATCGAGTCACGGCATGCATTAGATGGAAAGTACGCGCACCCAAATGGCATATGTTTACACAAACAATAACTTAAACAAATATATAACGAGATTAAGGGCACCATGAAAAACGCGGGCAGAATCGGAGATATAAGCAAGGACACGATGAGCACGAAAAAGACCGAATTCGAAGAGTCTGGTTCTCGGCAATAGGGAAAATAAGCCGCCTCTTGTTCGGGACCCTCGACGAAGAAGCAGGTGAATAACTAAAATAAATCATAGAAATATCCGCAATCGATAACCGTCAATTAGCTAAGTTGGTAGCTAACCAAACAGAGCTCACTTATACCCAATTCGGAGTCCTACACGCCAAGGCCAATGAACTGGATGCAGCCATTCGAAAAATAACTGCACAGCAAATACAAATGCAGGAAGAAAGCGACTTTGGTATCGCGTTAGCACTACTTGAGGATAATCTACTACAATAAGAACTATAGGGAATAGTTCATCCAAAATTCGTTACACCCAAACAAATCGAGAAGTCCGAAAGCTTAGCCGTCGAAACGGTATCAGAAGCAAACTTCCTAACTACGCTAACAGCAGTGCCAACCACGGATTCAATTAAGTCAGATGTCTCGATAATCTTTTCAAACTTCCACCTAGTTTATTACACAGGATTACTGTTACTAGATTATGGATCATTTAATTTGCAGAGGGCTTTGTCCTTACCAGTTCGACAAAACTCTCTAAATATATCGGTGGAATTTGCCTACATTTGGCTGGAATCGCAATGTTTCGCGTTAGATAAAGGATTAAATTCACGTATACCAATAACCCTAGACACTTTAAACAAATGTAAAATCATAAATAAGCTATGTATATGTAAATAAACCAAACCAACCCAGAATCAACGTAAACACCGCAAGCGAAATAAAGTTAAGCGTACATAAAGCTCCGCTAGACCTTTCTTCATGTAAGATAAAATTAATTAGACTAAGGGATATATTTTTTACAAGAAGTAGCATTCAAAATACGCGGATATTTTCACCAAACGAAAAAGAAAGAATTTTCACTAATTGTAAACGGTCATCCGATAGCGCGTTCGATATCGAGGGAGCCGGAATAATCCGCCTGCAACACGGCTGCACCGCACGCACAGGCAGTATACGCCTCGTAGCTTCCCGTGAAATAAGGGTTAATTATACGACAATTTTATTCAATGAAACGACTTTAGACGTAATGCCAATGGTGAAAAACTCAAATTTAGCTTACGCTTCTTATGTTAAGGGAAGAAGATACAGTAATCACTAAAATCCTTTAATCTAAGAAAAATGATATATTATCTACAAAACATGTTATAATATAGAAAAAGATGACATTTTAGACTGGTTTTGTTCAAATTCACCTTCCATTGAAGTAGCGATTTTGAAAAACCCTGTAAAACAGATATATATTTAATTATCACTGTGCGCAAGGAGTTACGCTGGATTGGTATATATTGTTTTCTGAACATCTCATGCTAAAATTAAAACATTTAAAGAGCAATATTTTCAAATAATATTTTTGAAGTATTCTCAGCTTATATTCTATATAAACAATTTATTGTTTGCAATATAAGTAGTATTTTAATATTAACTTATATTTAAAAAAATGGTACTTTACGTAATAATAAAAAAAGCTATCTTTAAATTTGTTCAAAATATGTTAAAAAGAAAGTACAACATTTTTCAGCGTGATTCACGAAGAACTGTAGCTCAGGCTTACAAAGCAAATGAAAATTAAGTTTTGAGGAAAATGAGTTTAATCATAAATATCAATAAAAATAGCATGATCAACCATTTATATACAGCTTTGAATAAGTCGTAAAAAAATTAGTTTTCGCGTAAAACCTTTTTCTTTTGAAAGAAAAAGGGTTAATTAAGTGTTTTACCGCTTAAAAAAATCGATTCTTTTACCAAAAATCGGTAGCTTCTTCCCTTAAAGATACTTTAGAAAAAGAAGTAGCCTTAAAAACTCCTAATTCGCAAGGAGGCTCACCCATGCGTTCTCTTAAGTTAGGACACAATTTTTACGAAATCATAGATAAAGCTAGAAGAATCGGAGAATACACTTGTAGGCCTCAGCATACCAAACCAGCACCACATCGCCAGGACAAACAGCCTACCAATACAGCTGCACACGATGTCCAGAGCTACTTCAAACGTGCAGATACTGAGCATTAGCGAATTCAATCCAAGCAACGAAAGAAGAGAGACAAGAGTATAAAAAATTGTATTAATCGAAAGCAGAAAAAGATATTTTTGTATACATATATGAATAAGAAGCGAAAGAGAGATCCGCTAGGTAGAAATATTGTAATATAGGGAAATTTTATATAAAGCGACTAAATATACAACATCCTACACATACACACACAAACTAGTTTTATTTAACAGAGAACTTTTTACTTTTCGAAGCAATCATTCTGGAAATATTTTCGCTCTCAATGTACAATAATGTATTTTTTTACCGTTGTAAAACCTCAAATTCTTGATCTTACGCGTCACAATGAATCATTATTTTCAATACCGTATTTACTAAATGAACTTTGTTCCTCACACAATTCTAGGTGACATTTTCAAATAACATTCGTCGTCAATATGCAGTACATATCAGAGTCGATACGTTCTCACCATTAGTTGTAACAACACGTAAGACGTTTTTTTGCGCAAGGAGCATAATATTTATGTTTGCAGTTGGTATATTCTATTTGTTTTGCCTTGGAATCTTGTTCCTTACATTCAAGAAATGAGCACTAGGTTTCTTTATTCATGTTTGAGTGGTTGATAGATAATGAGTCTCAATGCTAATCAAGTAGCTAGATAGCAGTTTGTAGGTTAAGTTGAATGATACACAAGTTTTAAGAAAAATGAGCCCAGAAGAAAATCGAATAAATTATGTCAAACAGATGATGGAGGGTAAGAGCTTTGAAACGTTATAAATCTTTATATTACTTCGCAATTTTATTAATCGAACAGAGTAAATAAATCGCGCAGAAGAGAAGCAAACTTGTGTCAGCCTGTCAGGTCAGGTGTGATAGATAATATTTGTCCATCAGGTCATTTGTAAAAATATATCCCAATTATTCATTCACTATATTTTATATATTATATAAAATTGTAAATATACAATCACTCGAACATTCAGGCTTATTAATACACTCCCACAATAAAGCAAATTACACACTTTGCAATGTTACTTATAAAAAATATTGCAATATTCTCGACAGATTTATAATAAAATTATACGTTCATTCAAGGAGCCATGCGTTTATTCATGTTTATAAGTAGACTCACACCGAAATACAAAGAATTAAATAAATAATTAATTGCACAACACAGACGCTAGATTTTTAGAGCCTCTATTATTGTATTAGATTTTTAGTTCTTACCTATTCTACATACTAAGCTGAAGAGTTGATGGTCGAACATTTGTTTAAAATGTTACTTAACATGGACAAGCTATATCGCCTGTGGCCTGCAATACAAAGACATATAATAAACAATATACTAAAGAATGTAAAAGAAAATTTATATACTTTTAAAACAACACAACAACACTGCACAGCTTGCCGACAGCACATCTAACAATCACACGGAGTGCATACTCTTCGTACCAACCAATATCAAGATTACTACGTACACATAGTACTCCTGTAGTTACAATGATTTGATAGCGCTCCAAAACCTGTAAACAAAAACATATCAATATTCGTACACTTAAGGGCGTATGATCTCTATAGAGATATAAATATGATTTTAACTGACAAACAAGAAATGCACGGTTAATAGTTTTGTAAATATCATTTTTCACAAGCATATATACTATTTCAACACATTGTACCTTAAAAAAATCCCCTTCACTATGATATCTCAGGGATCATTGACCAGTACCTTTATTTTCCTGCACAAAGCCTCCTGGTCACTCAAAATTACAATATGAAGTTGTACAGATTTTGAACTACTTATAATATCTTTATATGATGCTGCTATGCAGACTTCTTATTTTTTGCTTACACTATTATCTGAAGCAATTCACAATTTCTTAAAATAAGAAAAAATGAGAATTCACATTTGTTTCCATTAATCTTATAACACCTACATGTTAATCATATTTTATGCATTACAAATAATTTAAGCCATCTTAGACCTTATTTGATGCTCTTGGTTGATCAGAAGGCTGTACACAGGATCTAAGAATACAAAATTGAGTAAGAGCCGGTAAAACTGATTGTGTATAAATATACAAATACATTTAAATAGCATATCTCATTCATATCTATGACATTTCTATTCACTCAAATATCTATTTTGATATAAAATATGTCACTCTACACTTATATAATTCATATATACAACAATTTAAGAATAACCTTTCAGAGCTGTGTAATTTCCTTAGTAGTCTTTCTATGTAAAATTTCTCTTGAAAAATGGTACTCTTTACTCTTAGCATTTCACTTATTTATGTTGTTTTTTTCTGAAAATAAAAGTAGACATAAAGAAATCAAATCTTTTTAAACCCAGATTAGTAATTATACTTAAATCCTTATCTTATTTAATGAATTTGTTATGATAATACACCGTTTTCCATACTATTTATGCTGTTATAACAAAAAATTTAACAGCCTATACAAATATGCTTGAAATTGTCTGTGTCGGTAAAACAGTTAAAGTCCTGTATGATAAAATATAGACTATACTGTAAGAGTTAATACGAAACTATAACTTTTATACTATACTTAATTAGTGCTAACAATTTCATTTCTAAGTCGTAAACAACCTATAAATTAAGGATACATTACACAAAAAAAAATAATTTTTGTATAAGTTATAGCGATTGTACCCCCTTAATAAAAACAATAACTAGTTCATTTACAATAAAAGTAGGTTAACGAAAAATAAATTATTTTATAATAACAATCATAATAAACAACAAATTACTTTAAGATAAATGTAAAAAGATAATAAAATAATTCGAAAATTATTTAAGATTCACTAAAAATTAAAACAGCATTGTGTATATATATATATATATATATATATATATATATATATATATATATATATATATATATATATATATATATATATATATATATATATATATATATATACACAGTACTGTTTATTGTTATGATCGGGTTCAGAGGTATTTAAAATAAGAACACACTTTCTAATAAAAATAACAACTTCTCTCAACGAGTGCCATCGACATATTTATCATTATTTTGATTCGCGTTGCTCGAATCATGCGACGTCTGAACACAGACATAATACAGCTCTCCCTGTTTCAAATTGTCGCCCCAACAATTTAAATATTTCTGTCTCTTTAAGTTGCATTTCCAAGCGGGTTGATCCCCTTCTCTGTTACATGACTACTTCCAGGATCCACAGCCAACACTCTTTACTTTTCGAGTAATGCTTCCAGGTGTAGACTCCAATAGTAATTTCAGGAATTAGAAGAAAGACCCGTCTCTTGAAAAATCGACTCTTCTAATTGTTCAGTGTACAATTCAATCAATTTTTGGATTAGAGAGTGACACTATGTCTTCTGTCATGAGTGAAACCATGGTTCCAAAACCATAAGCAGAGCAGTATGGATATTTTCTTTCGATGTAAGTCCCGAGTCGGTTGACCTTGACACCAAAACTAAAGGTACGCCATATCTACAAACAATGTAATTAAAAAAATCTCTGCTATGGTTTATGTCCTCATATTTGGGAGAGGAAAAGATAAGATGAAATTGGAAATTAACCTAATATAACCATTTGAAGTATTTCAAACGCAATATTTCAGTTATAAGTCTTCATCTCACTACGTCGAAATGACCTCCAGATGGAGAATCATGTAAATCTTCCAAAATTTCATTGATCTTCCGTCGCGGTAACACTATCTGTAGAGCTTTTGAATTTAAGTCAGGTGAAATCCATTTCCTATACAGAATCTCTTTAATTACAATGAATGAATCCCACTGTACGCAATAGATCTTTGTGAACTCATCCTTTGATAAAATATGTTACCATTCTGGTTTAATTCCTAATTCCTTGCTTCTCAGAATAATACAGATGGCTTCGTCTTGCTTAAGATCACCACACCAACTATCCAGTGCACTTTTATCAATATCAATGTTTCTTTAGTAGTCCTATATTTGTCTTCTATTCTCAAACAGTACTTACAAGAACTTTCTTCGCAAGGACGTCTTGAAAGTCCTTTTCTATAATCAACCTCATAATGAAATTTCCAAAGTTTTTCTATCGAGCTAGCTAACTAACCATATAATTCCTTTAAAGGTAATAACCATTTTAAAGCTGAGTGATTTGTTCGAATGATGAACTGCTTCCCGACTAAATAATGATTAAAATTTTGAGTAGAGTATAGACAGGCAGCTTAAAGTTCTCGTCTAGTAACACAATAATTTCTTTCTGTTTTATTAAGACCCCTACTATAATACGAAACAACACATTCCTTTCCATCCTAAATTTGTGATAAAACTACTTCTACTTCATGATCTGATGCATATGTACGTATATGAGATAAACTGGTCACTACATGATGGAAAATCTAAAATCGGCGGAGTTGTAAGAACTTTCTACAATTGATCAAACGCATTTTGACATTCATTAGACCAAATAAATTTAACATTATTGTCTGCAAGTTTATAAAGAGATTTCGAAATTGAAGAAAATCCTTTTAACGGAAGAGTATACCGATTTTCGGATTTTTTTTTTATTTTTTTTTATTTTTTTAAACTATTCTGCATTATGGTAAGTACTTAAAACAAGTGTTCTTAGGACTGATTCAAATTCCTATACACGTCATAGCTTATTTTCAAATGGAACAAAAGAGGAAAAGTATATAAGAACGAAAGTGAGAGATAGGGAACTATTCAGTCAAAAGGGTACTGTGCCTAGGGTGAACATTCATTTGACTTTATACGTTGCAAGCTCAAGTGCTAATAATTAAATATACATAATTTAAAAATTTTGTAAACTTTTTTAAAACAATTTATTTTAAGAAAAACGCAAATTCTTACATTCATTATTACTAATTTTAAAATACATTTTACTCGAAACTACAAATTTGAAACTTTGTAAATAGTTCCTGCGCATCAATTTTTAATGAATCGGTCTGAAAATTCTTTATACGTCTATTTTGACACATTTTTAATAAAACCACAGACAGATATTTCACTAAAACAAATATATAAGGGTTAATTTATGATATTTCTAACTAAAATGTGAGCTAATTTTTTGTGAAAATTATTTACTACATATTAAACATCAGTAATAATAAATATATATTGAAAAAAAAAATTTTTTCTCTGTGTGTATTTTTCAATACTATTATAATATATCATATGTCATTAGTTTTGTTGCATTTCACAGAAAATTTTAGCGCAGAAAGATTTTATAAAATTCGTGTTCTATCACTGGTTTAAAAGCTATAAATAATGGTCAAGGCAGTTAATTATATTGGGTAGGGATTAAACATCCTTCTTTTATGTATGTAATTATATAATCATAATTAAAAAAATCCTAGATTTAAGAAAATTAGCTTTAAACGTTGTAACAGATTGAGTAATTGTTTAATTAGCAATCACTCTAGACCAGTAGAGTCTGTAAGGGCATGTACCGCACGCAACGCGCGCGTTCTCTTAGCCGCTTCTCCTACCTCGAGCAAGCCAGTGGCGCACCGCGGCTAAGCATTTGTCTCAATGCTACTGCTCTGGTCTCTTTGCTGCAAAGTTGCCGAATCCCCGCGGATTCGGCTTCGTACAGAGTTACCTCGACGCACGGAATTTCGCGATCTGAAAAGTGCGTGAAATTGCGAAAAGCTAAATACCTCAACGCGTGTAATTTACAGCTTTTCGCTGCCTGTTTAACTTGATCGTGGAGTGGCGGATCTGTGGGGGAAATAAGTTAACGCAACTTTTAACATTAACAAATAAAATAGACTATATTGAATAAAAGATAATAATACAAATAGATAAAAGTTAATAATATTTAAATGATAACAATAATAAATAACGACAAGTAATAACGATGGTAACAAAGATAAAACTAATAAGGCGCAGGCCAAGCGTTGTAGTGTGCTCAGCTCGATCGATGCTGAGCGCGCGGCTTTATTCGCGAGAGACGCGTATCTCGGGCGTCTCTTTCCGTCGCCGTTATTCACCTCAATCAATACAGGGAATGGTGCACTCGGAGTGCCACCCTGGACGCACGCGCATCTCCCACCCCACGCTAGCCCTTTACCTCATAGTCGACGTTTGAGTGTGACGTCAACTCGTATCGGCTCCTCGATGTCTCTCTCTCTTTCTCTCTCTGCCGCCTCTCCTATCCCCCTCGCTGCGCCTGATACGTGTTGCCGCAGTCTCCTTCGCTCCGTTTCACTTTCTCCGCTACTCTGCTGCTGAGACTCGTTTGGTCTCTCTCCTCTCTCT
Organism: Gastracanthus pulcherrimus; assembly: GCA_949152435.1. Lineage (NCBI taxonomy): Eukaryota > Metazoa > Arthropoda > Insecta > Hymenoptera > Pteromalidae > Gastracanthus > Gastracanthus pulcherrimus. The sequence goes on from OX424573.1 coordinate 76,606,219, forward strand.
CTTTCTACTCGTGGAGAGTGTAATCGCGTGCGTCTCTGCTTATTGAACGACTTTAGTTCGCTCACACACAAACACACGCGATACCACAACAAGTGGTTGCACTTGGGAGCACGACATGAGAGAATCCAATGGCAGCGGGAGAGACCAAAAACTATGGACGCGCGCGGGCCGGTAGTCCTATGTGCGTTTTCTTTTGGTAAACACACCTGTGCCAGGCTCTGCCACCCGCTGAAAGCGCATTACCCATTGCGCGGGCCCATGATAATGCAGGGCTCGCATTTCGTTACAACGTATACTCTTCTCTTCATCATTCAAATATCGCAGATGCCTTCCATAGTTGAAAAGGCATGACTGTGAATTGCCAAAGTCCTTGAACTATAGAAAAAGCAGTCTTCACTCTACCTTGTTTCTTGATTTTCACCTGCAAATATCCACTTTTTATATCAATCGTATAATACCACGAGAATATAGCTGACCGATTTAGTGTTTGATCTATTCTTGGAAGAGGAAGCGAATCTTTTACACCAACAAAATTTAATCTTCAAAAATCGGTGCAAAATCTAGACGAACCATTTTTCTTCCATTTCATCACAACTGGGGAACACCATGAACTTGATGATTCTTCAATAGCTTGTTGATCCTTCATTTCTCGAATCATCTTGCTAGCTTCTTCTTGTTAGTGTAACATAATTCATCTAATTGGTTGCTTGATAGATAGAGGATCTCATAATTAGACTCTATGTTATCCAACATCATATTTTCCTGAGATTTTCTCATATTTAAATAGATCTTCAAAATTTATAAAAATTGTAAAAATCGTATTCTTTAATTGCCATCTAAGTCTTCGATATTTTTTTCATAAACTTCTTTAAAACAATCTGGAGTAGACTCGAATGAATAAACAATTCTCGCACACTATTTCGTATTATCTTGATCTTGAAATGTGTAGAATTCATTTTAAAAACTGTGATATATTTCTTCCAAAATCCCAGCCTCTTCTATAAAGTCATTTCCAAAAATACAATCTTCCTCAATATCACCTACAAATACTGACATTATAACAGAGAATTTCTCTAATTTAATATCAACTATTGCTTGACAATCTATAGGAACAATTTATGCAGCAGGATATCTAAGCGTGATTTTATTAGTATTAGTAATCGATTTAATTAATTTGGAATTTAAAATAGTTACATCCGATCCTGAATTTACTCGAAAATAATATTGTTTGTTTGCAATAAATCCATCAAAATAGAATAAATTCAAATTCTTATTAATTCTTCTAACATAAAGATTAGAAAAACAAGAATGTGTGTTTATAGGACTATGTCGACTTTTGTTAGACTCGCTCCAGAAAGTGCAACAAAACCCAGTTTCCCTGCCTATCTATTTGTTAGGACAACCTGACCTATAATGTCCTAATTGACCTCATTGTCAACATTCAATATTTTTGAAAATATCTTGCTTCTACTGATTCTTCAAAGCTCGAGGTTGGTTCGTCTTCTTGAAATAAACTGGTGTATTTTGAATATTCTTCTATGTATTCATAGAATTCATCCATTATAATTTCTTGAATATTGTGGTCTCATATTCTGATCATGAATAATCTCGATTTCCATTGCTCGTGTAAGAGCTATTATCAAAGAAGAAATCCTCTCCAACTGAAGAATTTCCTTAATTGCGGTATCGTAAATATCAATAATAAATTGAGTATATGATATTCTGTCTTGAATTTCGATTGGGCATTCAGGATAAACCAATACAGCTAATCTCTCCAGACGGGTAGCCAAAGTCGGAAGATCATCATTGAATTTTTGAAGTCTATTCTGAAATTGAGAGTAGCATGAAGATACAAGATATTTTTCATCATAACGTAATTCTAACTTTGCTTTCACTTTCTTAAAATCTATAACAGCAGATTGTGAGAAATTACTCAAATCAGTTTTGACTTTTCCTCTAAAAGAAGTACGAAGAGCAATAATCTTCATTTCTGTATTCCAATTGTTATGTCTTGTAACCAACTGAAATTGATTAAAGAATTCTAAAAACGATGTAGTTGCATCATATAGATCTAGTTTAAGGTTATATCCTAACTCTGAATTTATATCTGGAGGATGCGACTTGTTATCTGTTCCTGACCTATTAGAAATTCCAACAGCTACGGCATTCGCCGTTAACGATTCATAACATAATCTAATCTGATTTAATGGCCAACTATGATTTTTGCAAGAAATGTTAGAAACTATGGCATGTTTGAATTTGTGTTTATGTTTGTGTATTTATTTGTATTAGTGTGAGTGTTCACATTTATATTTGTGTTTATATTTGTGCGAGTAGTTGAAGGACAACATAGCTGATTAATTTGTTCCTCATTTTCATCGTTTGTTTCCTGGTGTCGCTCACTGAGATTCGGCTATATTTCAGTTTCCATTTCTTTAATTCTTTCTTGTAGTGTAACAACAACAACCTCAACTTTTTCACGCCGTCGTCTTGCGTCAAAGAAGTCAGCGTCACGATCATGAAGTTCTTTACTAAGATTAATCTCGTCTGAACTACGCGCCGATAAACGTTATTCTGCATCTCGTCGCAGCATTCGTTCATGTTCCAAGTCAGTTTTATGTATTTGGAACTGTTTTTTAGCTTAATTAGGTCTTGAAGAGCCAGTATAATACTTGGGTTCGATCGTTCAGTTTGTATCTCTTCTGTCGTCTGCATTTGGTCGGTGGTTAATTTAACTTTATTGGTGTTCTAATAATCCTTGATTTTAGACTGTACATAAATACTTTATGTACAAGTCAATCACAATCACAATCTAAATCCCGGAGGGGCCCCCAAATGTTATGACCGGGTTCATGGGTATTTAAAATAAGAACACACTTTCTTATAAAAAGAACACGAATATGAGTTTTATTAACTCTATCAGCAAACACGAGAGACACAAGCTTTGTTAACGAGCGTCATCGTCAGACTTATTCATGTTTTGCTTATATACAAAAATTTGAGCACAGACATAACAATATATATATATATATATATATATATATATATATATATATATATATATATATATATATATGTGTGTGTGTGTATGACGTTCCACGTCAACCGGAACACCACCCTGCCCAAAATTACTTTCGACCTAAAAATTTTTAAAAATATGGAAAATTTAGTTGTCTCTTGTTTATTCCTGTCCTTGCGTCTTCTGTTAGTCTGAGTAGAGCAGTCTGAGACGGATTATTTCGCTTGTAGATGGACTGCATCGGATCGAGCTATTTAGTTTTGGTCAAGTATACCATTATCTTGCCGTGCACAATTTTTTACAAAACCTTTGAAAGAAAGCACAGTAGTGTAATCGGACGACAATCCGACGCAGACAAAGGTGTAGTACACTTGCTCAGCGGCACCACTCGTGCTCTCATTCAGAGGTCTAGGAATATGTCCTTGTCTAGAGAAGAGTTGAACAAATTCACAAAGTACTGCCCGATGACTGACAGTATAACGGGATGTTCGTCGTTTGATATTAATACTCCCATAAAGTGAGTATTGAGTTCCTTTTCGATGAATCCATGCAGTCCTCCCCTAGCTTTGCAGTCTTCCTTGATAGTAAGCGATGCGAGCTTGCTCTGCTTTGGTTAAAGATTCGTTACGAAACTCTGCAAACTCATTCTTAAACCGTGCATCACCAGTCATTTTGTATCGTCTGCAAGTTGCGTCACGTTTTTTGTTTAGCTGTTCTATTTCAACGTCGATCCAGGGTGGACTGTCTTTGCGAGCCTTAAGGGATAACACCACTGTAATAGCAAATAAAAGCGTTTTATTTTTGGTATTTTTTTTAATGGAAAGAAAGGTTATAAAGAAATTATATTTGGATATATTATTAGTCTAATATTCTGGTATATTTAAAAAAAATTCAGTAAAAAAAATACAAAATGGCTGATTTATAGCCGATCTCTTGAAGCCTCTTGCATCGGAAGCGCTCCGCGGCACGCAGTGTACCAATAGCACATTTCAACCTGGAACAAAAAAAATCCACTTATTCTTGATGTTAATAGCTAGTGAAGCACGTAGGGGATTTTGAAAATATTAATTTTTGCAATTTGGCAGTAAATTGAAAATAAACTAAAAATTTTCATGATAAAAAAAGCACGTTTTTGTTTATAAAAATTGTTCAAATCAATTTATTAAAAATCCCCTACGTAATTCACTTCAAAATATAATAATTAAGATATGGTTAAAATTTAAAATAGATCGGATGAAAACTGTTCAAGTTATGCTGCGTGCCCGTTCAGAAAAACTCATTTCGAGAAAAATCAACGTAAAGTTTCAAAATCAGTTTCGGACGTAAAAAAATGAGGAAATCATTTAAGGAAAATTTTTTACCGATAGTCTGCAATGCCAGGACTATAAAGCTGCCCTTCCAAATGCAATTTTTTCTCATCATCTTCTTTTCTTATCGCTTTTATGTTTGATCGCGTCTCTTTCGCTGCGTCAGACAAAGAGCGCTCAGAGTGTCTGATGCGCTTATCGTCGGCTTCACAACAAAAATTGTAAGCCTGCAGACCTACATCCATTTCCAGAGCTTTCATAATTCGAAGGACACATTTCAGGCCATCATTAAAATTGCACGCTGCAATTTCAGAGGCAATATCCAGAACTTTCTTGCCACTCGAGTACGATTTCGGAGCCAAGTTCCAAACGGTGGCATTAAAACTTTCGTTGATGTTCTGAGTATAACCTCCTAAATAACGGTGCATCAACTCATCTCGACTCAACTCTGTATAAACAGGCTCAATGGCTTCGCAAACTTCTTCAGGAAGTCGCGATTCATTATGAAAAGTCTCCAACGAACCTTCAGCTTGTGCGATTTTTTAAGCACACCAGGAATCTGAACAATTATCGTGCTGAGGATTGTCGTCGGTCGATATTTTATGATACAGAGTTGCCCAGATTTCATTCCTCATTTTCTCTATGCAATTTCGATTCCTCCGTATTGCCAAACCATAATAAATTGTCAATTTATCAATCAACTTATTTGTTAATTTTCCTTTTCCTCCAAGGCCTTTCGTCTTTTTTTTTAGATTTCGAAGACGCGTTCGCATTCTTTTCTGTACATGATCGATGCACTCTTTTTTTTGTACTTCAAAATTAGTGTACGGTTTAGAATCCAGTATGCCTTTGAATGTCTTGCTGTCACTATCACCAATATAATTCAGATACTTTAGGCAGTGGAAACTGTCGGAACGAGAAAACGTTTCAATAACAGCATCTACCTCCATTTTGCCAGATGAACCTTCATGATTTGCTAGACATAAGTCAGCGTGTGATGCATTTCGTATTCAGATGGTTCTATTTTATTTTTCCAGTACTCGCAAGACTTACAATATATAGATTTTACAGTCACGTCGACGATTTTACCAGTAAGCCATTCAATCAAAGATACAACTCCAAAATGCGACGAATACCCTCGTTTCCTCCAAGAACCATCTCCTGAAACAGTAATCCCTTGAGATTGACCATTTGCTTAGCTCTTTCGTCTCTCCTCTTGTCCAGCTTGCTTCATACTGTTATCGCGAACTATTGAAGTTGCTATTGAAATGAGATTCACTATTTTATCGTAGAAAGATTGTAAAACAGGACGTGGCAATTCAAAAAACGCACAAAATTTCATCAGACCATTCAGTCCTACTCCTATCTGTCGCATTGCTAACACCATCCGACGATTAATTTCATATTCATTTTTTATAAATTTACTGTTACGTATAACAATTTCTGGACACTGTGGACAAACAATCACAATTTTGAAGCCCAAGCTCCGAAAACTTCTTTCATGAAAAATTATATTAGAACCGCACGTTTTACACTTCACATGCTCAGAAATTGCAGAAAATACTGCCAAAAAGTTAATGATTCGGTATCCAAATGTATAATTTACATCGAAATCATCCTCGGATGTCTTTAGCTTTTTTGCCGATGCACTGACGCCACTGGAATCACCTTCAGCTTTGTATCGATTCATGAGGACAATTCGCTGATTTACGGCTCCGATGCCGTGTTGGATAGTTTTTTTTCGTGCCTTTTCTTCCTGCGTACACTTTTTCTTTTTCCATTTTGCTCAACGTAATAATAAATAATTAAAAGTTTCACAAAAATATAGTTTTGAAAGCGAAAATGAGAGCGTCGTTTTCTTACGATATACAGACGCTACACAAACGTACTTTGTTTTGAAACTAGCCTAAGTGTTTCATAATAGCTTGAGATCGACATCTATAGGAGCATTAGGGAAGTTTGCGAACAATCGGCAAGCCATAAGGCGGTCTTTCTCATCAGGTACATACCTCTCGCATGTAAGCGATCGGCCGTTTCGGAGCGACCGAAGGCAGTCGGTATATGTCCCGAAATTTTAAATAAAAAATTTCTTTTTCGGGATGGGGCCTTTTGTACCATATTCTAGAAGGTTCAAAGTATGTTCTAAGCCAATAAAAGTAAATCGTTTTTTTGAAATTTCCACAGTGGTGTTACCCCTTAACTTGCTTTAACAGTGTCAATTTGTTGATTGCATCTAGTAAGTTAAAATTAAGGCAGTCCAACGCCATGTCAAGGTTGATGTGACATTCGTTCTAGGCTCACTAATCGTATTCTGATAGAAGGGATTGTAGTTCTTTCAGTTTCATCTTCTTGTAATCCCTGTACGTAAATGGATCGTTAGGTAGGGAGAGTGACCTCATATTAATTTCAAAATCAAGGATGTTATTTTTGCTAGGCCATGTCGGTTCACAATTGTCGTGATCTGTTACAATGTCGTTATTGTCCATCAGCATCGTGTCAATCCATGTGTGCGAAGTGTCGGTGTGATGGGTCGCTCCGTGTTGAATGCTCTGAAGTGTGAACTGTTTACAAAAAAACTTCGTATCATCACTGTTAATAGATCCACATTCAAATCTCTCATTATAATTTTGTGACTATGCAAGTCACAATATTCTCTCAGCTTGTCGACAAGATCCAAATACTCAAGAAAGGCAATGGCGGAACGTCGATGAACAGAAGCAAAAAATACGGGTTCCTGTTTTCCATGCTGTATCACAGACATAATGTACTCAAACTTTTTAGGCTTATCCGACCCATTTGTGTTGAATGAAGCTAGTACTTTAACACTGTATTCGTCGCCAATGTAAAGAGCTACACTCCCTGCTCCATGCTTTATCGCTATTGGTGTTTTCTTCGTTACTGTTATTAGAATTATTATATATACCTTGTGCGTGTGTCCTTGTTTTGGTGCTATTGTTACTATTGATATTAATATTATTACTTCTGTTAGTGTTTCTGTATGAGTCCGCAATTATGAGAAGCTCTGCTACGAATGTGAAAGCGTGTGCTTGCATACCTTCATCCAGTCCAGCGAGGAACTTGCCACGTCTGTGCCACAAGAACTTAAAACCACAATTTTTGGCAACAACTTTTAAACTATTAAATTCATCATAATCTCATTTCCTTAAGGGGTAACACCACTCTATAGCCACGAAAAAAGGTCTAACTTTGATCATTTTTCTTGAGGATATGGGTAAAAGGATCGGGTTTCTTTTTTCAGAATTAAATTAGAAATATATTGAAGTATAAAAAAATTTTTTTTGTTGAATTTTTAAAACAAAATGGCTGCGTTAGAGCTATTTACCAAAAACGTATTTTTTCTGTATACCTCTACGGACGGAATCGTAACACCAAAAGTATAAGAGCTGGGTCAAAAAAATAATTTTTTTCTTAAAGTATATGTCATTGGCTATAGAAGCACATAAGGTTTTTTATCTAAAACAATTTTTAAAAAAATGGCATAAAGGTAACCTAATGACCTTTTACATTGTAAGTAAGGCAGGTATTTAATATTTAAACAGGTAAAAGCAAAAAGTCGGAGCGGTACCGCATATGCTCTAAACGCACACTCCAAGGCGCGTCGGCAAAATTGAAAATTGAAGCTGTTACAATTTTTTTCACCATAGGACCAATTGTATATTGTTTTTATGACCCTAAAGTATTGTTTAAGACCAGAAAAATGATTTTTTGAATATTCTAGAGTGGTGTTATCCCTTAATAGGTTGTGTCTAGTCGCAATAGTAAAAAAAATCCATTTTTGGTGTTTACATATTTCTGAAGTACACTATCTCAAGAATTTTTCGTGAAATTTTCAATTCAAATTGTTGAAGTTACGCAAGTTTGAACCTGCCGGTGTACGCGGCGCCATGTGACTGCACGAGCAGGCAACGCGCGGCACCGACGAGATCAGTATAGCAGTTAACATTGAACGCAGTAAAAATTGCCTATTTCGATTTCGCTTTGAGTTTTGCGTATTTTTCACGATAAATCAGAACGGAAAATTCTCGCCAGAGAAAAGAGCAGCGACATGAGTGCGTAAATTAAGAACCAAAAAGCGAAAACAATATTTTAATCCTAAGACGTCAGAGACGAGCGAAGAAAGTTTTAGTGCTTTTAAAGAAGAAATCAAGTTGCAGAAAGAGATCCTGGTGCCGCAAGATAATATAGAATATAGAATCATCAATTTTATATCTATATTTTCGCAGTTGTGACCTTATTTATGGTGGTCAAATCCTGACCTCTTGTGAACCCGTCGGGTCGGTCATGTTTTGACGGCCGAAAGGGAGGTCAAAAATAGGAATTGTATATATACACTTATTATACGTTAGGAGATCCAGAGTCAAGAGAGAGAGAGAGAGAGAGAGAGCCGACAGAGAGGCGCCTATATCTCATCGTACTCGCACACACACACACTCACACAGATACAGTGGTCGCAGCGAATGAAAGAGAAAAGCCGCGATGCGTATGCTTCTTTTTATCACTTACGTTGTATATGTACATTTATTATACGTTAGGAAATCGAGAGTCGCCAGAGAGAAAGAGAGAGAGAGAGAGAGAGAGAGAGAGAGAGAGAGAGAGAGAGAGAGAAGCCGCGGTGTGTATGTCTTGCGTTATCGCCTACAGCTTTATCCCGGCGTCTTATCTCTCTCTACCGAGAAATGAGTATTTTAATTCTGTTCCCCTTTTCATATCTCATTCGTAACAAATTACAATTTAAAAGAACCTTAAATAACCAATAAAATGTTAATTAGATTTTATTATTCAAAGAACAACCCCTATGTTTTCTCGATAACTCCAATAGTTTTCGAGATACAGGCTGCTAAAGTTTAACAAGCCTTGAATTCTAAGAATTATTACAACTTCCTTAACATTTTTAAGACAATTACAGAAGTGTATACAGTTTTTGTAATTAAACATAGAAGTTCTCCACCGAATAATAAAATTTAATTAATATGTTATTAGTCACTTAAAATTTTCATAAATTCCAATTTGATACGAATGAGATAAGAAAAGAAAAACGGTATTAAAATACTCATTCTATCTCTTTTATATATAATTGAATTATTTTAAAATCTAATCATATTTACCTTTCTTTTCTGCTGCTACTTGACGTTTTAAATACAATAGTTTTTAAAAAATCTTTTAAAAATGTTTTACATCTATACATTTTAAATATACACTTTTTAAATATACTCATTTTTTTCATTTTTAGGCATGTACACTATTTTAGAAAAGAAATTTTATACTAATTAAAATCATTTACACAAACACACACACACACAATACTGTTTACACATTTTATCTCACATACGCACTAACATTTAACACATTATTTTAATTTTTTTATACTCAATCACAGGGTTAATACACTTCACTTACGATACTTAAAAGTTTTACCACGATATCTTTCCATAGATTTTTGTCTGCGATAGATCACAGCACCAGTCTTTTGTGAAGTAAGCCACAAAGTGCGCACATTTCTTTTTAATGCTTATCATTTCCTCAACACGGGGACGATACTGTATTTGTACATTTTAAGGGCAGTAAAAATCTTTGGCATCGTCCAATGTCTGTCTTGAGAAGCTATAAATCCTATAGTACGTGGGCTAAAACAAAAGCTCCACAACTACATTTGTCAAATCCTGTATTAGTGACACTTAGCAGTCTGACGGATGAGTTGGCCGACAAGGGTATCGGCACGTATATAACATCGTTTTTATCAGGCGGTCCAAAATTTTATGCATACAAATACAAAAAACCAGACGGTAGCGAGGACTACGTATGAAAGATAAAAGGTTTACGCTTAAATTATACAAACAGTCAGAAGATAAATTGTGATACAATTCGCGAGTTGATTACATCACCGCAGTTTTTCACTGAGTTTTCGGAGATTCGTGACGACGGACAAGAGTTACCCTACGGCTACAAGAGCGGCCTGGCAACGACTTACGCAATCTCACAGAATAATATGAAAATATAAAATACGGATGGCGTTATTATCGACAGCAAATCTTTTATGTGGGAGTTAATGAGATGCTTAGTTGTGGTAATGGTGGGGTTTGGAAGCTCATTAGCAAAAGCGGCGACACCAACGAGCTGATTGGGTGTTGCACGGCGCTTGACGAAGAAGCTCATTGGTGACCGCTGCGACATCCGCGAGCTGATTGGTCGCGGATACAAGCGCGCTCGTTGCTGCTGGAAGTATCAATAAGTTGATTGGTGCCCCAAATGAGCCCCACCTCAGCGCTCACGGACTCGTGAGCGTCCACGCGTGGGGGCCCCACCGTAGTAATGAGATCGTCGGTAGAGGTGGAACCAAATGAATAAGGGATTTTATCTGTTGAATCATGTGCATGAGTCAGTACGAGTCACGGATTCGCGGTTGAAACATCCATTCACGTCAATATTGTGCGGGCCTACAGAGTGTGGGAAAACGATGTTAGTGAAAAAAAAATTAACAATCATCGATCGTATGTGTGACACTCGAATCAAACGAATAATCACTTATTATTCAGCGTGGCAGACAGGGTACAGAGATTTCGGCAAAAACGCTAAATTTCGTGACGGGTTACCACAGGATACTGACTACGCTGGTGATTCAAGAGCAAAACTTGTGATTATAGACGATCTGATGCGTGAATGGTCCTCCGGAGGTGCGATCGACCATGTATTTTCAAAAGCTAGCCGTCACCATAGCCTATCTGTGCTGTTTGCCATCCAAAATATCTTTCACCAAGGAAAAGGACAGCGTGATATCTCCTTGAATACTCAATACATAGTAATATTTAGAAATTTGCGCGACAGGTCTCAAACACGACATCTTTCTCGCCAAGTGCGTCCTGAAAATCCAATATTGGCAAGAAGCTTACTGGGATGCCATTGCAAAACCTTATAGCTATATATTGCTGGACTTGAAGCAAGATACATTCGATAATTGCCGATTTCGCACTTTTATTTTTCCTGACTACGAATTACATTACGCTTACGTGCCGCGAAAAAACATAAATGGCAGCGATACTTTCAACCACGTACCAGTCGCGTCGTTGTGATGGCTCCAAAAACTCGACATCCTTTTGCCGCCAAAGAAGACAACATTCTACGAGCACTGTATCACCTCAGCGAGAAACAGAGCAAGGCTCATTTGCAAAGAGCGGATATGAAATTAGCTCGACATATTTGTGAGTGTGCACTGAACGTGTTAATCGGTAACGTACCACTCGAAAAATAACACATATCTCGTCTACGTAAGCACGCAACAACTCTACAAAAATTGGCTACACCTAGTCTATGCTTGTTGCGAAAGAAAAATTCTTACATTCTCTGCTAGCACCACCCCTTAGGCGCTGATTTGGCTAAACTAGTAAGTAAATAAAAAAAAAATTTAAAATGGAGTACACTAGAAAAATGGCTCTCCTACCACAGCAGAGCGTGAAACGTCTATAGAGCACGCTCACAAATGGTTCACTGAAGTCTGTGGAAACACCCGGTACAGTCATGAGCAGACTCGACGCAGAGATGAACGACATACTAAATTCACCGATGTGTAGAGATAAGCGTGAAAAGTAGTCATTGTATCACCAAGTCTTGCAACGTTATATTCACTTTAAGGACTCTGATAGTGCAGAAAAGAGAAAAAAAAATACTCAATGATGCTAATATCACTGCTTCGGTTAATGAATAACAAAATGAGGGTGATGCAATGCAGTAGGATAAGGAGGACGCGATAGAGGACCGGATCGATACAGATATCCTGCAAACTGTTCCTCAAAAGTACCGAAATAAGATAGGTCAACTATTGCGCCGTTTACGTATCAATTGTAACATTGTTTGGGGTACTAATGCATCTGTAACGATAGGCGGTGTGCGGATACGTGGTCGTAACATGGTTGACCTATTGAATGACACAATGAGAAAGAGAGACGGGTCACCCCACCACCGAAGCATCTCCAATTTGCTGTTGCACTTCGTGAATCGTTTTCAATCGTCGTCAAGCGGATCGTCGACAGAGGTCATTGTTCACGCTCTTGCTCCACGTCCCCACTCTGTGAACGATCTCGATAGTATAGGTGGTAACGATGATGGTGGTGGTGGTAGTAAATACTCATCTGTCCGCAGTAGCAGTACCAAAAGGGACGTCCCAGGTGAAGGAGCTTTACCAGTCAAGAGAAAGGGTTCAATAGAAAGAAAAAGTGAGTTTGCAAGAAGATGAAAATTTACGTGAGAAAAAATAGCGCTTTAGAGGCCTTGATTGATTTACTACCGTTTGAGCTGCATGCACCTGGTTACAGATTCTGTGGACCAGCTACTAAATTAGCTGAGCGCATCAAGCGCGGTGAAGTTGGGATTAATCCTTTGGATGAAGCCTATCGTCAACACGATATCGCTTATGTTGACAAAGTAAGTGATCGTTGTCAAGCCGATCATGTTTTAGCAGATTACGCTTTCTCTCGTATGATTGCTGAGGATACGGAAGCTGACGAAAGAACGTTGGCTTTAATGACAGCTTGTTGTATGGTTAGTAAAATAACTTTAAAATTTTTTTTCTCGCATCAAGAGGTCTATAAAGAGAAAACCAAACAAGCAAGAAGGAAATCGAAGTCGAGTGATAAAAAAATAAAGGTAAAAAACTGAATAAAAATGCGGGCAATGAATGAAACTTTTGAGAACTTTTACTACAGTCCTCCACAACCTCCTGTATACGCTGGTGCTCATAAACTTTTTCAAGTTTGGCGTAAAAAGAATAATCGACAAAGTGTTATCGAATGACTCGAGAGTTAAGACGCCTACAACTTGCACAGACCTGTTACACATCAATTCCCAAGACGAAGTTACAATGTATGAAATATTGACGATGTATGGAAAGCTGATTTGATGGATGTGAGATCTATAAAAACTTACAACGAGGGCTACAGTTACCTTTTAGCTGTCATAGACGTGGTAAGCAAGTACAGTTTTGTGGAACCAGTCAAGGACAAAACTGCGAGAAACGTCGGTGATGCTTTCAAACGTATCTTGCTGAGAAGTAATAATCGAAAACCGGTGTCTTCAAACCGACAAAGGAAAAGAGTTTATTGGTCACGAAATGCAAGAAATTTTGAACAAACACGGTATAGAGTATAGAGTTGTACGCAGCCCTGATACGAAGGCCGCCATCGTGGATAGATTTATAAGAAAGGTGAAAGAGAGAATGGAGCGGTATTTTACTCACAAAGAGACGGACGTTACATCGACGTTTTGCTTTAAAATCGTAGAATCGTACAACAGTAAACATTCAGCTATAAAATTGACACCTGCCTCGGTGACGCTATACAATGTGGCCAAAGCTCGCAAAAAATATAAAACGTCGATATGGCAAACATGCTTTTTGACAACTTAAATACAGTGTTAGTGATTTGGTTCGAGTCAGTCATGCAAGGAATGTCTTTGCCAAAGGTTACGAGAGCGGATAGACGTTGGAACCATTCAAGATGGTTCCAATCTCTTTGACACGTCAGCCACCGGTATACTTTTTGAAAGACTCGGTAGACGAAGATGTTGATGGCTTTTTGTACGCAGAAGAGTTGAGTACAGTTCGAAAATATTTAAATACATGCATTTTTGAGATTGAAAAAGTTTTAAAGAGTAGAGGTAAAGGTCACTCTAAGGAATATTTTGTTAGTTCGAAAGGTTACCCCGATAAGTTTAACTCTTGGGTAAAGACGAATCATTTAAAAGAGAGATAAAATGAAGGACCAAGTTTATATCATATTGCCCAGCGACAGCAACCTGCAATATTTTAACAATACTACAACGCACTTTATTACACAGTTACCACAAGAAATAGGACTACATTTCTATTAAACAGCATGCCACACACGTATCTAGAGACAAAAAAAATTAAGAGTGGAAAATTACAGCAGTGCCCTGTCACTGATTCGGCCAGGAATTTACAAAGATGTGCAGAGTCTGATGCACGAAATAAATAATTTAGACTGTACGAAGGATCATTTGGAGTTTAGAGTTGAGTGTGGTGTATATGTGACGTTTAATAGAGTTTGTGCAAAGACGACTTGTACAGAATTTAGTCACGAGCTTTGTCTGTCCAAGAAATTGCAAAAAATTTGGGGTTTGCAAATATACACAGCGTTTGTATTAAAATTCAAGATCCGATTGAGGGCACTACACCAGCTCATCTTTCCAACGACTTAACATCCATGATCATGGTTTACATCGACATTTGTAAACCTTACGTAACGGGTGACATTCAATCACGGCTATTGCGAGCGATATCGCTAAATATAGATTACACATACGGCGGCACCAGAATCAAAAGTGTTTCCCCTCCCATGTACCTACCTTTACTATACACCTCCTTTCAGACCATCGAAATTAATATAAGGGACCAGCTTGGCCATCCAATACCATTCGATTACGGTACGTTGACGGTGACTCTTCATTTTAAAAGAACAGACTAAAATGATTGTGTAATACGCAAAAAGAAATGGATCATTATGAAGAATATTTCAATATGCAACTTGGTAGTGGTAGTGGGGCTACCTTTGATGGGGGTCCTCATTGGTGGGATTGTACGCATTTACATTGGCTCCCCGTACCAACAAGATCATGGCAGCATTAGTTAATTTCTGGCTTATATATCTCGACGGGTTCTCCCCCTCTTTACCCGTGGAGCCAAGGTTTTTAGGACGGAAGCTGTGCGTGCTGGAATGAACATTATGTTTGACATCGACACGCGAAATACACCAATCAGAGAATCATTCCGCAACTGCATGAGAGAATCTGGTGAAACTCTGAAGAGAAAGGCTGAGAAAAAACTAGATAAGCTGATGGAGGGGTCAGGCTATAAAATACCCCGCCACGTCGATCCTCTTCATTTGCAATTGCTCGGCGGACCTGTCACACTCCGCAAAGGCAGAAAAAGAGTAACGAAAAAGAGGAGAAAGGTATCAAGATGCAAGTTATTCGGTTTGAAAAAGGTAAAGTTAAGAAGAAGTAGAAGAAGCTAACAAAAAAAAGAGGAAGACTAATAAAAGAACAACGAGAGATATTTTTGATAGCTAAAGATGGCCTTTTTACAGACCCATTCAAGTGAATGTCTAAAGTCGGAGCTACTCTTGTATATGGCCCGCAACTTCCTTGCATGCAAAACAGAACGAATTTCTCACAATTGTAATTATTACTCTTTTCAGGTTCTATAACATAATTCAATTTCTTAGTTTTTAACTCAGATATCAAATAGTCTTCAAAAATCTCAAATTTAGTAGACATGTTTAATTTATAGTTTCGGTTCACTCCTGAACCTCCATTGTTTATTTCAATTTGTATTTTTTCTGTTTATTTAGTTAAATTATTTTCATTTATTTGATTTTCAGTTTTCTTTTTAAATAAATCTTCAAAAATCACATTGATATCATTTTCTAAGTTCAGATTACTTACTCCAGACTGATCTTTCACAATTGGCTGATTATTGAAGTTAGGCGAGTCCGGGATTTCACTGTCCTCCAGCAGTGACCCCTATCCCAGCTGAGAGTTTTACTCCCTGGTAACATTCCCTGACACCTCAGGTACTATTTTTTGCCCCTCACTGGAACCCGACATATCAGGTATCACTTGCAGCAGGAGTGCCTGAAGCTCTGCTCAGCCACACCGCACCCATCATCTTCTTTTGTCATTCTTGTCACCTCACTACTCTGTGAGTCAAGAATTTTTTTTTGTCGGGCGGAGTACCTTGGCCGGCTTTGACACATTCATCTCCTGGTGCAGGAACTACTGCAGGAGCCTGCAGAGCTGCAACTTCTGCTCCTGCCTCACCCAGTGCAGGGACAGTAGCTGCAGGAGCCTGCACAGCAGAACCATCCAGCGTCCAGATAGTTCGCTCCGACAACCCCTTGACTAGTTGGTGAACGAAATCTGTATTTTGTTGCGCTTGTTTCTGCAGAAATTTCTCCTGGATCTCCTCCAGTCTGCGAAATATTTCGTCGTTGTTCCTACTAATCATATTGCTGACCATCTCTGTAGTCATTGATGATAGGGCGACTGTGGATGGAGCTGCAGGCGGGTGGTAAACCTTGGTGCGTTCAGTTTTAGACCATGCTATGGCAGCGGTCTCTTTCTCTAGCTGTGTCATAAACTGGTCCACCTTTAAAAACAGTAGAGGCGGAGCCGAAATAAATATGTTGCCAGTGTCTCCTCTGGACGCACACACTCTCGTTGGGTTGGGGCACTTTTTTGCCGCTGTTAGTAGCCACACCCTGTCCTGAATTTTCTGCAGTGCTGAATCAGGTTCAGTAATTGAGAAACTATTGTTTAGTTTATTTTGTTATTATTAATTTTTATTTGAGGAGATTTTTGAGAGATATAAATATAAAGACTAATTAGTCTATCTTTTTGTGAGTTTATTTTAGAATTCTATTTTATTTCTCTGCTTTCACTCTGTGAGATTTTACTCTTTTACTCAAGTCACTACATGACTTATACTCATGACACTCTTTGTCATTGGACTCACTCACTTTCATACTCATGTCATTCACAGACTCCCTGTTATACTCTTTTGATTACAATCACTCTTGTTTTCTCTTACTCTCTTATTCTCTATATTCGAATCTTTTATTATTTTTTTTTATTACTACATTACTCTCTCTCTCTCTCTCTCCTTACACACATATGTATATATATATATATATATATATATATATATATGCATAGATACGCATGCATGCACATGCATTTACATGCACGCACATACACACACCTACACATATGTATAAGGGTGATATAGTTTCTCTCTCTCTCTCTCTCTCTCTCTATAAGAACCCTACCCTATGCACGATTGGTAGCGCATACGCAAGCGGCTGCCTCTCCGAGCGTGCCTGTTGCAGCACACACACATGCGCACTCATGCACACATTCGTGCGACTATAGCATTTGTCGCCTGACTACAGGCACGTCACCCGCTGCGCGCTCACGAACTTACATATAGAAGCGCCCTGATGATCTTGCCATAGTTGGCTGAGTCACCCACGCCGCGCCGCCGGCGACTCTCTCCACGCCACTCCGCGCACTCGAGCTGCCCTCTCTCTGCGGTGCGTGACACACACACACTGACGCGAGCGGCTACACACGGCTCCGCGCACACACTCAGCTCCTTTCGGGAATGCTAGGGCTTGCGTCAGCAACGACGCCTCTATATATATGTACACACACACACAGACCTGCTTCTGCATGTGCGCTCTAGCCAACTCTGCCGACACTGCCGCTTCGCGCGCTCACGCTCGACTGGCGCCAAATGTCCCACGTGACTAGCACGTTGTTTGTTTAATGGCGGACTTCCGGTTTCTCCCCCGATGCCGATCTCGTGGTTCGCTCGGCGGCCATCTTTAACGCTTTTGGCGCAATTTCCTTCTCTCGCGTTTTTCCCACTTTCGCGCGTTTTCTTACTTTCACTCATTTTACTCACTATCACGCGTTTTCTTTTTCTCGCGCGTTTTCTTACTTTCACTCGTTTTACGCGTTTTCTTTTTCTCGCGCGTTTTCTAGTTTTCGATATGATCAAAAAGAACTTTCAAATTACTTACGAATTTCTGTACTTAGCTGCTTCTGAGTCTGTACAGCTCCTTCTTCTCCTGTCGCCATGGTCTCTAGCCTCTGCTACTCGACTCTTGCACCTTTCGCCACGTCACCCTCGCCGAAACACAAAAACACACACGCGCACCTTTCTGTCGTCAAGTGCGTTTCTCCTCGCACTCCTGTATATATACAAGTGTGCGTTTCTTCTCGCACACTTGACCAAACGCGTCTCCCTACTCTGCTTCCCGAAAAGGCCGAGCTCTCGAGTGCGTTTCTCCTCGCACTCGAACCAAAAGAAAATGCGAGGAGGAGCGATCTCTCTCTCATCGACTTTCGTTTATACGTAAATCGCGTAAAATGCGCAGTGGAAGCGTGCTCGGCCCAAAACCTGTTAGGGTTTGGGTACAAGAAATAAAACGACAAATCGATAGTTAATATAATCCTCTTTATGTAAATCGGTACACTGTCTTGTGAACAATGCGTTGTGCTCGGTGGCTCACGGACGACTGACCCTCGCACGCTCGCACGCTCGCTCAAACCGCTCTTACCAGAGGGCGCCTAAGTAGCAGATTGCTTATTTCCAACAAAAACTTTTAATGGGGATCGAGAACTTAACCCTTTTAACTTTCAACAGTTTAATATCAATTTTCTATGCTTATACATTGACGGTGTACAATTACCTTCAAAACCTTTAGAACCCGATTTTAGTATAACAAATAAGTTGTACGTTGACACTTATCACACCCAATTTTCGGGGACCGGTATACATTTTGTCAATGAGGGTAATCAAATCACGCGTGAAGCATATCCTAACGGTTATTGACTATTTGCTTTTGATTTGACACCTGACTTGTCGGCTAATAATTGCACTCACTGGAATTTGAGTAAACGTGGTAGTATTAGAATAGACGTAAGGTTCGATAATCCTTTGACTGACACAGTAAATTGCATCGTATACGCAGAATACGACAATATTTTAGAGATAGATGCGTCACGTCAAGTTATCGATGACTTTAGCGGCTGAAATTGTGACATGTAGATGTCGCTGTTGCTTGTATATAAGTGTGCCTCCGTCGTTCACTCGTCAGTTAGTTTTAAACCTTGAATACCGACACAAGCTATAAAAGACAATCGACTTGGTCATAGATATTCAGTGTTTTAAGGGTATTAAAAATACCACTGTACCGAAGGAAGTCACCGTGGTTGATGTAAACGGTGATTTTACTGGTCATTGGTTAGTAGCACCAGCAGCTCCTATACACAATTTAACTGATAATACTCGGAAACAAAATAACTGGTTAACTCAAAATCATCATGGTTTTGACTCTTTTGAAGGTGAAGTGTCTTTGAAAATGTTTTATAAGACTCTACGCGATATTACCAAAAATGCACAAAAAATATACGTAAGAGGAAACGAAAAATGGCTAATATTATACAGAATTATAGCTCGTGAAATTATTAATTTGGAACACGATGTCAATTGTCCGAGTTTTAATAATTTATCGTCTGATACGTACTGTACAGATCACACTGTAAAACTTTTCTACCAAAAATATCGCTGCGCTTTAAATAATGTATATTGTTCAAAATCTTGGTTGTGTACACGAGGTTCTGAAAATTATGAGAACAAGGTTGAATTTTGTAATGGAGAGTCTGCAAATCTTGAAGAGCCTTTTGGCAATCCGATCACATACTGTAGGTGTATTTCCAGCAGACCAAACGCTACGTCGGCGAATGAAACCGACAACGTTTGTGGTAAATACTGACAATGACGAGAGACCTAGTATGCACTAGATCGCTACATACGTTGATAAATCTTGGAATGCTTTGTATTTTGATAGTTTTGGATTAGCACCATTTATACCAGACCATATAGATCGCTTATGAAAAAATTGTAATCTATTTCGTTGAAATGTAACACCATTACAGAGTGACTCGTCCGATGTATGTGGCCAATTTTGTATTATGTTTTGGTATTACATGAGCGCGTGTTTGATTTTCCAGAAATTTCTAAATAATTTTCTACCGACATAAATAAAAATGATAGTATAGCCAGACGCTTTGTAAAATATAAAAATAAATGCTGATAGAAATTTTATTGGTATAGGTGGCTGTATTGTCAGAATTTTACAAAACTGCAGCTCTAAAATGTCATTGTTGTAACATGATGTCATTCGTCTACTGTAACATTCTTTCGTTCGTATCAAGTTTCAAGACATTTCTCGATAATTTTTCTACTTCCTTTGTGAAACATGACACACTCACCAAAACATTGTTGCTTTATATCGACACGTCGTCTAACGCAACATTCCGCACTCTTCTCGGAATGTCGATAATTATTATCTGATACTCCCTCCCTCCTTAAGAATATTTACACTTTCCACCTCAACTCCTAGTTTGAAAGATATATTAAGAGCTGGTATGATGACACTTTTACAACAGTCATTTCTAACCACTTGAAGAGAGACGAAAACATGGCTGACCAACCACGAACCACTCGTCATCCGCATCAGATATTCAGCCTGTAATATAGACTAAACAAGTCATTCTCAAAGAAGATTATCGTTGGCTTAGAATACGATAGTTACACGGACGAATATTACTGACTAATTGTACGACTGTTGTCTTCTGACTTTGACGGAATAGCGTTCTCAATCAGTGATTGGCAAGAATTTAAAGGTAGTTTTGTTGATATTGTCATGTATTTCCGTGGGGACGCTGATTAATTAAAGGATCAAAAGATTTACGGTAATGGTTGGATTTTAAAATTCACACATAGTCATCAAGATAAAGCTATCGAAATAGAGGAGGATCGGATACCTCGAAAATC
Source organism: Gastracanthus pulcherrimus (assembly GCA_949152435.1). NCBI lineage: Eukaryota > Metazoa > Arthropoda > Insecta > Hymenoptera > Pteromalidae > Gastracanthus > Gastracanthus pulcherrimus. The sequence continues at coordinate 76,626,977 of OX424573.1, forward strand.
TATTGTATGTAAACGTTTTCGGCATACTTGTATTATGAAGAAAGTTACTTTTGACTGTTGAAGAACGTAGAAAATTGTATTGACGCTCGCCTCGATTATTTAAATTCTATAGCGGGTAGTGTAAGCTGCGTTGCGGATGAATTTATTGAATATATTGTGAATAAAAGTAGTCTTATGCCTGAAGCGCAATTACAAGTGTTTGTACCTTGTATCGTTAAAGACGTTGTAAATACAATTGACAATAACGTAATCAGTTTTATAATCACCAACGTTCAAACACGTTCAAAGGAATTAAATAAGCAAATTCGACTTTGTAAACATGATGTAATAGATGCATTTTATCAACTCGTATCTCTACATATGTATGATATAATAGATGTACTAAGTAATCGATTATCATCAAATAAATAACAAATTTAATTGCACTTATCTTCTTTTTATAAGCCTGATTATTTATCCTTTTTCCTCTCAAAACCATTTATAATTATATATTTTAATGTTTAAAGTATTTTATGAGAAAAATAAATGTTTCATACTTTCATTAAGATATTACAATTTAATTACAATACTTTTTTTCTTTAAATCATAAAAGTAATATAAAAGAGAAAAGATTTATTTAGAATCATGCGTTACTTAGATAATAAATAATGAGTCATCGAAATATCAGATGTCACCCCCGCTGGCGCTCAGTGTCCATACGTCATTCAGGTAACATATAATGATGAGTCAACTAAGTATCAGATGTCACCCCGCGGTCCCTATGTGTCGCGCACTGGCGTCAGTTGGGGTCATATAAGGTCAAGGTCAAGTTTGTTTTGACGGCCTATAGTGAGGTTACAACTACTGACGTTTTATATTTACGATTAGAATGCTTGGTTGAGGATTAAAAGCTTGTAGAAAGTTTTGTGAACTCATGGATATGCCGAAGTTTTTCATCAAAACTGTACGTGATGTGCTTTTCAAAAAAACTGTTAAAGAAGAAATGGAGCAGAACGTTGGACAGGATTAGAAAAAAAGTAACTACTTCAGTGAATGGAACGTGGAAAAATCGAGGTTTCACATCTGATTTTGGTGTCGCTTCGATAATTGGTTATTACAGTGGTAAAGTGATCGATGACGTGGTAAAAAGTGCTTATTGTAAAATGTACGAAGGTTGGAATAAAAAACAAGATACTGCTGAATATATAGAATGGATGGAAAATCATGAAGCCCAATGCACAGCAAATCACAAGGGATCATCTGCTAAAATAGAGGTCGAGGCGATCGTTGAAATGTTCAAACGGTCCGAAACTCTGCACGGTATCGAGTACGTCAATTACATCGGGGACGGTGATTCAAAAACGTATTCCGGTATTTTAAATGCCGTACCTTATGATGATATTACTGTGAATAAAAAGGAATACATCGGCCACGTCTAAAAAAGATTGGGCACATGGTTACGCGACTGTAAAAAGAAAAATAAAGGGCTCGGCGGCAAACAAAAACTAACCGGTAAAATGATCGATAAATTAACAGTTTATTATGGTCTTGCTATACGTAGAAATTTTGATTTAGCAAAGAATATGCGAACAGCTATTTGGGCAACATACAATCATTACAGTTCAACAGACACAATGCCGAAACATGAACTCTGCCCGTCGGGAGCAGTACCAAGCAATAAAAAGCGAAAAATTAAAACTTTTAAACACACCTACGACGCTTTTACGACTGATGTTTCGACGGCTATCAAGCCAATTTACGAGGACTTTAGTAAACAAGAATTATTAGATCGATGTGTTGGTAGATTTACACAATAGAATAATGAAAGCTATACTCAATTGATTTGGAAAATATGTCCAAAAATTATTCCAATGGCTTAATACCTGTTGAAATAACTGTATATGTAGCAGCTTGTGTTTTCAACGAAGGCTCAATAGCTCTCTTGCAAATGATGAAAGCAATGGGCGTCTCTGTTGGCCCAAATGCCCATCAATTCGTGGCCGAAGAGGACGAGGAACACGATATTTTGGAGGCTAGTTTGGCAGTAGAAGGCTTACTCTATGCATCGATGATTCTGTGTAAATAAAAAAATTTAAACTAAACTCTACTGTTAACTTGACCGGAAACTTTAAACATGTTTTTCTCGAAATCACGATTTTTGAAAAAGTTCCGTGCGGTGGCCAAGATATCTCGAAAACCATAAAACCAATCGACCTAAAACTTTTTCCTACTTATTCTGAATATCAATGGCTAGTTCGTGAACGAAGGATTTTTACTTTGATTGAACACATTTTTTTATTGAAGAAAAACGGAAAATTGTGTCTCTAAAAACCCACGTTGTTTCGTAAAAACCCTTAGTTTACGAGCAAATTATAGTCATATACTAACAGAATATTTTTGGTTTTTTGATTTCAGATGAACTGGCTAGAACAAATCGTGGCCACCGCAAAACACTTCTGAAAAAGCAGGTTTCCTTAACATGGCTGTAACTTCCTTAATTTACAATATTTTTCAATAAAATAATTCACGAGAGTTGTTCAATATACATCGTATGTACTTTTATATCAACAATTTGCTGTAAAAACAAAAGTTTTTAATTTCTCAAACCAATCCCCGAAAAGCGCGTGTATGTACTTTTGTATCAACAATTTGCTGTAAAAACAAAAGTTTTTAATTTCTCAAACAAATCCCCGAAAAGCGCGTGTTTTTTCGCCTTGCGACTAAGCATAACTCCTTAAAGCCTCCTTAATACAAATGTTCGTGTAACGCAGATTCCTGATGAGTTTGTCGCTCAACTGAGTCAGATTAATGTCGTTGGTATTGAAACCCGTAATGCGTGCTTTCGCTTGAATCACTTCGTTGAGTTTAGCTGCGCCCACAAGACGGACAATTAAAGACGGTGATCTATCTACTCCGGTTGTCAACGCAGTATTATGTCCCTCTGCGTTGGCTCTGGACAACGATGCCCGTGACAATCAACTCACCACCCTTAGCATCACTGCTGTCGTCCCTCATCCTATGGCTAAAATCGCTTCCTTTATGAGCAGGCATTGGGATATTGTTCGACGCAGAGTCGTCTTTACAACGCGAGGTGTATGTTCTTGGACGACGGCTCTGCGTTCGATCCTCGCTCACGGTGAGATCACTTGCAATCGCGCAATCGGAGAGGTCTGATTTCTCGAAAAGCGAGTGGCTAGGTGTTACAGACTTATTCAAGTTCCTTAGAGAAACAAAAATCTGTGATTCATGCGCAACGTATTCATTGTAAGAATCACCATTACCACTCTGAGGTTTTATGCCATCAACTTTGTTTTCAATTTTATTAATTGTTTTCTCAAGTTTGTCTTTTAAATTTTTGTTTTCCTGCAACAACAATAAACGATCATTGTATAGTCCCTCCAGCGTGGGTAACTGTTCCTTTATTTTACTCTCAAGTGCCGAAATCTGAGCTGTCAGTTTGTTTATCGACTCTTCCATTGCTGGTGTGTTAGTAGCAGATATAGTGCTACGGATATTTCAAGTTTTCTCACCATATGAGGTTCGAGATCATTAATTGTTCTTGTAAGAAGTTCAAACTGTGTTTTAAATAAATGTAGCATGGTGCAGTAATTCATGATGCCTGATGTTACTGATAAAATATCATGAGTTCTTTTCTCTACTGTGCTAAACCTTGTTAATGTTGGAAGGGTTGAGATATACGTTATAAGTTTTCTCTTTATCGACGGCATTATTTAATAGTTCATTAATATCATTACTGTGAGGGCTCGCTTTGACCGATTTGTCCGCAGTAGCTGCATTACTGAGTTCAATACTATTATCACTTTCGCTTCTATTTCTGCTTGCTCTAATAATTTTACAGTTCTCACATATATACTTGGCTATCTCTAGTGCTGTCATAGTGTAACATAGATAATAACAAGACTTAAGACAAATATAACAGTTGCGTATGACAGAATTTCTTTTTGTGACTTTCTTGCTTTTACAGCAAGATGAAAGAGCCATAATGAGGGAATACGCGATGAAGTATGAATATAGTCAGACAAGGCCGCAGAAATAGTAGAATAAATCTACGTCCAGTCAGAAAATGGTCAACGTATAGTCAGACTTTTAGATTATTTAAAATAACTAATAAACTATTTGGTTCGCAGTTAATGGTAAAATATATTAATTATGTACAGATACTAGCGGAAATATTAAGTACAAGAAATAATTAAAATGTATATCATAGGCTGAGTTATTCATAAAAATATGAAAGAAAAAAGTTTTTCAATTCAAGTAGCTGGAAAGTCGCGCTTATTTGCAAAGATTGAAATGTTTAGCCATCAGTTACATAACAAATTATCTAACTGCTGGAGTTACAGATCGATCAGAGACGAAGGCGCTGCACTCTGGTGGTGAAGACCGTAGAATCTTTCATGCAGCGTTGCCACAATGACGAGGTTATAAAAATAACAGTGCTGCCACCTGATGAGTAGGGCCGGAAATTTCTGCATAGCGGCGTTGCTAACTATGCGCAGTTGACGAGAGAAAGAGAAAGAAAGATAGATGCTCTAACCTCAAAAGAGATAAACTTTTGTCCTGCTTTTGTCGTTCCTCCTCCGGTGAACCGGTATGGTTCACTCATTCAGGAATGGAATATCGCCGTGTTTCCCCGGATGTAACTGCAGGAGCGCTGTCCGTGATGATCAGACGACGCCTTTCAACTCCTTGTGTAAAGACAGTGTGTCGAGGTTATATTGGACATAAAGTTCCGATTTAGCGGAATTCTCCTCCTGCCGCATGTAAAGCACAAAGTACATGTGGTTTTTTGGCATGAGTGTGAGAGCTGTTTGGAGGATCCTTTCCGCTGCAAAAATATCACTCCTCAGAGTGAAAAACAGTCAGAAATATGTATGTATTTTATAGCCGTCGTTGTGCTGAATTTACCGAAGCGAAGGCGGGACGCCAAGCTTCGGACGAGGGACGTGCGTTGCTGATCAGCATTATACATCCATTGTAGGTTATGTGAATTTCCCTGTCACATTAGGTAAAGTGAAGCGTGATGTTAGAGTATCAGTCGTGCCAAACTTGGACTGCGAATGCAACGTAGGCACGAATTTCTGCAGGCTCTTTAGCGTGGTGCACGACCCAATAGACGACACTCTATTTGGGAATGAGACCAAAGAAATGATACCACTAGAAGTGGCGGGTCTCAACATGTGTGATCGCCTGCCGATAGTTGCAGTAGGACTCGCATACGTGAACGACGATAAGTGCGCACAGGTGAATTCGCTCGTCGACGAAATCCTACCGAAGGGTGGAGACGCAATAGGCCGCACGATGCGCATTGAGTACGGGATAAGCGTGCGGATGGCGCACCTGGTCGAACTGAAATACCTTCCAGTATCTGAGAAGATCGAGTAAGAAATGTATAAACTAGTGCGAGAGATACTCGCTGTGGGAATAATTGAATCCACGCCCACTAGTGGATGGTCGAGCCCGATGGTGATGGTGCGCAAACCAAACGGCAACTACCGACTTTGCGTACATACGGAACGTCGAATTATCTAAGCATGATGCGTACTCACTACAAAACATGGATAATATTCAACGCAAACTGCAGAAAGTGTGGTATTTCTCGACGCTAGATCTCGATAGTCGATAGTGAGGGTTTAGAAATTAATAGGATTCAGTGAAGTTTAAGACGTATATTGATTCAGTAAGGTACACTACTCTGTATGTAGAGTATTTTGGAGCAGTGTAGGCGCGTTCGTTTAGAGCACTACTAGTTAAGACAGGCTTCCACTCTACAGAGCAACGTGAAGAGTTCGATTAAAGTTAAGACTAGTTCACCAATACTGCGTCTGAGATAGTGTTTCGCAGACTTAATAAGTGCGGAGATCCTGGTGGATTGAAGAACCACTCAGTGCCATTGAATAAGTCACTTGTCGCATGTTCGCTGAAGCTTCATGGAGCGGTTGATGAAGTTCAGTATTTGCGCCGACGAAGTTCGTGGCGTGATCGCTAAAAAGCTTCTTGCAATAAACTCGTTTTGAAGTGAATCGATGAAAAGCTGCGATGAATCCCTCGCTTGAGTAATCCTCAACTAATTATATGTACAACGCAAGTGCTCATGCAGATGAAAATAGCGACATAACCTGTCATGGTTCACTTGCGATGAGACATTGTTAAGCGTTAGAGGACCAACATAGTCAACTCCTCCACGCTGTAATGGTGCCGTTGGAGAGACACGAACATGAGGTAAATCGCCTATTTTCTGCTTACTGAATTGATTGGAGTAGCGCCTGCAAATGGTGCATGTTTGAACCACTGCCTTAATAGACATTCTGCCCTTTACTAACCAATATTGTTTTCTTACTGTGCTCAATGTAAGTTGTGTGCCTCCGTGGAGATATTTGAAGGGGCACTGCCGAATTAATAATGCAGCTAACGTAGTTATAGCAGGTAGAATGAATGGGTGTTTGAAAGTCTGATCAAAGCGAGCATTTAAACGGCGACCGCCTACTCGCAATAAATCATTAGTAATAACTGGATTGAGCTTTAATAAAGGGCTCTTTGAATTAAAAAATCTTGCCTGAATTGAGATCAGTAATTTCCTTAGAAAAATAATATCTTTGGTAGAGGTATACTTGGAGTAATCTAGCATTTTCTAAATCCTTAGAAAATAATTGGAGACTAGAGGCATCTTGACTTGAATACCAAATTTATAACTTTAAGAATTCCATTTCGTTTACTTAAATTGTAAAGGATCTTAAGACAATATGCAGTAACGCGAAATAATTTTGTTGCAAAAGAATACTTCTCGACCAGGTCGCACAAACCTGTGGACTGTTCATTGAATTCTGGCGATTCTTTGCAGTTACGGGAGACATCATCTTCAATACTAGTACTTAAGCTTACTAAATGACAATTTACAATGTTGTTGTAATCAGACTGATCTTCTGGCCAAGTAAGTGCAATCTCTCTAAAAAAATTGAGGAGCATTCCATCGGAGACTATGCTCCTCAAGTTTGGAAGGCTCAATGTCAGGTGAAGCGATATCTGCGGGATTGTCACAAGAACGAGCATTTTACCATTGAGCCTCTGGAACGGACGTGAGTATGTTCGAACTGCGATCTGCGATGAACGCTTGCCAACGCGATGGGTGGCCCAGTAACCAATACAGATCATTAAGCGAATCCGACCAGAGATGAATACTGGCCTAAGTGATACATAAAGATTGTTTATAATGACTTACAAGCTTAGCGAGTAAATGAGCTGCACAGAGCTCGAGCCTGGGCACACTCACTAGGAGAGTGTCGGAGGTTTAGTTTTTTTCCAATGAGCTCTTATTCTCGAAATATCAATCAATCAAACTTAATTCTGGGCTATTTTAGTAAAAAATGGTACCTCTATTTCTGAGCATAGCTCTTCAAGTTTTTATGCTAGAAAAAATTACTCAAGCATAAGTGGAATAATTTGCACTATTTTAGAAGTACTTTCTCGTAATAACTAAATCATGGGAAAAGGATTTCTTGTAAATAAATGAACTCAATTTGTAGTAGAAAATACAAGTATGTTATATATATATATTGCACAGAGACATGTGTCCTAGTCTTGGTAGAGCAATCTTGGTGAACTAACTAGATATTATATATTCTTCATGTACTACAATTCGAATTGTGAACTTAGAGTAGGGATACAATAAACACGCGTAAGAAACGTTCGAATGTTACATGAAACCTTAAGCGATAAGAAGCGAAAGCTCAAGACAACAAACTGACTCATTATGAGTATTCGGAGAAATCATAAAACTATCGACATACAAATATATTATTATAAGTATTGAATATAAAAGTTTATAAATGCATTAATTTAAATGATTATTGAATAATTATTAACATTGTATGAATAATAATAATAATAATAATAATAATAATAATAACGATGGTCAGGTAGATTTTGTTGATCTTCCCGAGGGTAACCTCGGGAAAATCAACAAAATCTACCTCACCATCGTTAAAAAAATACTCCGAGAAATAACGTCATATTAAAGCTTCGTCTCTAATTACCTAACAATAACAATAACAATAACAATAACAATAACAATAACAATAACAATAACAATAACAATAACAATAACAGTAACAGTAACAGTAACAGTAACAGTAACAGTAACAGTAACAATAACAATAACAATAATAATGTACATAGATTGAATATAAATATAACATCTGCTTCGATTATACATATTTTCCCCGTTGAGAAAGTAACGATTAACATTTAATTTTGATTGTTATCGGCATTACATGTAAAGTGTAAATTTGAAAAGGTCGTTCCTAAAACGATTAACAATTTTAAGTACTATATTTTAAAGAAAAGAATCATTCGTTGAATTTAATTGATAAATTCTGTTTTGTAACTATTAAATCTAAGAAATACTGTCTTCTTTTATTACTACCACCTATTCTTCAGTTTGATCATCAATACGACATATTTCCTTCATTGTACTTATAGTGTCTTGATAGAAAGGTAAGCATTTTGAACGTTCAGGAATATAATTTATGGAAAAATTACAGTTGAAAGTCATTTATAATGGAATACAGGCCAGTTTTTGAGTAGTGCTGCTGCAAAATATCCAGTTAATTGTCTAAACATAATTTCAAGTCTCATTAGGGTGTTGAATGTTGATATTACATTTTAATGGAAATTTAATGTCTGAATTGTTCGTAATTAATTGTTTCTTAAATTCTGATGAACTTTAGACACAAATTGCTAAATAGATAATGTATTAATTTGTATGAACAAAAATTATATATAATCAATAAAAAAAATAAAAGTATATCAAGTAAAGTATATCAATGAATTACATATGACAAAGTATTCTACATTATGTCGATAGAATTTTATGATTGATTACGCCGGTATTTGTACCCTTGAATTAAAAATCACCCTTATTTTTACAATATTAAATTAGACTTTGCAAACGTCAAAAATACATTAGATTGTTTGATTGAAATTATTTGTACAGGTAGATCTTTATTTCAGTCTCTCGTAATCTTTTATAGTTTGAAGATGAAGGCAGTATAAAATGAAAATTAGCATAGAATAATATGGTAACGGATTGCAATAGTATATATTTGTAAAATAAATAACCCTTTTTATATTTATAAGCATATTTCTACACATAAATTGTATTATATGAATATTTATAAAAAGTTACAAAATATATTAGGGTCCATTCAAATATAGGCTACTAAGTGATGTTTTATGTTGAAATAAACAAATTAGTAGCATTGCAAAGCAATTTTGGCTATTTGTAATAATTGCGAGCCAGTCTTGCATGAACAATCGCTGCGTTAACACGTCATAGATCGGCCGTTTTGAGTACTATTTCGAGAATGGTAATAAAGTTAAATAAAAGTGAATTATCGTTCGTTATTTATGTTCTCCTGTCATAATAATCTGCTTATTGCAGATACAAATATATTTATTGTTGTTGGATAAATTGAAAATACCATCTCGTTGTTTAAATCGAAAAAATATATGTATTTTATTAAGGTGGTCCTATAGTAAAATTTGACGAAAAACTCGATTTTTTTTATAACATTTTCTGTTACTTTGTACATTTGTAGAACAGAAAATGATTATGTATTGGAAATATTGACCATAAAAATAATTTTAATGAGCTTCATAGTTATTTGTTAATTTATGCGTATTTTTCTTCTGACCTTTATTCCCCACAATCCAGTGTGTGCCTACACTAACCGAATCCAAACCCGTGTCCAAATTTACTCTATACTATGCAGACAAACTTCAGAAAACATAGAAATTATTAAAAAAATATTTTGATCGATATTCTGCAATAGAAAAATTGTTTTAAAATTATATGAAAATTATTTATTTTTTTTTACGAAAGTGTAGTATTCTCTTTTTATGGTTTTCCAATGTTCGGCAAGTCTTATACGCATAAGATTACAATGAATTGATCTGAAACTTTAAGGATATCTTAATCAACTTATTCGCATTATGGCCATGAACTCCGAATTTAAAAAAAAAATTATTAAGAAGGTGTTACCCATGAATACAGTTAAAAATGTCGTATTTTTCGGTTATTTTTACATTTAAAATTCAGTATAATTTTATTTTTCTTTATAATTGTGTTATTAAAAATTTGGAGTTCATAGTTCTGGAGGTACAGATGTTAGATATTACATATTTTTTTTCAAATGCTATAATTGCATTCCTATGCGTAAGAACAGTTTTACAAAAACATAAATTTTCATTGAAAATTGTTAGTTTTTCCTACATAACTATGAGTAAACTATCTAGAGATTTATGAAAATTTTCAAAAAACGTTCGTTTTAGGTAACAAATATAACCACCAATTTAAAAAAATGTTATCATATAATTAGCAAATTTTTAAAAAGTTACTATAGGACCACCTTAATTTACTCAGTATTTTGAAAAATTTGTTTAACTTTGGACAATAAGAGCTCGGTGAGCCCAGATCATAGTTTGCAGTACCACATGCTGCGCGTTTTAATGTAAAATATTTGTATTCCGCGTTAACACTCCGAGCTGAGTGATCGCAAACTCCAACCTCTCTCTTTCATCTCTCCTTCGCTCTTACTTTGCCACTCTACTGGGAGTATGACTACGGAATTCCTAAGATTCCTTATTAAGTTTTCGATTTCAATTATCTTTTTCATTTATATAATGTCGAAGCTCTTTTGAGTTTATATTTTTATATAAACTCAAAAGTCTCATGGTGCTTAGTGGTATAATAATTATCATATGTATAATTAATTGGCTCGGAATTGTCGAACAATTGTCAAGAAAGTGTATAAGTTGGAAGTGTTTTCTCTATATAATTGCGGAAGCATTTTTGCGTATTGCGGTTCTTCGTTAGACCTTTGTATTTTTTCCGGGGGCATATATTGTGAGTCTGTCGGGAGGTTATTTTAACGAGCGTGGATTAAATATTACAGTTGACCCAGATTGTATGAAATCTTTATACGTTACAACTTAGTTTTTGATAAATTTATAACTATTTTTCTTCTTTGTTCTCCTATAAGTGATCTATTTATTATTGGTTGAGGGTCTTCTCACATATTTTCTTTTGCTTTTCTAAATCAAAAATTAATTTTATATCATAAGGACAATATTGTATTGAATTGCAAAAAACTATTTTGCAAAAATAAATCTTAAGGAATTTTCTGATTTTCTGACAAATAGAATTTCTATTGGACCGTGCTTAACCAGCAGAATTTTCGTACAAATTCTAAATATCGTTATTCATCTCTCTTATTTTCCTTTAGCCATACAGTTAGTACATATTCTTATTTTGCGATTTGTTATTGTTACATTCAATATAATTCTCTACAATAGTCATCATATTTGCCGTATCAAGTTTATAATTCCCATCAAAATATTATCTGAGCCCATTCTCAAGAAGTATTTCATTTTGCAAATTTACATCTATTATTTTCAAACGTAACATAACATAATAACATATTTTCTATTAATTATAATCCATGAAAGCTAGATTAAAAGGAAAAATTTAATTCTTAAACCATATACTTTTTTCGTATGTTTTATACATATTATTTGGCTACTGAAAAATACCATCATCTGTTTTACTGACTGATACAATAATTCTGGTAATGAACCGACCCTTACTCATCAGTAGTTTGCTTTTATCTTCAGAGAGTGAGTGTCGACCCTCGCTCTTATATATCTTGAAAAATAGTATTTAAAAGTTATATTTGTATTTATATTCTGTTTACTTAAAAACCTATAGTGATAAAATTGCGGAAAAAAATGTACCGACGAAAACCTAACGACTGGCAGCATTCGACATATCGAGAAGCCGAAATAAGCAGGCGAATCTCGATTGTGATTAATAAATTACCATAAGAAAATATGTAATATTTTGTTTATGCAAATAAAAATGAGTGCGTGAAATGTGCAATACCTTTGATTTTATATTTTTATACAAGATAAATTACAAAATAGTATGTTTACATACATAAAGGATTTAGGTGTAATAGAATGAACAGGATATAAAGTATCCATTTAAATAAATGATAGATATTTTGATAATTAATTTATTTTGATTTTATCAGTTTATATTGTTCATATAAGTAGTTAGTTCCCCGCCTTCCTCTTCTCGCCCTTCCCCTGCTTAACTCCTGCGCGCGTGCCGCTGCACGCGCGACAGGTCCTCACTCCGTGCTCGCTCTCTCCACTGCAAGGACGCCTGGTGCTACTTCAGCTTCCTCGCATCCGATATCCAAAGCTTTCACCGTCTTCTCGTACCTTAATTTATTTGTTAATTGTAGCCAGAGCAGAGAGCACAGAGTATAGCCTTACAATACAGTTTATATTTAAATAAACTCTGTGTGTGCAAATGATTTCTTCTCTGGACCACCTGCAATTCCAGCGACTCTAACAGGTTGTGTGCCCAGCACGCGTAGGAGCCAGGTCATCGGCGGGATCAGAGGAGGATAAGTGCAGAACTGCAGAGTCACACCCCCCAGAGTCTTCAAGAGTTCAGTAAAAGTAAGTTGCTCTTCCGAGAATCGCGAGAAAACGGAAAGAGTCCCGGTGGCCGTGCGAAAATTTTGTTTAGCGCGTTGCCGTCGAGAGAGAGAGAGCAAGAGAGCGGGCACACGGGGGGCATTTTGGCGCGAAGGAGTCCATCTTGTGGGTCGGCATTTTTTTCTCTCGGTCGCCGAGCACGCAGAAAGACGGGCTCACACCACCATGTATATATATGTACAGGGCGACACTGGAAACCGCTAAGCGCTGTACGTCTAGCAGCAATATACAGGCCAGCACCGTGCGACGCATAAATTCGAGTGCCTACGAGGACGTCGACGCTGGCGAGAGGGTTTTGTTTTGTTTTCTTTTCTTTTCGCCGTGTGAGATGACAATAGAGAAAGAGAGAGAGAGAGAGAGAGAGAGAGAGAAAGAGAGAAAGAAAACACGTGCACGTCAGCGCTGGCGGGGGAACTCTCCGCGCGGAGCGACTCTAGAGAGAAAGCGAGAAAGAGAAAACACGTGCGCGAGTACAGTTGAGCCACCAAGGCACGCGATTCTATATTTTTTTTTAGAGAATGGGGACTCGCGTGTGGAGGGGCGTCAACGCATCTAGCGCGCCGCGTGCGTGTGTATATATATGTATGTATGTGTGTCCGAGAGGCTTGAGCCTGTATTGCTCGTGCGGGACGTTCTTTTTTGACAACCGCAAAGCGCCGTGCGTCTAGCGGCGTCTGGGAAGCGTGTTTCCGTGCGGTATATAAGGCCGTGTACACATACGACACACGGGCACGGGAGTATATATGTTTATGCATATATGTGCATAAATACAGTTAGAGATTTATATTATCTGTTAATAAATATAAATTTTTTTTCTATTCTAATCTTAAAAGGAGATCTGTGGGACTGTACTTTATTCGTGTGTGCGATCGCCCCCACCCATAAAGTAACGACAAAACCCCGGTGCGGCTAGTCGGCTTGGGAGGGAGAACATGATGACAGGCCATACCTACAATAGATCTGAATATCAATCAGCCGTGCTGGTTAAATATTCTAGTGTGTAACAATAAGGGTAAAGAGAAAAATGTTTGGCAGGTTAAAAAATACATCCAGAGGTCATGGAAGATAAAACTGAGAAAGCTGGTACTCCAACAGAAGATACTACAGAGATAATTCACAATACAGAGACACCTCCAGGTAAAAATTAATTGATTCAGAATTAAATAAAAATAAAAATTAAAATAAAATACACACAACAAAACAACGTTAAAATAAAGAATAGAATAAATACAGAATATCAGATTATGGATCCATCAGTATGTGATTATACTCCCGTATATGTATAACATGTACGACTAATCGTAAGCCCAAACATTAAAATAATAAAACAATATTTTACAGAGATTAGAGCAATAGCAACCCCAGAGACCACAGACATGACCGAATTAATTAGAGTCATGATAGAGCAGACAGAGGTCACCAAAAACCTCGTCCTGATGACTCAGAAGAGAAATGAAGGGATAGAGAAGTTGGCAAATTTCTTCCAGGAGGAGATGGAGAAAGAAAAGGAGCAAATGAAAATCTTCAAGACTACTCTTGCAGAAATAAAAACTCTCTCAGAGTTATTGAAAGAGGCCTTCGGAGATCCAGAGGTAAATGATGCTTTTATTTATTTACACTATACTATAATAAATTTACACTCTACCGAAATTCACACAAATCACATAAACACATCAGAGCCAAACACAGAACAAATAAGTGAACATAACACACCAGAGTCAAACACAGAACAAATAAGAGAACAAATTACACTAGAATCAAACTCAAACCAAACTGAAAATAGTGTAAATTTAAAATCACTAGATAAAATGAATAAAACTTTTTCTAAATTAATCAAAACTCTAGAGTCCAACAAGCAAAATAAAATACAGATTAAAAGAGACTACAAACTATCAAGTAAAAGCAATCTGGATGTTTGGTTCGATTCATTAAGGGGGCACACAACCTTTAAAATGTGAAACAAAAAATTGACTAGGAATTTTTATTTTGATATTTATTTTAATAAGGGTTTTTTTTCCTGGAAGTATACATAAAAACCTACCAATTTGTATATTTTTTACCTTCGTTGGACCTTCTATGCCTCCATGTCAAACGATACTGTTTTCGAAGACTTTAAAACTGTCCGTAAGATTCCAAGTCTACGCATGGATGGATTGTGCTAAAAATTTATGGAGATACTCATTATAGTAGTACTTTTAGTATGAACGTAGGGATTTTGATTTGAACGAGTAGAACATTTTTTACATCTATAAAAGTAATAAAATTATTAAAAAATAAGTGTTATATTGACAATGTTCATATCAAAAAATACTTCTACTCGCTCAAATCAAAATCCCTACGTTCATACTAAAAGTACTACTATAATGAGTATCTCCATGCGTAGACTTGGAATCTTACGGACAGTGCTTAAAGTCTTCGAAAACAGTCTGGTTTGCCATGGAGGCATAGAAGGTCCAACGAAGGTAAAAAATATACAAATTGGTAGGTTAACATTTGTAGGTTTTTATGTATACTTTCAGGAAAAAAACCCTTATTAAAATAAATATCAAAATAAAAATTCCTAATCAATTTTTTTGTTTCAACTTTTAAAGGTGGTGTGCCCCCTTAAACTCAGAGTTAGCGGCTAATGATTTATTGAAAGTATTAACTGATCCAGAGAAATATGAAAATAGTAATTCAGAAAGAAATGTAAAACTTAAGAATTTGATAAGAAACATTATAATAAATCACCTCGACGCTAACTACCACAAAATGATATTGTATATTAAAGACCCAAAATAAATTTTAAAGAAAATAAGAGAGATTAGACAAATCGAATCAAACATGACGCAAGCCATAGTCAGACAAAAATTATACACTATTAAGAAATCAAAGAAAGAGAAAGTTATAGATTTTTGGGACAGGTTTGAAAATATTATAAGTTTGAAAATATTTGACTATGACTAGTTCATTATATTTAGATTTTATAAATTGACGAACTGTTACAGCGAATAATGTTATTTTCTATATGCGAAACCCAATAATGAATGTTAAATATGAGATAACAATTGTATAAACTGACTGATATTTTAATTGTTTTAACTATATATGTACATGCAGTTGTAAGAATTGCGTCATTGATGAATAAATAGTATCTCTCTCTCTCTCTCTCTCTCTCTCTCTCTCTCTCTCTCTCTCTCTCTCTCTCTCTCTCTCTTTCTCTCTCTCTCTCTCTCTCTCTCTCTCTCTCTCTCTCCGTGATGCATATATTCACACTTTTAATTATACAATTACTTTTCTTATGCACACAGCACTGTTTATTGTATTTCACTCAAGTTTTTATTATTATAATCACTCCTCTTTTCCTAACAGTAAATCACAATAAACTTAAAACAATCAAGATTATATATATATCTATAAAAAATACCTTTCTAAAAAGTAAAATCTTGGCAAGTATAAGTTTCATTATTACCCACAATATAAATTAAAAGAAATATGTTATTACCAAAATAAGACGTTCAATTATGAATTTCATGAATACG
Organism: Gastracanthus pulcherrimus; assembly: GCA_949152435.1. Classification (NCBI taxonomy): domain Eukaryota; kingdom Metazoa; phylum Arthropoda; class Insecta; order Hymenoptera; family Pteromalidae; genus Gastracanthus; species Gastracanthus pulcherrimus. The sequence continues at coordinate 76,643,059 of OX424573.1, forward strand.
CTACAATTAAAATAGTAAACTTAAACTAATATTCTATTTAAAAAATAATATAGTTTAAAATATTTCCATTTTTTACTAATTCTGATAATCTCAAATGAACGCTAAAGAAATTAATGAAATCGATTAATAAATTGGCAAGTATTGTATTTTTATTTGTATATCAATTCCTTCTTTTATTAATTAGTATGAAGTATACAAATTATTTAAAAAATATTATAGTTTAAAATATTTATATTTTTTACTAATTCCGATAATCTGAAATAAACGCTAAAGAAATTAATTAAATCGATTAATAAATTGACAAGTATTATATTTTTATTTGTAACTCAATGTCATTTTTTTATGAATTAGTATAAAGTATACAAATTAATAATACCTCTCAAATTTAATATTATAAGACATTAAATTTGACATAAATACATGTTGATAAGAAATAGGTCAAAAAGTCGAACCTCAAACACTGATCTATAATACTCTCGCTACATTACACTCGTGTTACATGTAGTGCGCATATGGAAATTCATTTCTATTATAGGTAAGCTAACTGATACTTTTTGAAATCAAGACAATATAATATTACGGACAAACAGTTTATACCTTATCTAGGGCTCTGACTTGCTGCCATCGTTAATTGATACGAACCTTAGGTAACTCGAGCACTGTTCGAGGTTATTTTTCCCAAACTCGAGCAATGTTCCAGGTTTAACTGTAGTTCAATATAAAATATAGTGCATTGACGGTCTCTTTAATTTCGACATATAACTATGAACATACTTGGCGGACCCGTCGTCTCGAAGTTTACGGTGTTCGTAGAATAGAAGGTAATATTTCTAAGTAAAAGAAGTTAGCAAAATCATAGACTTTTTTTTTGATTATGAGTAGTTCGAAGGATATGTTGGATTATAGGTTAAACATGCGGTTATTAAATTTAGGATAATAGTTATTACAATTTTTCTTTGAGTAGACCCAGTTTGCTACGAACATTATGCTTAATTTAAATATAGATGCATTAATAAACTATTTGTACTAAGGGAGTGATTAATCAAAGTTCACGTTTGCGTTTGATTTGGCTCCTTTAGTACATTACATATTGACAGATTATAATTTATTAAAATTTTTCTAATCGAAGTACATAAAGTTTTTTGTATTACTTTTGTGAATTCCGTTGCCTTCTTGTTGCGTTGTTCTTTTGATATTCGCCTCGTCTATTCTTGATAGGAAGTTTTTAGAAGTCGGCCTTGCGTCTCTGCGGCACCTCCTCTTCTTTCTTCGGAATTGGGACTTTTCATGTTCGTGGTTTACTTTTGTATTTCAAGTTAGTGGAGTTCGTCTTGTGCACCCCTTAATGATCGGTTCGACAGATAGCCGCTTTGAACAGTGCTTGTAGTTGGATTGAATCTTCTTCCTTAGTAGCTCTCTCGTGGCGTCTCGGTAGTACCTCTGTTATGTTGCTGTACCTCGCATTATATCTAGTTCTAGAATGATTCTTTTTCGAATGACATAATCCGTGACATGGGAATTGCGTTCCCTTAAATTAATACATACGAAAAGTAGCCTTGTTTACGTACTTATTACTTAATTCTGTTAACATTTATGTGTATAGTGTAAGTTGTTTAAATTGTTCACATGCATGTGTCATATATTTCATCTAATTTACTTGTTCGCATTTTTACAAGGTTGTTTATAGTTCGGTATTATAATTAACGAAGATTTGTTTCTATATAATTAATTACATGATTTCAATTTGTTTACTATCTTTCATCACTCTTATTTAAATATTAATACATATTTGTATTTTTGAATAACCAATGAAGTTGTTAAAAAATTAACAATACCGATATTGCTGGAATACCTTATTACAACTTCATTCGTACATTACATATTTTGTTATACATTCTAGGTGTTATAATAGTTTGTCAAAGTTCCTTGAGATACAAAATTTTATATCAAAGATTATTATAACTTATTTAATATTTAACGAGATATTATAGTTATTTTTTCATTATGTTGAGACGGCAAGTTGTCGTAAAATGGACCCTTTTGCATGTGTGTGGAAATGGTCAAAATTGCCATTACTCGATGTGTTAACAAATTTACTTAAAAATCTTCAACGTTTAAAATTTACATTTATTATCAGTACGAAAAAATGCTTTTATTGCACCGCTTACATTTATGGTACTAGTTTATTTATTGATCGATAGCTATAATACTACTATAATATACTATGATGTAATAGCATGCTATAAGTACTGTAAGTATTCTAAAGCTTTGTTCGTACCTTACATACAACATTTTCGCGAATATAAATCGATATGCTAATATATGTAATCAATCAAGTATTTCTTTCAATCGTTTATATGGTAGTAGTAATTGTCAATCACAATAATCGATTACGTTTACTTAGAGTATATCTTTACATTTGTTTTGGTTTTCAATTACTGACTCGATATTTTTCATTGCAAAATGCTAGTGCTATTTTAATATAACTGACACTTTCGACTATTATACTACTTTATATTGACTGATATATATCTGCAAAACTGACTCATTTGTTATGTTGCTATGAGACGGTTAGTCTAAACATTATAATAGATAACATATGAATTTATTTTTATTTATTTTTGCTAATTGGTCATATCATTTACCAAATGACTTAAGTCATAAACACGTTATAAAAGATGTTGATTTGAAGTTATAAAGTGAAATTAACATTTACAAATTTATTAATTTTCTATTTATTTCTACATACGCAAAAATAATTTGATTTAGATGATCATATATCTATTAGTTATCGTATTTTTTTCTCTTTTTTTATGTATTTATAACACTACCTATTTTGTTTAACTAAGTTATTTCGTTTGTATTTTCTCATTTTGTATTTTTATATGATCACGCATAAGATTGTCTACTGAATAGAGTTAGGTCAAATTAAATGTTCTTTATTTGTTTTCGAGATTCTTTTTATCCATTTGTAAAAATGTTGAATAAAATTTCCAGTCATTCTCTTTCGCTTTGAGTTTGTGATGCTTTAATTATTAACAATTTTCCTTTATTTTAAAATTTTATGGTAAAAGAACCTCGTATTTTGCTATTACTGTTGGTCTTGTATCTGAAACAAATGTTTACATATTATAATTAGTTAAATAAATTTTGAGATAAACTGCTTGTTTCTGAAGGTCGCGTGTAGATTTTATCTGAAATCAGTGAATTATATATTGTTATTTGATCATATTATTTTGGTTGAATCTGCGAAAAGCGTAGGCGGTTCATATGGACTACCTTTGTTTTATTCTCTTTCAACTGTATTTTTACATTTTCATTTTCCCAAATATGTAACACTAAATAAGGACCAGTATACGGATCATCGAATTTATGCGACTTGGGTCCCTTTTGCAACCAAACGTAATCACCTACTTTTATTACTACGTGATTAGCCTTTAAGTCATAATATCGTTTCGCTCTCTCCTTAGCTAGGGAGATTCTTTCGGCAGCTATTTCACGTAAGGCGCTCAGGCGTGAGATAAGATCTTGCATGTAGTCGGTGTACGCAGGTAAGAGGTCGTCGAATGTCACCCAAACTTCTTCAAGTAGTACACGAAGAGATAGAGAAGATGTTCAGGAGTGGCGTAATAGAGCGATCGGCAAGTGAATGGAGTATGAATGGAGTAGCGCCCCGGTAATCATCAAGAAGCCAGATAGGAGTTATAGATTTTGTATAGCTTATCGCGACCTCAACAACGTAACCCGGAAGGATGCATATCCTATCAGGAGCATGGATTCCATATTGGACAAATTGCGTAAAGCCAAATATCTGACCAAAATTGACCTCAAGCAGGCCTATTTTCAAGTACCGATGGAGCAAAGCAGCAAGAAATATACAGCATTTGCAGTTCCGGGGTCAGGGCTTTGCTAATTCGTCAAAATGCCCTTCGGATTAACGAATGCGCCCATGACCTTTCAACGCCTGATCGATACTTTGTTTGGCGTCCAATATGAACCATATGTGTTTGGATACTTGGACGACATCATCATAGCGACCGAGAGCTTTGAGGAACATCTCCAATGGCTGGAGCTAGTCCTCAAGAAGCTGGTAGAAGTAGGATTGGTACTCAATCGGAAAAAGTGCGAATTCTGCTGCTCTAGAGTGACGTACTTAGGCTTCTTGCAGGATAAAGATGGATTGGGACCAGACCCAGAAAAGGTATCGCCAGTGACAGAATATCTAGTGCCGAAGACCGTTAAGCAGCTGAGACGATTTCTTGGTAGGATGATACTCGCGATTCATTGAGAATGACTCAGAGATGAAAATTCCTTTAGTGAAGCTACTAAGAAAGGGACAAGAATGGAAATGGAATAGCGACCAACAAGAGGCTTTTGAAGGTCTAAAGACGGCGCTAACGGTAGCTCCGGTCCTGGAAAGACCAGATTTTGGCAAAACATTCATGGTCCAGAGTGATTCAAGCGATGTGGCTATTGGGGCAGTTTTGACACAGGAAGGGGATAACGGAGAGCATCCCATCGTATATGTGAGTAGGGTACTCACGGCAGCTGAGCGAAACTATACCACATCCGAACGGGAATGCTTGGCGTTACTATGGGCCATTAAAAAGTTGCGACCATACCTTGAAGGGTACGAATTCAAGGCCATCACCGACCATAGCGCCCTCCAATGGCTTCGTAATTTAAAGGACACTTCTAGACGACTAGCCCGTTGGGCACTTAAAATGCAACAGTGGGATTTCGAAGTAATCCATCGAAAGGGCACTCTGTTGAAGGTGCCTGATGTGTTATCTAGGATGTATGAAGATAGCTGGATTTGAAGAGATACAGGACGAGCGATACTTAGCCAGGATGGAAGAAGTACAAAGACACCCACATCGATTCCCAGATTGGCGAATCGAAGATGACATGTTGTAGTACCGTGAGAGAGTGATGACTGAGAGACACTCCATCACCTCCGCAGGACACCTGGGACTTGAGAAGACCTATGACCGAGTGGCCCGCGAGTACTACTGGCAAGGTATGTACTATGATGTGCACTACTTCGTCCAGTCTTGTCTTGAATGCCAGAAGCACAAGGCCTCTCAGATGGGACCCATAGGGCTACTAGGCAAGAGAATTGTAGAGCGACCTTAGGCTGTAGTGGCAGCATATCTTATGGAATTTCCACCAAATAAGAGTCAATTCAAATACTTGGTGGTATTCCAGGATCTCTTCACGCGGTGGATCGAGCTGAAGCCGCTGAGAAGTCTGGATCGAGCTAAAGCCGCTGATGGCAAGTCGGTGGCTCGCACCCTAGAGGAGCTTATTTTGTTTCGGTGAAAAACGCCAAACTACGTACTCACAGATAATGGGAAAGAATTTATTAATAAGCATTTGACCGACACGCTGAAGGAGTGACCCATGTGACCACGTCACCGTACCATCCTCAAGCCAATCCAGTGGAGAGAAGCAACCGAACCCTAAAGACCATGATAGCGACCTTCGTGAAACAAGACCACCGGAATTGGGACGCCCATCTTCACGAGTTCAGACATGCAATCAACACTGCGCTGCAAGCGACCACTAAGGTACGAGGGTAGTTCAATAAGTCTTTAGAATGACCAACAGATGGCGCGCGAATCGCTCCAAATCATCTGTTTTCAGTCAGCACCACTCCCGACTAGATATATGGTGCAGTCACAGTCCACATCTTCTGAGTTTACGTGTTTTTATAACCAATTGAAAAAAAAAAAATTGCTTGTTAAGAAAAATGGAAAAAAACGAGTTCAGAGCGGTAATTAAACATTTTCATTTAAAGGGTTTAACTCCATATGAGATAAAAAATGAATTGGACTTAGTTCATGGCACATCTGCCCCTGCCTTAGCAACGGTTTATAACTGGGTAAATGAATTTAAGCGTGGTCGTACATCAATAAGTGACGAACCACGTTCAGGAAGGCCCGTAGAAGCAACTACTCCCGAAATCATCAATAAAATCCACGATATGGTGTTGAAGGATAGAAGATTAAAAGTGCGTGAGTTAGCTGAGGCCACAAGGATATCTATAGGTGCAGTTGTTTCAATTCTACATGAAAAATTAGGCATGAAACAGCTATCGGCAAGATGGGTGCCGCGTTTGCTCTCAGCTGAGAATAAACGCAATAGAGTGGTCGACTCTGAGGCTCTTTTGGCGCGCATAAGTCGGAATCCTGAGGAATTTTTTCGTCGATTTGTGACTGTGGATGAAACATGGATACACCACTACACTCCTGAGACAAAGGAACAATCCAAACAGTGGATTTCCACAGGCGAACCAGCTCCAAAGAAGGCAAAGACCGTAAAGTCAGCTGGTAAGGTTATGGCAACAGTTTTTTGGGATGCACGTGGAATTATACTTATTGACTACTTGGAAAAGGGTAAAACAATTACTGGTGAGTATTATGCATCATTATTAGAGCAGCTGAAAGAAGAAATTAAAAAAAAACGACCACATTTGGCGAGAAAAAAAATTCTCTTTCATCACGACAACGCCCGAGTTCACACATGCTTCGTTTCAATGGCTAAAATTGAAGAACTAAAATTCGAATTGGTCGAACACCCACCGTATTCACCAGATTTAGCCCCCAGTGACTTTTTCTTATTTCCAAACTTGAAAAAATGGCTCGGTGGACAGAGATTTACGGACAACGAAGACGTCATTGCCTCTGTAAGTGCTTATTTTGAAGAACTTCCGAAAACGCACTTTTCTGAAGGATTAAAAAAACAACTTAAAAAGCGATTGACCAAGTGTATAGAGCTCCAAGGAGATTATGTTGTAAAATAAAAAAAAATTTACCCAAAAAAAATTGTTTTTATACTTTATTCTAAAGACTTATTGAACTACCCTCGTATCACCAGCCTTTTTGAGTTATGGCCGAAACCCAAGGCCGGTGAAGAGTTTACGAAGAGAAGTAGAGCCAAAGCGACCAATTGTCAGTAGCGACCCGGAAGAGTGGATAGATCGTGTAAGAAGACTGGATGCCCTACATGACCTAGTAATCAGGCATATCGACTCTGCAAAAGAGCGACAAGCCAAATACTACAATCGTGGCAGGAATGATGCGACATTCCAGGTAGGGGACTTAGTAATGAGGGCAACCCATCGCTTGTCAAATACAGATAAGTGGTTCTCGGCTAAGTTAGCTGGCCGGTTTGATGTCCCATTTGCCCTCAAAGAAGTCAAGTCTCCGCTGGTATATGTGTTAAATATGGGGAAGGATAACAGAATACCCGAGGTGCACGTGAGGGAATTGAAGAGATATATTCCCCCAAGGAGAAAAGCCCCGTAGTAGCGACCCCCTCCGTAATAGCGACCTTGAAGTTGTTAATGTTTTTTTTGTTGTTTTCTTATGTTCACAGAGTAAAAAAAAAGGAAAGGAAAATTTTGCTATTCAGAAATTAGAGATGTTCAGAGCTAGAGGAGTTCGCCGGGGCCGAGCGAGCCGAGGAGACCACCACCCGTATCCCGCTTTCGAATACCTGGCTAGCTGCCGTATCCCGAGTAACGAACGGGTACAGCAGGTGGGAGCCAGGCCTCCCCCCTCCCTCGTACTCCCCCGTGCATTCCCGTCGATGATTCCATGGCGGGTTATGATTGAGAGACCGCGGTGGAACAAGAGTGGGACCAGCAAGAGTGCAACCGCGCTTTCAATTCATTGAGGATGGCAATCCAATCCCGGGAACTTCCACGGGGGTTTCCTCCCAACCTACCCGCGGTAGAGCCCACTAATCCCGCGGGGGTCGGAGCTGGAGTCGACGCTCCGTTGGGGCACAATCCAACCCGGCCACAAGCACAGAATAGGAAGGACCAGGAAGTCAGTGAGGGGATGGAGGCCCGCGGCCTCGCCCATAACCTAGAGCCACTGGACACGAAGGATACCGCGACCTTGAAGTTGGACGATTATGAGTCGCCGGTAGCTGAGAGGGTGGCGGCCATGCGCACGCAGTCCCAACCACCGGGACCGGCGACCCTCTGCAGTCAGCGGCGTGCGTCAATCGACCCGGCGGAGATCCGGAGGGTGAAACGCATGGGCATCATGTTCATCCACAGGCTGATTCCCATTCCCTCGGACCCAACGCTCGGTCCTCCAGATGGGGCCTGCAACAACTGTTGGCAGAAGGGGCACATATCGTCGAAGTGTCCGAGGCCCCGACAGTATTCCTGGTGTCGCAATTGTGGCAGGCAAGGCGTCAAAGTGACGAGCTGCCCCAGATGTAGTGAGCCTCATCGGGAGTGGGTTCGATGGAAGTACGAGGGGGGATCGGCCCCGCTGGGCATGTACCCACGAGACGAACCTCGCGACCCTCCGCCGAGGACGAATACGGCGTCGTTGGCGGCCGACCCAACCTTCGATGCCGCTCTCAGAGACGGCGGTCAACCCGGAGTGAGCTCATCGAGGTTCGGAGAGACCGACGTCAGCACCGCGTCGCATGGTACCGACACTACCACCAGGCCGTTCTGAGAGACTCCAGCATTATGCCAACCCCCCACCACCAGACCCACCGAGCGACCTATCCAGGACTTCCGCCCCACCAGCAGATATTATGGAGAAGATCCAGCGACTGGCAGAGAGCCTCGCTGACCTTCCGCCCCAGGACCGAGCCGCTCTGCTACGCGCCATATTGGAGGCACATCCCCTCGAGAAAGGCTATCGAAGTGGCCAGTAGAGGTGGAAATTCCGGACTCTAGCGAACACAACGAATAGCGCCCCATCCGAGACCCGAAGCATCCGCGACCATGGGCACGACCTGAGAACACCCAAATAGCGACCGAAATGTGGAATGACGGAGGCATACCCATGCCCAGTAAGTTGTGAAAATTATTGTTATTTATTTATTTTTTGTAGTTCTTTTAGTAGGATCTTATCATTCCCCCTATGGCCACGCGATCTATGAGCGCCATTGCTCTGTGGTCGGATTGGGAGTAGTAAGGTGTTAGTTATAGTTAGTTATAGTTATAGTTATAATTATATATATATTGTTTTCTTGCGATAGCTCTGGTGCCGAGGGTTGTTCGGGAATCGTGTTGATGGGATACAATGGCCCAACTAGAGTCTCGTTTGATTGTATTGGAATAAACAGTCCACTCCTGATGGCGTATCCCGTTTAGGGGGGGGGGGAGAGTTTGTGAAGTGTATTCCACGTCCCAATATTATTAAAAACACGGGCAGTCAATCGCGACCGAATCACCCGTCACCACAGCCCATCATTTTTTATTATAAATTGTTATTGTTATTAATAGGGGGGTGGGGGGAATTATGACTGTTATTGTTGAGGGAATGAGGAGAAGGAAGATCGCGACCAAGAGAAGCTACAGACCGACACACACGCACACATGCACACAACGGCACCAACTGATCGCGCCGCCGAGAAGACTGGTCGGAGCGAGCACCGATGTCGAGCCCGATACACACACATGCATGGCACCAACAGCATCGCACGCTGTACGCGCGACCATCTCTCCCTCGCCTCTCAAGGATGATGCGCTACTGCCCGCGCACACACATACACACGCGCGCGCGACCTCCTACTCTCCCGATGCACGTAGACGCGAGTGGAGAGAGGATTCACAGCAGCAGCGGCGGCTTCTTCGAGGCACACCATCTCGGCTGTAGCCACGAGAGAGAGAGAGAGAGAGAGAGAGAGAGAGAGATGCCGGTCTGCCATAGCGTAGGCCGGCGCGCGCCCGTCATCGCTGCCAACTGTGATGGTCCTGCGGCGACAAAACTGAAAGCGCCCGATATAGATACACACGCCAGGTTGTCGCACGTCTATATTTAGCAATTCATATTGCCTGCGCTTCGCGGGCAGGGCGGTAATCGCGGAGTGGACCAATGACAGATAGCGACTCAAATTGCCGCCGACTTGGCCTTGATTTTCGCATTTAAGGAAAATCAAGGCCAATCAACGACAAGATAAGGGCGGAAGCATCAAGTGTGTGGGCTGAAGATAGCCAAAAAGAATCGCCGAAAGTGGAAGAGATTTCCGCCCTCTCCGATTTTGAGCATTGACTGCCCGCCCGTCATAACATCCGGAAATCTAGAACCGTGATAATCGTTCAAGTTAGTCGTTGTTAAATTGTTAGTGGATCAGAGTGTTAAAGTTAGGAAAGGGCGTGTTAAAGTTTAATAGGGCATTTTTGCGACGCGGGGAAAATTTAGCGACTCCATTGCGACCACGAGGCAACGGCGTGGACGACTGGTAGCCTCTCTGGACACTTAGTTGCGGTGAGTTGGACTGATAATTGTCGAGCGACCCTCGGCACTTCTCGGAGTCGGTAATTTATATTATTTTACATTAAAATATAAAATTATAGTAAATCGCTTTCCGGCATTTACACGAATTAGTGGTATGACACCAACGAGGAATCAGTGCGCGGCATGAGAGGTACACTAAATTGTGGGCATTATCCATGGGGAGAATGTAAGATATCGATAAAAGGGAAAATTGGGAAATTCGTAGGGAAAATTAAAGGGGGTTGTTATTTATTAGTAAGCTCGACAAAACGTGGTGATTCGGTCGTTGCCGGAGACGCGCACGAGGACTAGTGTAGCCATCTTGATTAGCGACCAGTAGTTTACGAGAAATTGTAAATTGGCGACCGTTATTATTATTTGACCATTAAAAACAAAGCTTAGGAACTTAAAGTGAGAAATTTGTGTGATTATTTGTAGAATTAATTATCCTGATTTTCCGCTTCACGGAACTTTCTGTGGGAGAGGGCTCGTGCAGAGCTAACCGCGGTTTACCTGGCGTTCATTATTATATAGAAAATTCGGTAAAGTGCAGAGCAAAATTTATAAATAACAAGAGTAACAAAATGCTACGTTACAAAGTATATACATTATATTTAACTATATAAAAACGTTTAATCCAATTTGATATAGCAATTTATTTTATTAGCGAAAATATAAATTTAACATTTTTTTCGATAAGTCTAAAACAAATAATGCATGAGCTACCTTTTGAATATGGTGCCTCTTAATTTACTATAGAAAATATAATTCTGATAAATATACTTATTCTCTAATTTTACATTACTGTCCAGCGTAGGCGCACTTTAAATTCGTTATTTAATATCTACTAAATAATTGCTAAAATCAAATATAAAAGATTACTAAATGTTACCTTAACATGTCGATGATAAATAATTAATTCGCAGAATATCTTTCATTATTTTTTCCATAATACAAATATCAGAATTGTACCCTGAGTCGTGAAAATTAGTCAGAGTTTTTTTCTTGCTTCATAATGCCGTGCCTACGTATACACTTTAAATGAGTTTCACTTTAACTTTAAATGTTTAATAACATTGACTATAACAATTATACAATTTTGAAGAAGTGCAATATGTAGAGCATATTATTCTTTATTTTTTACAACTTATCAGATTTTGTTTACATTAACAGAATAAATGTTATTCAATATCAAAAGTTAAAGTTAGACTCACTTAAAGTGTAGGTCTAGGCACGGCATAAATTGTTCTAATTTTTGCTTTCTGTACTTATTTATCTAATATTATAAATATACTTTGAATCATAAAAAGTAAGATCAGAGTAAATTTTTTAGACATAATTTTAAATGGTTAATAAAAAGTATTTAATACACTCAGGATATTCACTCATGACAATAACATAATTTATGATACAAATTAACCCATTAAAAACCAGGCAAAACCTGGCAGAGATATCGAGAAACGAACTGTGCCATCCTTTGCATAACCAAAAAAAAATACCCGTGTTTTTTCTTTTGTCGATTACAATTGTTTATAACAGATTATTTAGACAAATAACCCAAAATGTCGTAATTTTGCAAAACTGAATGCGGATATCGATTCTACGGGCAAAAACACAACAAAAACCTATGTAACGTTTCTTTGTCAGAGTTCAATTTGTTAGTGTAAAATACCTATAAACAATCGTACTCTGGGAAGGGGGCATTGACCATGCCAAATACCATGCAAAATATGGCAGAGATATCGAGAAACGAACTGTGCCATCCTTTGCATAACCAAAAAAAAATACCCGTGTTTTTTCTTTTGTCGATTACAATTGTTTATAACAAATTATTTAAACAAATAACCCAAAATTTCGTAATTTTGCAAAACTGAATGCGGATATCGATTCTGCGGGCAAAAACGCGACAAAAACCTATGTAACGTTTTTTTGTCAGAGTTCAATTTGTTAGTATAAAACAGGAACGAACTTTTCACATGTAAATCATCCTTCTCATCCGTCTTAGATGTTGACCTGCGGAATACCGTAGTGTTGCATGCTACAATTGGATGAGCTTATTTTTTTTCAAAACCTTCCGTGTTAGAGATCACGTTTGAGTGGCAGGCTAACGGTGGTACATCAATTGAAAAAAAAATATCTTTCGAAACTAGACTTTAGGAATAGAACTTTTCATAAAAATAGATCACATTATTCTGTGTCGATAACGCAATTGATAATGTCGAGACGGAGAGTTAGGGATCTACCTGATTTAGTTGAGGATTCTGACATTGACGAAGATCAATATGTCGATATAGCATTTGTTCCTGCTGATCATGAAAGTTTAGATAGAGATTCGGATGTTGATCTAGAAGAAGATATAACATCGCATTATCTTCTTACGAACATGTGAAAAGTACTTACACAAGTACTCAAAAATTGTTGGAGCCGAATCATATTTACGATTGGGAAGATGATACTCTGGATAATATATCTCCTGATATCGAGGACAACTCCAATCTATCAGCTATTTCTCCATTGTTTTTTAAAAATTCCTTGGAATTATTCGAGTTATTCTTCTCGGAATCGATGAAGAATCATGTTGTGGAAGCTACTGCTGAGAATCATTTCGATTTGCCTAAAAATGATCTAGAAAGATTTATTGTAATCATAATGATTACTATTTACAATTCTAGAAAACGTCTTTATGATTATTGGTCAACAAAACGAATCCTAGAGTGTCCAATCACTACCGAACTTTTGACGAGAACTGAATTTGTTACCATCAAGAAGAATATTCGATTTTACAAACATCAAGATGAAAATCCAACTGACAAAGTTTGGAAAGTAAGAACGATGTATGACTTGTTCCGTGAGAATTGCATGCAATTCGGTTTCTTCGACTACAACCTATCGATAGATGAAGTAATGGTGAAATATTTCGGTAGATTTGGTATCAAGCAGTGTATCAGGAATAAGCCTATCAGGTTTGGAATAAAGATGTGGGCACTTTGTTCTTCTGATGGATACATCTATGACGTCGATATTTACACAGGTAAATCAGGGAATATCACACAAAAAGTTTTAGCTTCTGTTGAATTGGGTTCAAGAGTAGTAATACAATTACTTTCTACTTTGTTAGAAGTAATGATACATTTGAAGAAGAATGGTTTATCATCAACAGGCACTATCTGGCAGAATCGCGTGAAAGAGAAGGTCGAAATGCCAAAAAAAGCTGAAAGAGGAACCACTATTTCTAAGCATGAAGCAAATTCAGGGTTGAATTTCATTACGGTAATGGATTCCAAACCCGTATCGATTCTCTCAACTAAATATGGGGATGAACCGAAAGTGGCAATGCAAAGATGGCAGGAATCGTCGAAAAATTCCATTCTTTTCCCTCATTCTTTTTTCATGTACAATCAACACATGGGTGGTGTCGATCTCCACCATCAACACTGTAATGCTCTGATGCCTTCGATAAGAGGTAAAAAATAGACATGGTGTCTTTTTATGCGACTTATTCAAGCATCTTTAGCGAACGCTACGATGATTTACAATAAACTACATCCGGATGAAAAAAAAGGTTCCAAAGATATTGTTCAAGAAATTTGTGAATATTACATTCAGAAGCTATCATCAGTGCGTATTCCCAGGGAAAAGAGGAAGCCTGAAAATTCTTCAGAACACATCATGAAACAAGGAAGTATGAAAAAATGCGGGATAGGTACGTGTTCGACGAGAACAGAATGGTTCTGTACGAAATGTTGCAAACCTATTTGCAGAAAACACAAAGAAGATCACGGCAATGAGCCATAATTGGGTTCATAACTCGGAAACTTATAGAAACTTTTACTACTTTGCGCACGATTGTTTATCCTTATTTTACACTAACAAATTGAACTCTGACAAAAAAACGTTACATAGATTTTTGTCGTGTTTTTGCCCGTAGAATCGATATCCGCATTCAGTTTTGCAAAATTACGAAATTTTGGGTTATTTGTTTAAATAATTTGTTATAAACAATTGTAATCGACAAAAGAAAAAACACGGGTATTTTTTTTTGGTTATGCAAAGGATGGCACAGTTCGTTTCTCGATATCTCTGCCATATTTTGCATGGTATTTGGCATGGTCAATGCCCCCTTCCCAGAGTACGATTGTTTATAGGTATTTTACACTAACAAATTGAACTCTGACAAAGAAACGTTACATAGGTTTTTGTTGTGTTTTTGCCCGTAGAATCGATATCCGCATTCAGTTTTGCAAAATTACGACATTTTGGGTTATTTGTCTAAATAATTTGTTATAAACAATTGTAATCGACAAAAGAAAAAACACGGGTATTTTTTTTTGGTTATGCAAAGGATGGCACAGTTCGTTTCTCGATATCTCTGCCAGGTTTTGCCTGGTTTTTAATGGGTTAATAAAGAAAAGGTTACTAATAAAAAAGAATGTCAAGATTATAGTATCTGATATTATAATATACTCTAAAGTTATAGTTACAATAAGAAATTTTCATAATCATTGTGCGTATATAGGCTGAATATACAGATGTTTTTGACTTAGGTATACAAAACCTCTATGACTATTTTCCCTAAACGTAATATTTCATGAGTAAATGGTTGATTAAATGTGTATCGGCAATTCACAGCCAATTTGAAGTTTTTTAATTCTAAGTAAAAAACAATTTTAAAAATACAGATAGATTCTTTATGTTATTTTAAACAAAAAATGTCTCTAACATTTTTTCTCTAGAGTCAATAGATTTGAAGATAAATAAGTGATAAATTATAATTTTCATTGTGAATTTTTATCTTAATATCTATTGAATTTACAGAAAAACGGATAGAGGTACTTTTTGTTTTTAATCACATATAGAATCTATCTGTATTTTGTAAAATGACTGTTAATTGCCAATACTTGATATCACACTTTAGCATAAATATTTACTCGTTAAGTATTAAGTTTAAGCAAAATAGTCATATAGGTTTATCGTTTTGTGTACTTTCTGACTTTTACAAGCCTATTAATACGTAAATTTTGCATTTTTTCTGGATTTTGCTGTTAATCTAATTATGCAGACAAATTTTACAATGAACTAAACTTCTTCATAATACTTATAGTCAAATCTATCCAATGAGACAAAATCTGTCTCAGATTGTATTCATTGAACTGTTCTTTTGTAAGTAATGACAGGTTATTCTTGTGTATAGATAAGTAAATACTTTTGAAAACGAGCATTTTAGTAAAAACAAATATTTTTTATGATTACGTTTAAAATTAATTTAAAATAAACCAGAAATTCATAAAGTTTTAATCTAAATAACTTTATATTATTTAATTTTTTTATATGAATTAGCAAGAATTTTATCAAACAATTTTTTTTTCGTTGAACATTTTAGTAATTTAGAATTCTATTTACATATATATGTATAGTAGTTTTAAAGACCAACTTCATTGTAAATAAATCATAACAACATTCGCGTTGAATAACCTTTTATTTTATTCAAATTTAGGAGTATATTTGTCTTGAATTCGATAGAAGAAAATTAAAGGTGACGTATTTGAAATAGGAGTATATTTGTCTTAAATTATAGAAGAAAATTAAAGATAACGAATTCAACATATTTATAGCGATGGAGCAAATGATAAAAGTGAAAATTATAGGAGATGGGAATTGTTTATTTCGCTGATTTTCATTTTTTGTATGCAATAATGATAAATTTTATGCTAGTGTACGAAAGAGCATAGTAGAAAAAGTTGTTGATAACACGCATATTTTTAAATTTTTAGTATTTAGGAAATAGTTATTATGAAAATGTAGTAAATTGTATAGATTATAGGCAATATATGTCTAGAGATGGTATTTTTGGAACTGAGATAGAAATTAAAAGATTTGTAGAGTTGTATGACGTATTTGTGTCTGTAAAAGTAGCTGATTCTAATAACGCTTTAACATTTGGAAATAATTTAAGTAATTTGAAATTAGAATTGTGGCTTAGTAATCGACATGATGCTGGACATTACGATATTATTAATTGGTTCAATGATGATATTAAATCTATCACTGTAAATTATGAACATAAAAATTACAATTTAAAAGGAAAAATTGAATTTCAAAATAAACATAGTTTGAATACAAAATCGAAATTATCAATCAATATTAATACGAAAAAGCTTAAATCAAAACAAAAACAAAGTGTAAAATTAACAGACATATCTTTTTTTGGAGATATGGATTACATATGTGAGTTTTGTCAATCAACTTGTTGTCATAATTGAAAAGTTATTTTGCCACCATTAAGTAAATATAATGAAAATTTAAAGTTATTGTTGTTATATGATAATACTTCTCGACTATCTATTCATTATTATAATAATTTATTTTGCTTTGCTACATTTAATGCTAATTTACAAAATGATAAACAAAAAGCTATTTATAATCTTAAAATTCAAGGTTAAGTTTGGCATATGACACCTAATATTCTTTTGAAGTCTAATAATGAGGAACCTTCTTGCGGTCAATTATACATATATGACTTTGATACTGCGGTTGAAAAAAAGTTACAAAGAAACAAAAATCTTTTGAAAAAACATTTAGATTATTTGACTGAAACGTTAAATTATACTCCATATGCTAAAAATTATAAATATTTATACCAACTTTCAAATATACAAAACTTACCAAATTATAAACTTTACTTTGTTCGAAAAAATGATAAACTAAAACACCAATATAATAAATCATTAACGTCTGAATGTGGAGCAATCATTGTATCAAATTCTGAAATTCCTGATGATTACGACTTATGTGATTATCCAAAAAGTAAATCAGATAATGAAAAAACAATTACATACTTAAGTAAATTGTTTCATCACGTTGACCCAATGGTTTTTCCTCTATTATTTTCGTCTGGTGAATAAGGTTGGAGTATTGGTTATAAAAAACGATCAGATTCTTCTGAAAGTGATTAACTCACACTTTTACAATATTATTCATATAGATTAGCATATCGACCACATAATCGAAATTTTAGTCCATTATTATTTAGTGGAAGATTAACTCAACAATTCTTTATACATGCTTATATAATGATAGAAAATAATAGAATTATTTTTTTAGGAAATATTATATTGAAGACGATGAAATTTTTTTCTTACTGGTTTGTGAAGTATATATGTATCATGCTTCTGCAGTCACTCGTTAATTTTTTCTATTGGAATTTTTTTTTTATTTATTCTTATCAAATTTCTAGCACCACCAAAACCAGCCTCGTGCGAAGGATCAAAATTTTACTTTTTCAATGCTTTCATTATATAGCTATATTCATCCACTTTCTCTTTGTTTCTTTTTTACTTTTTTCTAGACTATTATTCAATGGAGATTTTTGAACGATGGTACTGCTTAATAAACTGCGGTCACTGTCAGAAAGAAACGAGTTGTTTTCTTAACTTGCAGGTAGAGTAATATTAACTTGTTTTCTTAACTTGAAGGTAGAGTAAGATTAGAGTAATATTAGAGTCTAATAATTTCTGTCTAAAACTATCAATACTTCCACTATTATTACTATCTATTCTCTTTGACGACTTTGGTATTTCTGAGAAAGAAAATGCAGGGCTACTTTCATAGTTTAATATATCCTTGTTGCCTACATACTCTTGAGGTGTTTGTGTACTTTTAATAATGTTTATAAATTCTTGTTTTCCTGTAGGTTTTATTACAGACTTTCTACGTCGAGCAGCACAGTTAATAAGATCAACTATATTGGAATTTGGAATTTTTTTATCGTCTATAGTTACTGTTCCTGTACTATCCCAGAAAATACGATTTTTTGATTTGTTTAAATGGTCCAATAAAAGATGTGTTTTTCTCTAATAAACCACAGGCACACTACCAACAATCGCTTTGCTACTTATTCCTTTCTCAGCCTCCTTCTCTTCCTCTCCAATATCCGAAAAATTAGATCATATATCTGCATTATTTTTCTCAGATTTGAAAAATAAGTAACGTTGAAGTCATTGTATGTAATGCTTTAAGCGAGTAGACTGACGAATATCGTTTTCCGTCGATTTTGCCGTTTTTAAAGTAGGCAAAGAGCTTCCGCGTTGTAGCCTCTCCAACTGCTCAATGGGTAGTAAAACCATTTTCTTGGCTTTATCCATTATAGTCTTTTATTATAATGATGTATCAGTAACGTCACTTAAAAAACTTGAAATCCGTTGAGGTAAAACGGATTCGAGTAGTGTTGGCACAAATTTTCCTCCATTTTGAACTATAACACGTTTTTTCTTTCTCCAACTGTCTTTTGTATTTCTTATAGTCTGACTTGACAAATGTCTAAGAATGTTTTTGTATCGTTTTAATTTTTGAAACTGATGATTTTTTAGGGAAACAACACCTTCGAGTATATTTAATGCACATTCACAAATATATTTTATCAATTTCTTGTCAGTGCTGCGTAGAATTGCTAAATGTTGCTGCTTATTTGCGTGTAACAAAGCCTGCAGAAGCACAAGATATTTTTTTTCAAACACTGTTTTCTTTTTATTACTACTTTGCTGCGAACGGAAGTGAGCTTTCTGTCGCTTGCTCTGTAATGCATTCTTAACCATTATTAAAATGTAACTGACTAAAGCTAGGAAGTTTCGACTTATTTATTTATTTTCAAATTATAGCCGTGTATTTACTTAAGTAGTATTTAGGTAAATAAACGTAATAATACTCGTCATCTGGGAAAATACACGTACGAAATCGAAATTCATCCGGAGTTTCTTGAGTGAGATCTAATAAGATGTAACCGTGTGGTGGACATTTTGGGTTATTTGTCTAAATAATTTGTTATAAACAATTGTAATCGACAAAAGAAAAAACACGGGTATTTTTTTTTGGTTATGCAAAGGATGGCACAGTTCGTTTCTCGATATCTCTGCCAGGTTTTGCCTGGTTTTTAATGGGTTAATAAAGAAAAGGTTACTAATAAAAAAGAATGTCAAGATTATAGTATCTGATATTATAATATACTCTAAAGTTATAGTTACAATAAGAAATTTTCATAATCATTGTGCGTATATAGGCTGAATATACAGATGTTTTTGACTTAGGTATACAAAACCTCTATGACTATTTTCCCTAAACGTAATATTTCATGAGTAAATGGTTGATTAAATGTGTATCGGCAATTCACAGCCAATTTGAAGTTTTTTAATTCTAAGTAAAAAACAATTTTAAAAATACAGATAGATTCTTTATGTTATTTTAAACAAAAAATGTCTCTAACATTTTTTCTCTAGAGTCAATAGATTTGAAGATAAATAAGTGATAAATTATAATTTTCATTGTGAATTTTTATCTTAATATCTATTGAATTTACAGAAAAACGGATAGAGGTACTTTTTGTTTTTAATCACATATAGAATCTATCTGTATTTTGTAAAATGACTGTTAATTGCCAATACTTGATATCACACTTTAGCATAAATATTTACTCGTTAAGTATTAAGTTTAAGCAAAATAGTCATATAGGTTTATCGTTTTGTGTACTTTCTGACTTTTACAAGCCTATTAATACGTAAATTTTGCATTTTTTCTGGATTTTGCTGTTAATCTAATTATGCAGACAAATTTTACAATGAACTAAACTTCTTCATAATACTTATAGTCAAATCTATCCAATGAGACAAAATCTGTCTCAGATTGTATTCATTGAACTGTTCTTTTGTAAGTAATGACAGGTTATTCTTGTGTATAGATAAGTAAATACTTTTGAAAACGAGCATTTTAGTAAAAACAAATATTTTTTATGATTACGTTTAAAATTAATTTAAAATAAACCAGAAATTCATAAAGTTTTAATCTAAATAACTTTATATTATTTAATTTTTTTATATGAATTAGCAAGAATTTTATCAAACAATTTTTTTTTCGTTGAACATTTTAGTAATTTAGAATTCTATTTACATATATATGTATAGTAGTTTTAAAGACCAACTTCATTGTAAATAAATCATAACAACATTCGCGTTGAATAACCTTTTATTTTATTCAAATTTAGGAGTATATTTGTCTTGAATTCGATAGAAGAAAATTAAAGGTGACGTATTTGAAATAGGAGTATATTTGTCTTAAATTATAGAAGAAAATTAAAGATAACGAATTCAACATATTTATAGCGATGGAGCAAATGATAAAAGTGAAAATTATAGGAGATGGGAATTGTTTATTTCGCTGATTTTCATTTTTTGTATGCAATAATGATAAATTTTATGCTAGTGTACGAAAGAGCATAGTAGAAAAAGTTGTTGATAACACGCATATTTTTAAATTTTTAGTATTTAGGAAATAGTTATTATGAAAATGTAGTAAATTGTATAGATTATAGGCAATATATGTCTAGAGATGGTATTTTTGGAACTGAGATAGAAATTAAAAGATTTGTAGAGTTGTATGACGTATTTGTGTCTGTAAAAGTAGCTGATTCTAATAACGCTTTAACATTTGGAAATAATTTAAGTAATTTGAAATTAGAATTGTGGCTTAGTAATCGACATGATGCTGGACATTACGATATTATTAATTGGTTCAATGATGATATTAAATCTATCACTGTAAATTATGAACATAAAAATTACAATTTAAAAGGAAAAATTGAATTTCAAAATAAACATAGTTTGAATACAAAATCGAAATTATCAATCAATATTAATACGAAAAAGCTTAAATCAAAACAAAAACAAAGTGTAAAATTAACAGACATATCTTTTTTTGGAGATATGGATTACATATGTGAGTTTTGTCAATCAACTTGTTGTCATAATTGAAAAGTTATTTTGCCACCATTAAGTAAATATAATGAAAATTTAAAGTTATTGTTGTTATATGATAATACTTCTCGACTATCTATTCATTATTATAATAATTTATTTTGCTTTGCTACATTTAATGCTAATTTACAAAATGATAAACAAAAAGCTATTTATAATCTTAAAATTCAAGGTTAAGTTTGGCATATGACACCTAATATTCTTTTGAAGTCTAATAATGAGGAACCTTCTTGCGGTCAATTATACATATATGACTTTGATACTGCGGTTGAAAAAAAGTTACAAAGAAACAAAAATCTTTTGAAAAAACATTTAGATTATTTGACTGAAACGTTAAATTATACTCCATATGCTAAAAATTATAAATATTTATACCAACTTTCAAATATACAAAACTTACCAAATTATAAACTTTACTTTGTTCGAAAAAATGATAAACTAAAACACCAATATAATAAATCATTAACGTCTGAATGTGGAGCAATCATTGTATCAAATTCTGAAATTCCTGATGATTACGACTTATGTGATTATCCAAAAAGTAAATCAGATAATGAAAAAACAATTACATACTTAAGTAAATTGTTTCATCACGTTGACCCAATGGTTTTTCCTCTATTATTTTCGTCTGGTGAATAAGGTTGGAGTATTGGTTAT
Organism: Gastracanthus pulcherrimus; assembly: GCA_949152435.1. NCBI lineage: Eukaryota > Metazoa > Arthropoda > Insecta > Hymenoptera > Pteromalidae > Gastracanthus > Gastracanthus pulcherrimus. Next base: position 76,664,771 of record OX424573.1, read on the forward strand.
AAAAAACGATCAGATTCTTCTGAAAGTGATTAACTCACACTTTTACAATATTATTCATATAGATTAGCATATCGACCACATAATCGAAATTTTAGTCCATTATTATTTAGTGGAAGATTAACTCAACAATTCTTTATACATGCTTATATAATGATAGAAAATAATAGAATTATTTTTTTAGGAAATATTATATTGAAGACGATGAAATTTTTTTCTTACTGGTTTGTGAAGTATATATGTATCATGCTTCTGCAGTCACTCGTTAATTTTTTCTATTGGAATTTTTTTTTTATTTATTCTTATCAAATTTCTAGCACCACCAAAACCAGCCTCGTGCGAAGGATCAAAATTTTACTTTTTCAATGCTTTCATTATATAGCTATATTCATCCACTTTCTCTTTGTTTCTTTTTTACTTTTTTCTAGACTATTATTCAATGGAGATTTTTGAACGATGGTACTGCTTAATAAACTGCGGTCACTGTCAGAAAGAAACGAGTTGTTTTCTTAACTTGCAGGTAGAGTAATATTAACTTGTTTTCTTAACTTGAAGGTAGAGTAAGATTAGAGTAATATTAGAGTCTAATAATTTCTGTCTAAAACTATCAATACTTCCACTATTATTACTATCTATTCTCTTTGACGACTTTGGTATTTCTGAGAAAGAAAATGCAGGGCTACTTTCATAGTTTAATATATCCTTGTTGCCTACATACTCTTGAGGTGTTTGTGTACTTTTAATAATGTTTATAAATTCTTGTTTTCCTGTAGGTTTTATTACAGACTTTCTACGTCGAGCAGCACAGTTAATAAGATCAACTATATTGGAATTTGGAATTTTTTTATCGTCTATAGTTACTGTTCCTGTACTATCCCAGAAAATACGATTTTTTGATTTGTTTAAATGGTCCAATAAAAGATGTGTTTTTCTCTAATAAACCACAGGCACACTACCAACAATCGCTTTGCTACTTATTCCTTTCTCAGCCTCCTTCTCTTCCTCTCCAATATCCGAAAAATTAGATCATATATCTGCATTATTTTTCTCAGATTTGAAAAATAAGTAACGTTGAAGTCATTGTATGTAATGCTTTAAGCGAGTAGACTGACGAATATCGTTTTCCGTCGATTTTGCCGTTTTTAAAGTAGGCAAAGAGCTTCCGCGTTGTAGCCTCTCCAACTGCTCAATGGGTAGTAAAACCATTTTCTTGGCTTTATCCATTATAGTCTTTTATTATAATGATGTATCAGTAACGTCACTTAAAAAACTTGAAATCCGTTGAGGTAAAACGGATTCGAGTAGTGTTGGCACAAATTTTCCTCCATTTTGAACTATAACACGTTTTTTCTTTCTCCAACTGTCTTTTGTATTTCTTATAGTCTGACTTGACAAATGTCTAAGAATGTTTTTGTATCGTTTTAATTTTTGAAACTGATGATTTTTTAGGGAAACAACACCTTCGAGTATATTTAATGCACATTCACAAATATATTTTATCAATTTCTTGTCAGTGCTGCGTAGAATTGCTAAATGTTGCTGCTTATTTGCGTGTAACAAAGCCTGCAGAAGCACAAGATATTTTTTTTCAAACACTGTTTTCTTTTTATTACTACTTTGCTGCGAACGGAAGTGAGCTTTCTGTCGCTTGCTCTGTAATGCATTCTTAACCATTATTAAAATGTAACTGACTAAAGCTAGGAAGTTTCGACTTATTTATTTATTTTCAAATTATAGCCGTGTATTTACTTAAGTAGTATTTAGGTAAATAAACGTAATAATACTCGTCATCTGGGAAAATACACGTACGAAATCGAAATTCATCCGGAGTTTCTTGAGTGAGATCTAATAAGATGTAACCGTGTGGTGGATTCACAGAATCCTGGTAAGCCTCTTGTAAGAATTTAGGGTCTTCGGGATACCTGACGGGCAAGATGTATAATTTGTGCTCGATCGCGGGGGTTCAACAGAGCAATATAATTTGAATTTAAGCTGACATCGCGTTGTCCGTGCCCTTGATGAAAAATATTTTGAGGGATAAATATAACACTGATAATTTTATGATAACTTCCCTTTGTAAATAAGTCGACTATAGTATTATTCGAAGATTCGTGCATCAAATCGTCAATTATAATGAGTTTTTTAAGGTGAGGATCATTCGAATAATCCTCGGCTCTTGGTAGCCCTTCACGAAACTCTATATTTTGTTCGTCGTTCAAAAATTTTCACTGTTGTGACCCTGTTGCCACTCTGCGTAGTAAAAAAGTATTCTATCAAAATGTACGTTGGCCATTTGTTCACGAAATTTTAAAAACTTTTTAACAAATTCCGTTTTACCTGCTTTCGTAGGCCCGGCTATTATACTAGTCCACGGATGACACCACCTCGTATCTATGATGACAATAAACTGTATAAAATATAAACCACATGCATAAGAATATTTGCTCAGTAATAACAGTAACAAACGAAATTCAGCAGTTTCGCCAGTAGGTAGATCAGCTAAATTAACCGCGGGCCGGAAAAGCTTTTTTACGTATGTCTAATCAGATTATTAACGGTTGCACGTGTAAATTCAGAACCTAGCGAAATTTAAATTCAGAACATCCGACACATTCCCACGCGTGTGAAGATTTTGACTGTATTGAAATCTCGTTAAAATTCAATCAAAGTGTAAAATAGGATAAGTGGTTGGAATTTTCAAATACTTTGAAACATATGTCACCGTGACTAATTGATCGCCATATGTTCAACCTCAGAGGGGATAGAGGGGGCCAGAGACGAACAGAGGGAACTAGAGGGTGTGGAGGGAAACATATGGGATAGAGGGAAGCATACAGGGATAGATGGAAACATATGGATATAGAGGGAAGCATACAGGGATAGATGGAAACATATGGATATAGAGGGAAACATATGGTATTAGAGAAGGGGAAAGAGGTGAGAGTTTCTATTTAAATTTCATTAGAATTTAATTTAAGCGTGAAACTGTAGGGATTTAATATTTTCAAATTGCTTAAACAGTATGTCACCGTAACTAATCGATAACCATATGCTCATTTTAATCTTGTGTGTCTTATTTCTGAACATATGTTCACCTCGACAGCAGAGGGAGTCAGAGGGTTAGTGAACTATAGAAGGAGTCAGTGGGCTACAGAGGAAGTCGGAGACTGATGGAGAAGGGGAAGGCGAGGTAACGGTGTATTCCTCCCCTCCTCTTCTCACTCTCTCCCCTAATATGTAGTATACACCCCCTTATCCGATTGGTTTTTATGTCGTCCTCCACTTCTTCCTTCTTCTAGTCAGGGGACCTCTTACCTTATTCCTAGCCTTAACCTCTTATAGTTGTATTTCTACATCGTTGCGTGTACTTTTGACCTATATTTTCTTCCATTATAGAATATAAAGAATTTTTAAAAAATGAGTGTAGTATTTTTCGTGTGTGAATTATTCTTTATCAAAAATGAGTTTAAAATCGAGTTTACAAATCATAAGAGATATAAAGCATCGCGACATTAGAGGACTAATTAATGCGGATTGAGATGCTAGAATCGTAACATTTAATACGCCGACCTCGTTATACGTCCATTTAATCGAAGTAGATGAGATTTATAATTTACAACATGACGATTTAAATGGATACTACAATATTATGCCAAAGTACTATTACAGCGATGCACAGAAGGGCATACAATTGGAAAAAACACAAACGCCTTTGTTGAAAAATCTGTCATTGGCTGAACTTCAGGTAAATATCATTTTAGAAAAAAGAAAAAATTATTATTATTTATCTTATAATTATTATTACTATTATTATTATTGTTTTTGTTACAGCCAAACATGTTTATAGCAGTCAAAATATCTGATAAATGGGGAAGATATACCACGGATGACAGAGCCGAATACTGCAGAGCTGTAGATACAGGAGATACTATTCGAGTAACAAGCGAAATTGTGCAGAATAGAATTTACGAATTGGAAGAACGTTTTATAAGTCTACCACCTAGGGTAGGGGAGAAAGGGGTAATGCCGGTCACTGGCTAATTCCGGTCACCTTTATTTTCAATAATCTAAACATTTTTAGGTAATAATTCGAATAGTATATTAAACGCAATATAAAATGCAATTAATCTAATGTCCAAACAACCTTCTGTTCAGTTTTATTAAGGAATTATATACAATCCTCCCCTAATGCTTTGTGGATTTTCAAATTTAGATCCTAAATCGAATGATAAATATAGGTGGAAAATAAAAGCTTGACAAATAATTAAAAATGGTATCGTCAATAGATCTTTATGCGTACATTTTACTCATAAAGGGTTGTTTCAAGACTCCGCTTATGTTCTGTTAGCAGTTCGCGACAGTGACAATTGTACTATTCATTTATGCTGGTTACTTGTAGCGTTTGATTTAGTATACATAGATTCCAGCGGCTTACAACATCCACTGTGGCCTTCAGATACACCTTGTTAAAATTATTATTATTATTACAAATACTATAATTTTATTGTTAATTTTAGTTTGTTAATTTAGACCGAGTAATACGTCACTGTATTACCTGTTCGCCCCCCATAAAAGCTGTTTCGAGAATCTATTTTAAACCCCTTACTCAGCGGATGGTCTTGTAATCGTTTTAAAACTACAGGATTTTCTGCTAAATATTTCATAAAGTCACAACCCCACATCTCTACTAAATTATACCCATGAGCGATAATGTTACGTGATTTTAAAACTATTAACTCATACCGCCCATTTAAAGCAGTCCCATTATTAAATACTTTATCTCATAACTGTCTGCAACAACGAGGACAGCCATGATAAAAACAACCATGGTATTCATACACAGTGCATTTGCCCTCACCTTCCTCCGCAGGTAAAAATACGTCTACACGGGAACCTCCAGGTAAAACAAATTCGCGCTGTCTTGCTGCGTGTATAATTTTCTTTTTTAAATTATATTCTACACAAAGAAGCCATAAAATAGATTCTTGAGAAAATTGATCTGCATGAGCATAGTCATTCATTGGTATAATACCAATACTATTTTCTAGAAGAAAATTTTTCCTGAATAATAACGAACAAGTCGAAGCAATTGTGACACATTCAGTAAATGGACAAACTTTATATTTTAAAAAAATTGTCCTAACTGTCATGCATGCACGACGTAAAATATTAACATCCTGTGTACAGTAGTCAAGAAGTTTCAGTTGAAAGTCATATTTAACATTCTTTTCACCACAATCTCTATGCCATTATAAAAATTCCTCGCGTTCGGAATTGAACATCGTATCCGGTGAAAAATCTATTATAGCAGGAATCACACTATTATATTTTTGATTTTTTACAGTATTAAAAAGATGAGGAAAAAATCCTTTTTTCTCACCAGCCGGTAATCCAAAAGCTTTAGGTAAAGCCGCCAATTTCATAGGCATGTAATTTATGCTATCTATGAATCTAGTTTTACCTAATTGCAATTTTATGATACTACGCCCATTTAAAATTACCGAGGGCTGTAAATTTGAAAAATAATGGTCTCTATAGTCGACTAAATGCTTTAAAATAAACGGACTATCGAATGTTTTTGCATTATGTGCAATGCAAATAACATTTTTAAATTTTGAATTTTTGAAATATAACACTACTAATCGAACAAAATCGTTAAGCGCTTTCTGGCCTTTAAAAATAAATTCGCGCGGCCCACAATAAAAACAATCATTTTTAAATTATTATCAGTGTAACAATTTTCACAGCAAAGTTGCGCAATGCATAAATTGACTCGATGAATAAAAGTTTTCTTATTACCGTACTCTTTATCCTGCTGTGTTTCGAAATGATATAAAATAAACATTGATTCTGGAAAATATTCCTTTCTTGTTTTTACTTTTGACTCTGTCACAGGCTGCATATAATATAATTGATTTGAATAATGTTCTTTTTTACATCGAGGACAATAACTAATACCACATTTACGTGCACCTTTTTTATTATTGTTAATCTGGCCACAATTATGACAATACTTTATTACGTCACAAATACTTTTACCTGTTCTTTTGTTTTGCTTCTGATTTATCGAACCTATTTTTCTGTGATTATCATAGCAATTTTGATTGGGAAAAGAACGTACGCAAGATTTACAAGCAATTTGATTTTCCATTACACATGGTACACCTGAATAAGTAAAGCAGAACGGACAGATATTATAACACTTATGTGACAGTATATTTTTATATTGCATATTACATTTAACACAGTAATGATAACCCGAACATACACCTAATAAAATTAATATTAAATCAAAATGCCCTTTATTTCTCTTATCAACAGTGTACAGTATATATCGATAGTTTTTGAACTTTCTTAATTTTTTTATATCTGATTAAATAATCTGAACCATCAAAAATAGGTTTACCCCCCTTTCCAAATGAATTGTAATTGTAAATAACAATTCTAATTCCTTTTTGAGCAAAATAAATTAGAAATAAGTCAAACTCTACAGGGCCACAACCTTCACTTTGAACCTCTACCCCCGCATCTTTACATAAATCTTTAGCTGCCTCCGTTTGCTTGGCACGAAAGTGATTTGTAATACCTGTCTATTCTGCTTTGTACTCTTTAGTATCGGTTCTGCTTAAATGTACTACTCTTCATACTAGGGCCCTAGGAAAACATAAGCTATCTTTGTTTTTTATTGTTAAAATTTATTTTCATTCAAATCTTTCTCCTCAGAATCAGAACAACTATTTCCCCGGCCTACAGGGATCTCTACATAAATTACATTTATCGATAAAGTTTCATCAATGCGAAAATCAGAATTGCTCTGACATACTTTGTGGAACAATTCCCACAATTCTTCAGACTTAAAATTTTTAACAGCTACAAACCTACTACCTGCACTACCCTGCGAAAACGCTCAGAGCTTAATATAATCGCTTTCATGTCAGTTGGGGCTCTAGACTCTAAAATATGTGAAGTTATTTCCCTAAGCGCTTCCTCAAGTAATTTAACAGGGATCATATTATCCTTCGCTAGTAAAATCTTAAATCGTATTTCGCGCCCTGTAGTATTAAAACGAGGCACGCGTCGCTCGTTGTCACTTTCTACCTCTACATACTTTGATCTAAGTACCTCGTGTTCTTCTTCTCCTCCTCCTCCAGCTCCTACTTTAATGCTAGAATTTTCAGGACCACCTAATGAAATAGGAACATTTTATATGTACGCCTTTATAAACGATTTAAAAAAAGTTTTTCGTAAAAGTCTTTTTCTTAAAAAACGTTTTTCTATAAATAAGTTTTTATTAAAAAAGATTTTCTTAAAATAATTTTTGGCAAAAAGTTTTTGTTAAAAAAGTTTATGTTAAAAAGATTTTCTTAAAAACAAGGGCAAAGGGGGTCAAATCTTGGTGACCCTGAACTTAACTTGATCTTCAAGGTTATTTCAAGGTCAACTTGATTTTTTTAAATGGAAACCCCTCATTTTTATCCCGGAATTGAAAAGAGCGGAAAATTTTACATCGAAAATTTCTTTGAGAACAATTTGTTTCGTGACCTTAGAGAGGTCAAAAATCAAGGTCAAACGTCTCAAAAACGATAATATGCTTTTTCTCTGAATTATTACGGCTTTCTGGTCGAAGCAAATAACCTCTCTGCTGAAAAATAATCAATTTAACTATTAAGTACACACTATTATTATTACACTATCACGTATTTCACTTTTTAAACACTTACCGTGACGATCGTAGTGTTGAAAAAACCCGTTTAATGACATATAATTTCGAAAACCTCTGATACACGATATATCTCCCGCTAATAATGTCGCAAGATCATTTTTGTATATGAACATTCGATAAATTTCTAAAAATTGTGGCACCGATAATACTCTCATTACGTCCATAAATACCTCACCAACTTGTTCGAACGGCATTTTATTTAAATCCTCGAGAAATAAAGCATCGTAATGCTCGTACAAAACAGGTAAAAAACGGAACAAAACCCTATAATTCGTGATACAACCGTGTCAAAACCCGTTAAAATTTCGTTTTCCATTTTTGTCGATACGTTGGGTTCTCTCTCGATAAAGAATAGATGCGTTCGCGACGGAGGAGCAAGACTGAATGACTCTGACTTTTTGACAAGTTTACACTATCTTGACCTCCACAGCGAATATTCAGAATGTCAGGACCACCAAGAGTTACATATACTTATGCACAGAGAGAAAAAGACAGAGAGAGAGAGAGAGAGAGAGAGAGAGAGAGAGAGAATTTCATCACCCCCATACTCTTAAAAGTAGCCGTTCAACCTCTTAGACTAGCCTTTCCTCTAATCTCCAAAGTACGCAGTTTTTTTAGCAGTTTTCCGTCTACGATGCTTTGTCCCTCCCTCACCCTAGTTGGCTGGCGCTAGGCGGACCTTTAAAAGAACCCCCGGCGCGGGTCGTTAGCACAGTAGAGCATCAGTCGTTCAAGCGACGTCGACTTGTGATCACATGTGTAGTTACATTTGATACTTTGGAGACCTCCGTGCTGCGATCGTAAATTTTGTTATCGTCTTTGCCGTTCAAGGAAAAATGGCACGGCTCATACTTTGTAAGAATAACTCGCAATATATGAGTAAAGAAGAAGAAGAAAAACGAGTGATTATGGTGACTACACATGACGAAAAGAGACCAGCAACGTACCATAATATACTCTCTACATATCCTTTAAACAAATCTGGATCGAAAAAAGCAAGTGTCGGAATTCAATTACTTTATAATCAGGAACTTCAACCAGTTATACAACTTTCCAGTAATACACAAGTTACAGGACTTACTATCGACTCTGATATATGGCTCAAAATTCAATATAATCTTAGTGAAATCAGTGAATATTTTTCTTCAGAGTGCACGGATGAAAATTCACCTTCCCGGCTAATAATGAACGATTTGGAAATCATTTTTACCAAGTCTTACGGCACTAAATCAATCGTATTCGTCAAGCAGATAAAATCTTCCGACGAAAATCGAGCAAAACGTAAGAGATGCTATCAGCCGGATATTGTTATGCAAAAAGCAACATTTGAAGGATTCAAAAACACGACTGTCTGCATAGAAGAACGTTATCGGCGGCTTCAACGTGTATTATCAGACATTATAATGTGTAAAAAGATTATTTGTGAACAATTGAAAGAAGTTTTGACCGACATCGATATTAATACTCAAAAAGGCTACGATTTTGTTAACGTGTTTTTGTACCAAAATAACGATTTTAAAACTAATGTAAAAAGTAAATTTAATACTTCAGAATATGTTGTATTTTTAGAACATTATTTTGAAATTGTATATTTAGAATTTACATCCTTTCCAACTGGTTATATTATTCAAGAAATATGCAACTTTTAATTATATAAAAAGTGATATGTTTAAAAAATAATGTACTTAAAAAATGATTGAATAAATATTTCAAATCAATCTCTTATGTTTTGACCTTATAAATACCTTCATCATAACATTATCCCTAAGTATTAATCATAATTTTAAAAAATTCTTTCCTCTGGTTTATGTTTTTATATACATATAATATTATACATATGTATAAATTATAAAGAGTATAAATTAATAAAGAGTGAGTGCATTTATCTGCGTATGTGATGAGTGTACGTATCTGCTTAATTGTAATTGTTTTTAAATTGTGACGTAATGGATGTATCGGTATGCAAGAATGAGTGAATCTCCAGAAATTGTTATAAAACTGTGATATTGACATACTGTGATATATTAGATAATGACAAATTGTGAAACAATTATTCTTATACTTATATACTGACGACCTGTAATAGTGATAAAAGATTTTAATGTAAAGACGAAATAACAATTTATGTAATGTATTTTTGCCAGATGACAAAATAAATCGTATATCTATCTATCTATTTGTCTCTCTCATTTAGCGTACCCACTTCCCTCCCTTCAACTCATGGGCCCCTCTCTCTCTCTCTCTCTCTCTCTCTACTACACGCTGACACTATCTCTCTCTCTCTCTCTCTCTCTCTCTCTCTCTCTCTCTCTCTCTCTCTCTCTCTCTCTCTCTCTCTCTCTCTCTCTCTGTGAAAGTTAAGATAACAATTATATTAATTATATTAAATCGACTGATATTTTTTAATTATAATTATAACTACATGTACATGAAATTGTAAGATTTTGTCTTCTGACGAATAAAAAGTATATCTATCTATCTATCTATCTCTCTCTCTACTCACACAGACACACAGTCTGACACCGCCGCTCGCGAGGTCTCCTCTCTCTCTCTCTCTATATATATATATCTCTCTAATATTTTTTAAGATGCATGTAGCGTGATGTTGCCTTATCAATTACGTATATTTTTCGCTTGGTTTCTTTTATCAGAAAATATTCAAGCGAATCTTATTTGGGATAAATTAAAAAAAATCTTTGCTGAAGATTTTACAGAAAATATAGAACTTTGTGCATTAAGTTATATAAATAATATTTTATTAAAGGAAGATATGACTTGTAAATATTTTGGTTTACCTAACGTAGATGTAAATTTCTCAAATGATCATAATGATAACGATTTAACTACTATTCAATAAAGTAAAGTTATCTTTGAAAATATCTACAGTCAATTAAATGAAGATCAAAAATTAATTTTTGAAAAATAGATAGTTAATGAAAACAAAATATTTTTTAAAGGTGGTTCTGGTACAACTTTTCTATATAAAACATTAATATATTTTTTTCTATCAAAAGAAAAACAAATTGTATCAATGGCTTGCATCTATCTTACTGCCAAAGGGCATGACCAGTCATCGAACTTCTCGATTACCTTTAAATTTGAGTGGTATAGAAAGTGCATTTTTAAAGTTAGAATCGGATAAGAAAAAATTAAGAAAAGTTGATGTCATAATTTTGGATGAAGCTTCAATGATTCCAAAAAAAGATTTAGAAATTGTTGATAGAACACTTAGAGATGTCTGTAAAAATGATATAGGTTTGGTGATAAATTAATCGTACTAGAGGCGATCTTCGTCAAATTATTCCAGTTTTGAAAAATAGTTACAGAAGTGCTATTGTTGAAGAAACTATAAAATATACTAAACTGTAGCCACTTTTTAAAATTATGAAATTAACAACAAATATTCGTTCGGAAAATGTAGAATTTTCTTCTCTCTTATTAGAAATAGGTGACGGTAAAATTAATTCCTTTACAATTCCATACAATTGGAAACAGTTGATATTTATTCAAAAATTTATAGTGACATAAATAAAAATAATTCTATTAATCGCGTAATTTTTGCATCACATAACGAAGATATTAGAATTATTAACAATAAAGTATTAGAATTATTACATGGGGAAATAAAATCATATTATAGCATACATTACGCGACGCATAATGGTGTTGATTAAACTGATGATAACATTCATTTAAATTATCAAATTGAAACTTTAAATCATACTTTAAAGGTCTTCCATCGTATAAACTAAATTTAAAAGTTGGTGCAATAATTCTGTTAATTAGAAATCTTAGTATAACGGATGGTTTATGTAATGGTACGCGTTTAAAAATAACAAAATTATATAAGTACAACATCGAAGCAGAAATTATATCTGATTACATATGAAATTATCACAGGTGAAAGTATTGGAAATACAGTCTTTATTCGTAGAATAACACTCAATACAGGAGATTAATCATCGTTACCATTCATTCTTTATCGAAAACCATTTCCTATCGCATTAGCTTTTGCTATAACAATTAACAAATCCCAAGGGCAAAGGTTTGACACAGTCGGTTTATTTATTAGAAGACCCTTGTTTTCACATGGTCAATTATATGTTGCTCTATCTCGCTCTAAAAATCCAAATAATATATATATATATATATATATTCGAAATGAATCTGAAAATTCAACAGAAATTATTAATGTTGTTTGGAATTAAATTTTCAATCGTTAATGTTTTGTATAGACAAAAGTATATATACATTACTGCAAAACAACATTGCGGTAGAAATCAGGAGATTAATATATAAAAGATAAATATGAAAATGCGTTTAAATATCATTTCTGTATCTAAGTACATTTTATTTCAGATGGATTATATGCAGGCTAATATCAATCTTGCCGTATTTTATCGATCATATACATATAAATTTATATTTAAAAGATATCTCTAGATATTACTATATTTTATTCGAGATGGCAAGTACACAATCCAACTAAAATTATGATGTTCAAACTGTGGTTTTATACTGCACATCAATATTTAATATTCACCCGCAAAAAGATTAAAATTTATTTGTCTTTTAGTCATAAAATTATTAGTTAAGTTAGTGACCTCGTAATACATTATTCCCATAATAATCGTAATAATTCCCACTAATAACAAATTTTATTAAGCATATGCCACCATAGCTAATGATCGACCGATGATGTTACGATAACGCGATAAGGTGCATAGTTAAGTATATTTTAAAATTTCTTTCGGGTGCAGTGCACAGAACAAAATTAATCCTGGCTCTTTCTTTAGTTTATGTATTTTTTTGTAAATTACAGAAGAACGGATTATGGTTATGATAGGGCTTAGGAGTTTAATCGAAGAATAAGACACTTCTATTACACTCCAGGCGAGGATTCCATTGTTAAACGAAAAAAAATTCTACGCGCCTAAAGTAAGTTGTAAAAATGTGCGAAATTTTACACAGTGCTTATGACAGTACCCCTTGGGTGGTGTGGAAAACTGTCTAAATTTATAATCTTAATGTATGCTAAATGATGTATATTAAAAAAAATTATTCATTATTGTGAATATTTGATACATTTTATGTATACTCGATAAAATTATTCGTAATACTTAAGTACAAATATTGCTTAATTCGATATTACATAAGAGCAATATATTTATTACATTTTTATAATTGACATAATGATGTGTTTTGTTATAGTATATTGCGAAACTAGGGGCGAAAATGGGTATTTCCAAGCGAGGATGATAATTGAGCACGAGTGGAAGTCGGAGGCGCGGAAGGCGCCCGAGACGTACACGAGTGCTCCAAATCATCGTCCTCGCTTGGAAATACCCATTTTCACCCCAAGTTGCGTACCGTACTTTTTATAACAAGTGCATAAAGAAGGCCATTCTTTGTCGTCTACAAAGTGGATTGAGAATAGAGTTTTTCGAGTCGTCCACTTTATTAAGGAAATGGAGCAAAAATAAATAAAGAGTACCGAAAATACTCATTTAATTCATTAATTTTTCAAATATTCGCTGCCGTGGCCGAAACGATTTATGCATATCTGCTGGTGAGAGAGTGCTGGATAATAGGTTGGCAGTCAACGCGTTTCGAAAAAGTAATAAAGTGAAACAAAAAAAAAGAAACGTAGTTAATGGAATAGATGCAATCGATAACCCAACCTATATATATATATATATATATATATATATATATAATGCTAAATTGACTGAATATTATATGTTACCTTTAGCTAAAACGAAATACCTCAGTAGCTTAAATTTGATTTATTATTCCCTTTATTTATGTTGGGTCGTTAATGTGTTAGTTGGACTTGATTTTAATATTAGGGAAAAGCTTATTTACTATTGACGGGGTTATCGATGGAATCCGGGAAAACCTTAACGTCCTTGGAGATGTCGTTAGCCACAGGCATCACGACTTCCTGACGGAAAGGAAGGAAGCAAGCTCCTTATTTTTACAACCCGTGCGAGCTCGTGTTAAGGACAGCGATAAAGTTGGGCGAACCAACTCTGCGGGCTCGTCTAAGCCTATTCCCGCAGGTCGTGAAAATGAAAAGAAAGAGAGCTAGTAGATAAAGGTTGCCATAGAGAGCCGCAGAAAGCGAATAAAACCTTACCAAGCCGTACCGCTTAGTAATATCTCAAATGATATATATATATATATATATGTATATATATATATATATATATATATATATATATATATATATATATATATATATATATATATATATATATATATATATATATATATATATATATATATATATATATATATATATATATATATATATATATATATATATATATATATATATATATATATATATATATATATATATATATATGTATGTATTTATATATGTATATATCATATTGCGCTTCGAGTGCGTGGTGTTCGCACAGAGTCTTTGCACCTTCGAAAAAGACTAGATTCTGAAGCTATATCCGAGTGTGTGTGTGTGGCTCTATACGGCAATCATTATCAATTTTCAAATTTAATGTTTGGTAGGTAGGGTGAGAGTGATTTTTCTCGTCGTCATCACCGGGACACTCATCACCTCGGTTTTCCGGCGTCTCGTTGCGGACATTTGCAATTATCACCTATTGTATCGCGTCGTTTTCTGCGTAATACCCCCCGCTGAAGGCCACTTGTTTTCGATCCTTGTCTAATCTATATTTTCCCATACATTTTACCGGCCAATACATCGTAAAGAAAAGGATTTTCCTTTGTTTAACTGTTGTAAAGATGATATTAGTCTTAACTATGTTTTATTGTAAATAAATCATCAATTGCTTATTCCGTTATTGTCTCTGGAAAACATTATATATTTCCGTCGCAGGACCCCCCCCCCCCACTCCCCACGTGTAATTACCGCTGTGTTACGTCATCGGAATCATACCATTTTCATTGCGCGTTTTATAACTTAAAAGTTATACGATATTGCAAGTGTCTACATATATTAAATAACGAAAAATTTGGGACTTATAAATATATGCTGCTTGCTGTATACTATTCAGTTCTTTATCTACAGACTTTGTCCAAAATGTATATATAAACGTAGGGCGTGATCACGTGATTGGACCGTACGGCCAAAACGTTGTACTACAATTACACGCAGCTCTAGTACGTGTCACGAACTCAGAATGCCGATAGTATCGCAAGCTAACAAAATTTCTCTTTCTTTACCTCAATTACAATGATTTGTATTTTTTTCCGTGATACTATCCATCAAACGCATAAAAAAATTGGTTATTTAACAAACACAGTATCCCTTTTCCCGTCTGTAGAAATGCCCTGCTGCAATCATCTTTATGCACGCCCCCTCTCGCTTGTTCAAGCCTTGGGCACAAGCGCGCGAGCTACATTACCTCCTACGGATGCGCGGGCTTTCCATTTACATTCAAATTTAACATTATACGTAATATCATTATTGATGCGATTTTTATATTATTAATGTCAATGTATATAAACTCAGCATATTTATATATATTGGATAATAGACACCATATATAGGAAAATTTTATCTTACACTCATGAAATGGGAAACCCATTGCATAATATTATTAAACAAGAATGCGTAGATTATTAAAATCATTTATTATAAACACATTTGTTTATAACGTTGGACGTTGGACGCGCGAGAGAATTCGCACGGGAAGTAAACAAATCTTGCTGACTCTGGAAAATTCTGCGTACGAGCCAGACTGGATACATATACACATATGCATGCATATACATGTGTGTGTATGTGTGTATATGTGTGTGTGCGTGCGTGCGTGTGTGTGTGTGCGTGTGTGTGTCTGTGTGTGTACATATATATACACATACACATACACACACATCCATACAGACATTTTCTAAAAATAGTGCATTTTCATTCCCAGGATCTCAAAGCATGTTTCTAACATGTTTTTAGCAGAACCTTCTTTTACCATCACAAAGCTTCCTTTATGAGGAAGTAAAATTCCTGTTATAACTGCCAAATATCTCACTATAAGACTTATCTTAATAGCTTAATATCTATCTTAATAACTGCGATATTAAGGGAGAATTTTGTGCAAGCTGCTGATTATCGTGTAATATTCTTCTGGCAATATTGATTTACTTGTAGTTAGAAAAACTTCTAAAGCCCAGATGTGCCTGACTGAAATGAATTAAGATTTGCCTCTTTTGATTTTATCGGGACGAACTCGAATACAATATGATTCTTTTAGATCCTATAAGGAGATAGTTTGCAATTATCACAGATATTTTATTCAGATTGGCGAACTTAGACGTTTGACTAAAATTAAATTAAAAGAATTCTCTAACTCGTTAAGTCATAAAAGCTTTTGCACAAAGCATACTAGTAAAGAAAATGGCATTAGTTATGTTTTGACTTTGATTTTTGATCCTTTACTTTTATCAATTTGTTCAAGTTTTTCAGTTTAAATTCGTTGCTTTCTTCGACTGTTTGAGTTTGGAGCTCTTAATTTTGGAATTTGTTTTTTCTCCAAGCCTTAGATTTTGAATTAAACTAATATAATTACGATACCAAAAAAATTGCAATTGTACTTCAAATAAACTCTAGAAGGGAGTGGTATGCGTAGGAGTATTTGAAGATAAAGGAGCGTGGAGGGGATAGAGATGCAAACAAGATTTTAGAATAACAAAATTTCTTAACGAATTTCAAGTTATTTACTGGAGGGGCAGAGTGGATGGAGTGAAGGGGGATGGAGTAGCTGAGTTTGAAAATTTTACGCTTACAACGTTACGTATATTGTGTAATTGCAGAATTGTCTGTCAGATGTACCGAATTCTAGGAGACGCCTCTGACACATGGAGCGAATAAAGCTCGTCTCCTACAGGCTATCAATTCATACCACGTTATAAATATTTGTTCCATTTCATTTTTTCGTACAAAAGCTGCTACTATACCTACATTATGTCTATTACTAACATAAATCTTAATTAGCATGTTACAAATATGTACTACATTAAAATTATTAAATAAACAT
Organism: Gastracanthus pulcherrimus; assembly: GCA_949152435.1. Taxonomy (NCBI): domain Eukaryota; kingdom Metazoa; phylum Arthropoda; class Insecta; order Hymenoptera; family Pteromalidae; genus Gastracanthus; species Gastracanthus pulcherrimus. The sequence continues at coordinate 76,681,514 of OX424573.1, forward strand.
TATAAGTACAAACAGTCAAGCTCGGGCGAATACTTTAACCAATATCAGAGCTGTGACTATGAATATGTGCTTTTTAGACTAGAATGACAACTTTTCTGGTTATTTATGTAAATAAGACGGTCCCTGGTGATCAGAATATCACTTACATGAGCTTATCAAAATGGTATATTTCCGTACACAGTATCAATTAAAAGAAAACGAACGAATCCTGAGTCAGCCTATTCGAAGTGTACAAGGGAGTATTGCGCAATTATGAAATCACATCTTCATTGTTTTTTTTCTTAAAAGGAGAAAATAGTATTCTGATTTTTCCTTTTTTACGCATTCGTTTGTATGAAAATAACAAGAATGTATTGTTATTATATGTGAAAAAAAAGAGATTTGACTGAGTTTATTATTATCCGATTGAAATAGTACAAAAATGTCGTTTTATTAATAAACTGTAAAATCTTAAAAGGTAGATTAGCAGGCCTAAACAATTAAAAAAATTCTCTTTTCTAATCATCATTTGAGACAACTTTTTCACACTATTTCCTAGTTCAAAATGTCAGATTTTCTATCTACCCTAATTTTGAATGCTGCATATTACTAATGCTATCTATTGCAAGTAATACGTTATAAATTAGAGTCATTTATAATACGGATCGCGGCATAATTATTTTGTTTTATTGTATTTTCTGAACCTAGAGGTCTGTAAAACAGTTAGCGCAGGTTTTTCGTACGTCGACATTCCCTTAATGTATGTCATGTCCAGGAAAATTGAACTAAAAATATGTTTTAATATTGTTGGGAATGCAATTTATCAAATATACTCAGGCATGTACATATATAAAGACGTTTGTGACAAATCTATTTTTTCTTATTTAGCACGCTCAAAACAATAGAAATTTATCAAAATATCGGATTACAAAAATTTTATCATTACAAATATTTCTTTGTGAGAAAATTAATATCTTAAAAATTTTTGTTCACTTTAAATTATTACTTAATTAAAGTACACAAAAGAATTATGACAATTGGATTATTATGTACTTTATTAAAATCTATTTCCGAGATGTAGCGTGCAACATTTGCATTGAGTTTTTAACTGTTTAAAGAGTGTTGCACAATACTGTATAAAAAGTAGATTTACCATAAGATATAACATGCTAGTAAAATGATTTAAATACTCACTGTATAATCTGGATATACCTTCGACTTCCCCTAAACTGTTGCTTGATATACAGCTATAACTGCCAACATCGCTTTCAAGAAACGGTTTTATTGTAAGACGCATGGCAACCTTATAGCCATCCCGTTTTTCTTCAATAACGTACTTCGATCTACAAGATAAGTATATTGTTAGACGTAGAATAATATTACAGGACGTTAATACTTATTATAGATTTAAAAACAGCTGATAACTGCCTTAGCAGAATGCTTTCTCGAAGAGAGGTCTGGAAATTCGCATTAAATAAATTATTGCTAACATTAATTTATCATTTCAGTGTTCAGAATACCAGTGCTAAAATAAATTTTGATTTGCTAAAATACCTATTTTAGTAAAAAGGGATACATTCTTCAAATTCACATTCGTTTTCTTGAAAATAGCTTAAAAGTAGTTTTAATAGACAAATTAAAATAAAATCACGCGCATTTTAAGAATTTATGTCTATATTTTATATATCTTCAATATAAACTACCAAAAAAAAAATTATTTTTGTTACGATTGTCACCTCTTTCCTTCAGTACGAATATGCAATGCCAACCAGTGCAACTTGAAGCGATCATTAATCTTGAAGAAGATGATTCCTACGTCCTGACCATCTCAGAAAGAACTCCAGGATGCGTCATTGAACTGGTCGTACTGTTTCGCTTTAAATGCTTCCGTCAGTGGGTCAGCTCCAGGAAAAAGGTGATCGTCACCAAGTTAGAATCACTGGTGTGGCTCTATCCAAGGACCTAGCCAGGCTCTCAAGCCAGTGCATAATATGAGGACATAATCAAGTTGTGCGATTTCGATATGTAGTGCAATTCAGTTTACATGTAGATTTTGTGCCACACAGTAGTAAGCTTTGAGATGGGGAGAATCACACCTATGTATAGAGAGCCTATTTTAGAACTTATAACGCGCTAGTCGCATTTTTGTTGGACGGTGTAATTTAGGCCCATAATGAGGCCTATAAGTTCGGACAGAACTCCTATACAAATAGGAGCGTTTCTTCCTCCCCTTCGCTGTTTATTGTTTAGTTGCCTTAGGAGAAAATCCTTCTATTATTAAAATTTATGTTTATTCGTTCTTAGATAGCCGTATTTTTTTTAATAGATTGTTATTATTATTTATTCAAAAATGTAAAAAGGGCACAAGGCATCAGAATGTAATTTATTTTGTTATTATTTGTTATGTATAAGGGATAAATGCTATTATTTTTTATATTGTAGTACATTCTATAGCCAGGTTTTTAAATCACAGAATTATTAATTATTCCTTTGAATAAACAATTGCTTGCTATGAAATGTACTCACTGTAATGGCTTCCAATTCCACGAAGCAAGGAGGCGGAGCCTGAGATGTTTAGAGTAGCAGCCTGCGCAGCAGCGCAATACGGTATCATCATGTACAGTTTAGAGTAGAGAAGAAGAGGAACGCCTCTCTTCGTGCAGCGCGCTCGTAGCCAAGTCGCCCACGCCTCACTCATGTGCGCACCGCGAAGCTGAGAGGACGCGTGATCCCTCTCGCTTTATTTACGAGGCATTTTGATTTTCAGAATTGCCGATTAAGAAAGACACGCCACGTCCGTGAACGTAATTGTTACTTCTAAAAAGTTTTTATAATTAAATTTACGGAAGTACGCAACCAAGCTTCTGACTTTGATCACACGCCACTATCTTTAAGCTACCGATAAAGCATAAAGTACTGTTCGAATTTATCTGGGACACCCAACCATGTTTATATGACTGTTATACGATCATGCGCCATTGCATCTGAGCTGCCAATAAAGCACTGTTAAATAACGTTGAGCGCATTAATTCGAGGAATTTAATTGTAAGTAAATGATTATACTGAAGTTGTAAGTTCAATAAACAGGGCTGTTGCTATTAGCCTCAATATCTATATAAAAAATCGAGTTGTTTGATTTATTTGATTAACCTTACGCGCGTAAGGTCACAGGCCCACCCTTGTATCTAAGCAAGGAGGTTAAAAAGAGGGGTTCGCTGTAGCCATTGACGGTGAAGCCATCGTCGTCCACGGCAAGGAACCCGCGGACACATATTCATCTGTGGTCCGACAGGACCGTCACCGAGTCCATAGGAGGTCATCGGACGTCGCCGTAGTCGCCCGCCTTACGGTAAGGGTACACCGATTTTAGTTGAAAAAATCGATTTATTTTATTGTTTAAATTGAAAGTTTATATTGTTAGGAAACTTTTCCCATTGTCAGTTTAAAGAAAAATGTTTTTCTCTATTTTAAAAAAATTGTAGTAAACGTTAGTTAGTAAGAAATCTGGATTTACGCGTATTTTCAGTTTTTTTTTCCATTTATCTGTCTGTAGGAATTTTAAGAGTTAATGAAGCTAATGAATTAATTTGTGATTTATAATGACACATAAGATTATATAAATGAGTTAATTTGTGATTTAAATACATAATTCGTTTATATAGCATCTTTTTAATCATTGTATTTTAATGAAACGAAAAACGAGGTCTAGTGAACTTGATTTTCATTTTATAGTTTTGAAATAAGCGCGCGCAATAATTTATCGATCAATCTACTGCTACGAATTGCACCTGTTTTATCGGCGAACCATGGCAGCTACATATATCTTATTCGGATGAAGCATACCTGTGGCTGCTTTATGTGTACTGTGTAGTATTATGTAGTATTGTGATTATAGTATCATTTTTCTGTGATATTATGTCAATAAACATGTAGAACTTGCGCAAGAAACACTCGAGATGAAACATCAGAAAACCAAATAAGTAGATTATTTTATACGAAACCAATGTATTTTGATTTAAACAGGACGACAACGGAATGCAGAGAAATCTTGAGTACTATATAGCTGATGGAAGAAAATGAATACGGACACGAAACGGAAACGGAAACGGCGTAAAACGGCAACATTTATATTTCAGACCCACACGGAAAAAAACGCAAACGGATAAAAACGGTAACTTTTCTTTTATAGACACACACGGGAGAAAACGGAAACGGCTTAAAACGGCAACTTTTTTATTACAGACCGGGACGGGAAAAAACAGAAACGGATCAAAACAGTAACTTTTCTGTTATAGACACACATAGGAGTAAACGGAAATGGCTTAAACTGGCAACTGTTATATTACAGACCCACACGGGAAAAACAGAAAGATGATTTCACACGGATAATATAACACGGAAATCTGCACGAGAAGTGCGCGTATAGACAATGTCTATTATGAATACGTTACTTTATGTTGTTTTCTTTTGCAGGAAAAGAATCATTTGAAATATTTCAGCAATTAACCAAAGATTTTATCTCAAAAAAGTTAGTCCCATCAAATATATTCAGAGAGGTGGGACAAGAAAAGTAAAATGAGTCAATCAATAGTCTACAGCCTAAGGTATAACTTTCTATAATATATTAACTCGTATATTTAAAATAATAATGACTAAATAATATTTTTTAGGTTGTATTAAACTTGTGAAAATGTAGATTATGATGAAGAAAATAAAAGTATACATCAATAATAGGCTATATGATCAAGTTGACTAAGTGTTGGTATATAAATAAATAATGATCGATGTAAACGTATTAATTTTTCTTGTTACCGTACCTTCAGTGCTTGCATCTAACCTATGAACTCAAGTAGTAGATGGAACTTAATAACTCAGGGCGTAAAATGTTCTTCTTAGAACAGATTACTGCAGATTTCCGTGTTATATTATCTTTCAGTTTAGAAATCCGTGTGAAATCATCTTTCTGTTTTTCCCGTGTGGGTCTGTAATATAAAAGTTGCCAGTTTAAGCCATTTCCGTTTACTCCTATGTGTGTCTATAACAGAAAAGTTACTGTTTTGATCCGTTTCTGTTTTTTCCCGTCCCGGTCTGTAATAAAAAAGTTGCCGTTTTAAGCCGTTTCCGTTTTCTCCCGTGTGTGTCTATAAAAGAAAAGTTACCGTTTTTATCCGTTTGCGTTTTTTTCCGTGTGGGTCTGAAATATAAATGTTGCCGTTTTACGCCGTTTCCGTTTCCGTTTCGTGTCCGTATTCATTTTCTTCCATCAGCTATATAGTACTCAAGATTTCTCTGCATTCCGTTGTCGTCCTGTTTAAATCAAAATACATTGGTTTCGTATAAAATAATCTACTTATTTGGTTTTCTGATGTTTCATCTCGAGCGTTTCTTGCGCAAGTTCTACATGTTTATTAACATAATATCACAGAAAAATGATACTATAATCACAATACTGCACGTAAAGCAGCCACAGGTATGCTTCACCCGAATAAGATATATGTAGCTGCCATGGTTCGCCGATAAAACAGGTGCAATTCGTAGCAGTAGATTGATCGATAAATTATAGCGCGCGCTTATTTCAAAACTATAAAATGAAAATCAAGTTCACTAAAAATTTTTGCGGGCGGAAATTTATGGAAAATTTGGAAATTTTTGGAAAATTTGGAAATTTTCGAAATTTTTGGAAAATTTGGAAATTTTCGAAATTTTTGGAAACTTTGAAAATATTTGGAAATTTTAAAAATTTTTGAGAACTGGAAATTTTTTGAGTTATTGGAAAATATTAGAAAATTTAGAAGTTTTTGTGAAATCTAGAAATTATTTGATATTGGAAAATTTTGGAATATTTGGAAATTGTGAAAAAATGTTAGGAAAAGTTTGGAAATTTTGGAAAATTTTGGAATATTTGGAAATTGTGAAAAAATGTTAGGAAAAGTTTGGAAATTTTGGAAATTTTGGAAAATTTTGAAAATTTTTGGAAAATTTTGAAAATTTTTAGAAAATTTGAAAAATCTTGGAAAATTTGGAAATTTTTGGAAAATTTGGAAATTTTTGGAAAATTTGGAAATTTTTGGAAAATTTGGAAATTTTTGGAAAATTTGGAAATTTTTGGAAAATTTGGAAATTTTTGGAAAATTTGGAAATTTTTGGAAAATTTGGAAATTTTGGAAAATTTTGTGAATTTTTAGAAAATTTGAAAAATCTTGGAAAATTTGGAAAATTTGGAAATTTTTTGAAAATTTGGAAATTTTTGGAAAATTTGGAAATTTTTGGAAAATTTGGAAATTTGGAAATTTTTGGAAAATTTGGAAATTTTTGGAAATTTTGGAAATTTTTGAAAAATTTGGAAATTTTTGGAAAATTTGGAAATTTTTGGAAAATTTAGAAGTTTTTGTGAAATCTAGAAATTATTTGATATTGCAAAATTTTGGAATATTTGGAAATTGTGAAAAAATGTTAGGAAAAGTTTGGAAATTTTGGAAATTTTGGAAAATTTTGGAATATTTGGAAATTGTGAAAAAATGTTAGGAAAAGTTTGGAAATTTTGGAAATTTTGGAAAATTTTGAGAATTTTTAGAAAATTTGAAAAATCTTGGAAAATTTGGAAATTTTTGGAAATTTTTGGAAAATTTGGAAATTTTTGGAAAATTTGGAAATTTGTGGAACATTTGGAAATTTTTGGAAAATTTGGAAATTTTTGGAAAATTTAGAAATTTTTGGAATATTTGGAAATTTTTGGAAAATTTGGTAATTTTTGGAAAATTTGGAAATTTTTGGAAAATTTGGACATTTTTGGAAAATTTGAAAATTTTTGGAAAATTTGGACATTTTTGGAAAATTTGGAAATTCTTGGAAAAATTGGAAATTTTTGGAAAATTTGGAAATTTTTGGAAAATTTGGAAATTTTGGAAAATTTGGAAAATTTTGTGAATTTTTAGAAAATTTGAAAAATCTTGGAAAATTTGGAAATTTTTGGAAAATTTGGAAATTTTTGGAAAATTTGGAAATTTTTGGAAAATTTGGAAATTTTTGAAAAATTTGGAAATTTTTGGAAAATTTGGAAATTTTTGGAAAATTTGGAAATTTTTGGAAAATTTGGAAATTTTTGGAAAATTTGGAAATTTTTGGAAAATTTGGAAATTTTTGGAAAATTTGGAAATTTTTGGAAAATTTAGAAGTTTTTTTGAAATCTAGAAATTATTTGATATTGCAAAATTTTGGAATATTTGGAAATTGTGAAAAAATGTTAGGAAAAGTTTGGAAATTTTGGAAATTTTGGAAAATTTTGGAATATTTGGAAATTGTGAAAAAATGTTAGGAAAAGTTTGGAAATTTTGGAAATTTTGGAAAATTTTGAAAATTTTTAGAAAATTTGAAAAATCTTGGAAAATTTGGTAATTTTTGGAAATTTTTGGAAAATTTGGAAATTTTTGGAAATTTTTGGAAAATTTGGAAATTTTTGGAAAATTTTGTGATTTTTTAGAAAATTTGAAAAATCTTGGGAAAATTTGGAAATTTTTGGAAAATTTGGATATTTTTGGAAAATTTGGAAATTTTTGGAAAATTTGGAAATTTTTGGAAAATTTGGAAATTTTTGGAAAATTTGGAAATTTTTGGAAAATTTGGAAATTTTTGGAAAATTTGGAAATATTTGGAGGTATTGGAAAATATTAAAAAATTTAGAAGTTTTTGTGAAAATTTTTGATATTGGAAAACTTTGAAAAATTTGGAAAATTAGGAAAAATTTGGAAAATTTGGAAAAATTTGGATAATTTTTATAAACCTGGAAACTTTGGGAAATTTGGAAAATTTGGAAATTTTGGAAAATTTGGAAAATTTGGAAAATTTGGAAAAATTTGGAAAATTCGGAATAATTTGGAAAATTTGGAAAAATTTGAAAAAACTGGAAAATATTTGGAAATTTTTTAAATTTTTGAGAACTGGAAATTTTTTGAGTTATTGGAAAATATTAGAAAATTTAGAAGTTTTTGTGAAATCTAGAAATTATTTGATATTGGAAAATTTTTGAATATTTGGAAATTGTGAAAAAATGTTAGGAAAAGTTTGGAAATTTTGGAAAATTTTGTGAATTTTTGGAAAAGTTGAAAAATCTTGGAAAATTTGTAAATTTTTGGAAAATTTGGAAATTTTTGGAAAATTTGGAAATTTTTGGAAAATTTGGAAATTTTTGGAAAATTTGGAAATTTTTGGAAAATTTGGAAATTTTTGGAAAATTTGGAAATTTTTGGAAAATTTGGAAATTTTTGGAAAATTTGGACATTTTTGAAAAATTTGGAAATTTCTGGAAAATTTGGACATTTTTGGAAAATTTGGAATTTTTTGGAAAATTTAGAAATTCTTGGATAAATTGGAAATTTTTGGAAAATTAGAAAATTTTTAGGAACTGGAAAGTTTTGGAGTTATTGGAAAATATTAGAAAATTTAGAAGTTTTTGTGAAATTTTTTGATACTGGAAAATTTTGAAAAATTTGGAACATTTTGAAAAATTTGGAAAATTTGGAAAAATTTGGAAAATTTTTATAAACCTGGAAACTTTGGGAAATTTGGAAAATTTTGAAAAATTTGGAAAATTTGGAAAAATTTGGAAAATTTTGAAAAATTTGGAAACTTTGGAAAATTTGGAAATTTTTGGAAAATTTGGACGTTTTTGGAAAATTTGGAAATTTTTGGAAAATTTGAAAATTTTTGGAAAATTTGGAAATTTTTGGAAAATTTGGAAATTTTTGGAAAATTTGGAAATTCTTGGAATATTTGGAAATTGTGAAAAAATGTTAGGAAAAGTTTGGTAATTTTGGAAATCTTGGAAAATTTTGTGAATTTTTGGAAAGTTTGAAAAATCTTGGAAAATTTGGAAATTTTTGAAAAATTTGGAATATTTTGAAAAATTTGGAAACTTTGGAAAATTTGGAAAATTTGGAAAATTTGGAAAATTTGGAAAATTTGGAAAAATTTGGAAAATTCGGAATAATTTGGAAAATTTGGAAAAATTTGAAAAAACTGGAAAATATTTGGAAATTTTTTAAATTTTTGAGAACTGGAAATTTTTGGAGTTATATATTTTTTGTAAAAGCGTCTCTCGCAATGCGTGTATCGGCTCGCGCGCCGATGTACCCTCATTCTATTTGAGAGAATATGTATATCACCTTTTCCCCACGCTACTTATGCTGTATATTAATTATTATTATTATATCGTGGGTGAACTTCGGGCTAAAACCCCATTATACTCTGCAATAACCTTGAAAATTTATAAGTTTACGCTGTTATATAAAACTGACCAAAATTATACTTTATATGGAATTAAAGTGTATTAGGTCAGTGTTTCATATGTAAATTTAGTAATTAATAATCTAAAGGGTAATTTGAAGAGAAGTTTAAATCTAGCTTTTTTATGCATGCAGGTTATAAAGAATATAAGTAACTATAGGCGCGCCTATATGTATATCGATATTCCTATCCCTTTTCCAGATGCACTTTTGAGTGCAATTAACATAAAAGGACTTTCCACATAATAGATTGCATTGAAAACTTGTAGATTTATGTAGAGAAATACACAGAATTTATTTCTAAAGAATGTAGCGGGATCAAGATATCACTTCAGATTATATTGAAGATTTCATTGGTTTTTTGTACCGTTTTTGGTAACAGAAATTACTTTCCGCAAGATAAATTAGATAAATTAGAACAAAATCAAGTACATCTATTAGATTATGTGGAATCGATTATATAAAGTGTAGCGGGTTCAGAGTTTTAGATTTTGCAAGAAAAATGAAAAATCATCAAAAGTTTGGGTTTTTTGAATCTTGAAATACCTTCCACATGATAAATACTGATGAAACTTGGCAATATATCAATAAAATATTGCCGATGTTATGCATAATACGTTTTTGGGGTCAGGGCTTAACTTCCGAAGTAATCGAAATTATTTAACTGTTTTAGGTTATTTTTATACTATCTACATAATAAATTTTGTTAAAACTCTGAACAACAGATTCTTTAATCATTTATAGTCTAGTGGCATCGGAATTAGCGAGTTCGCACTTCCAAAACACCTATTATACAAATTTCGTACATAGTTCCAAGAGTGTTCCAAATTTCAATGATATACTTTTATAACGAATATTGAATCTTCTATATGATGAATTATAACATTCTACAAACTTTTTAGAACTGTTTTACGTTCTTAAGTACATTTAATAGTATAGGACACATATAATCCAACTTTTTTTTACAATCGCCCATATAATGATTTTTATTTCGTCTTTGGTCTCCATTTCAGATCATATCAATGAGTTCTACGCATGTCAGCGTTAGTATTCGGTTACGTATATACTGACATTACAGTATTTCTCATTATTCTTGTTTAATTACTAATTTTCGTCAATTATCTTAGTTAACAAAACTAGACAAAAAATTAACTTACACCACTTTAGCCTCTTAAGGAAGTAAAACGGTCTCTACACCTGAAAAGAAAGGAAAAATATTAGTGTAAAATATTAGTATAAGTATTTATGTGTGATATGAATTAGAAGTAATTCAAAAACGAATTTTGTATTTATAAATAATCTTTTAAATAAATGTACGCTTTTAAAATATCTATACTCTTGCACAGAACTCAAATTAACAGTGCTCGAATCCCGATGTATCACTTTTATTCCGTAATGAGTCTGGGATTTCTGTACAAACAATAGTCTATATGAGTTAATCGGTTATATTGTTTAAAGTAATGCTTTTAAATTGTTTAAATACCAGATTAAAAACTGAATAGAATTTTAATGAAATCTTGTGATATATGTAGTAATTTGTGACATTCTTATCTCTGCGACTATATTTTTATCAATTTTAGTAGTCACAGCCGTGAAGGCCATTATTTTGAACAATTGTACCGACTGATAAACTTTTATGGACCACCAGAGACAAAATACGGCCGGCTCATGCTGAAGTAAAAGTGATATATCGGGATTCAACCACAGATATACGTATACAGCTGTAAGAAGTGTGAATCAGTTCACACTTCTAACAGCTGTAATAAAAAATATAAAAAAATAATAAAAAATGTTTTGCAACGCAAAATTTGGTTTTAAAATTACTTTGAATCCATGATTTTGAAACAAGTGATAGGAGAGAAGAGAGCGCTCACAACTGGCCCTCACTTATGTCTAATCGCTCGGAATACCTCTTCCTTGAAGCACCGAGCGCAATTAACGTGAGACTGCTGTAGATAATATAATAGAAAATATATAAAAGATAAGCGTTTATGAGGGGACACTCATTGAGGCGACAGAATACGAAAGACCGCAGATCACATAAGTTTCTTAATATAATAAAAGATAGTTATGTCTATTCTTTTTACATTTACGGATGCTTTCTCAAAGAGAAATACGATGTGACGATGTGACGATAAAATTTCTTTTTATCAGAGATTTTGATGAATTTTTATGTTTTCAAGATTCCAGATTCAGAAAGACATGTTTTTAAAAAATGTTTGTCTGTATGTATGTATGTATGTATGTATGTATCTATGTATGTATGTATGTATGTATGTACGTATGTATGTGACAAGAAATTTGTGGAACGATAACTCTTCAAGGGAAGCATGTTATGAGCTGTAAATTTGCAGCACGTAAGGTATGTATGTCTCAACTTAGAAATGATTAAATTTTGGAACTGTTTGGATAATATAAAGTGCATTTTTTATTAGGAATATTAATTTTAATAATGTGTAAAAATTTAAAAAAAAAAATTTTTTATTTTAGACGATAAATGTGTTTGAAATATGTACGAAATATGTAACTTTTTGATTAAATAGACGTTATTTCCGGCTAATTTATATATCTATGAATTACCTTAATGCTATTTAAGGGAACGAAAAATGAAATATTAATTTAAAAAAATTTACTGAAAAGAACAAAATATGTTTTTTTTGTAACACAAGCACGATTTTCGTAGTTTTCTGTATCTATTAAGACCTAAAGAACCGGGTCTAAAGGACCATTTCTAAGACCGGCAAACGCTAATACGCATAAGCCAGCACAAAAGTAATAAGCGGGTGCAAAAGGAACTTTTACGGAAAATTGCTATATATATATATATATATATATATATATTTAGCCCCGCTTAATATGCTAGAAAAACACATAAATCAATACATCTGTTACAAAAAATATGGTGTGCACGAAGGGAAAAGTGGGATTTTTTAGACCAAGTGTGGAAATTGCAGTACGAGTCGAAGGCGAGTATTGCAATCAACACACAAGGGCAAAAAATACTTTTCCCCCAAGGCCTAACACCGTATTTTTTGTCATATATGTACTGATTTTGCGTTTTTTTTATGCCTCTAGAGAGGGTGTTTACTGCGGCTGTTCTTCGAACGGTGTAAACGTACACCAATTTTCAGAATTTTCTAAAATATTCCAAATTTTCCAAAATTTTCCAAAATTTTCCAAAATTTTCCAAATTTTCCAAAATTTTCCAAAATTTTCCAAAATTTTCCAAAATTTTCCAAAATTTTCCAAAATTTTCCAAAATTTTCCAAAATTTTCCAAAATTTTCCAAAATTTTCCAAAATTTTCCAAAATTTTCCAAAATTTTTAAAATTTTCCAAAATTTTCCAAAATTTTTAAAATATTCCAAATTTTCCAAAATTTTCCAAAACTTCCATAATTTTCCAAATTTTCCAAAACTTTCCAATTTTTCCAAATTTTCCAAAACTTTCCAATTTTTCCAAATTTTCCAAAACTTTCCAATTTTTCCAAATTTTCCAAAACTTTCCAATTTTTCCAAATTATCAAAACTTTCCAATTTTTCCAAATTTTCCAAAACTTTCCAATTTTTCCAAATTTTTTCAAATTTTCCAGTATCAAATAATTTCACAAAAACTTCTAAATTTTCTAATATTTTCCAATAACTCAAAAAATTTCCAGTTCCCAAAAATTGTCATGCCAATCTGTAACCCTCCTGGCTTATATGGTCCAGTGTACTCGTATATCGGGCGATTTCAATTTTGTCGCCGCATTACCATTACAGTTGGCAGCGGCGACGGGCGCGCGCCGGCCTACGCTATGGTAGACCGGCAGTTTCAGGCGGCTCGCGGTGCGGCGGTTGCTAGCTCTATCTCTCGACTGCCGCGTCTGTATCTCTCTCTCTCTCTCTCTCTCTCTCTCTCTCTCGCTCTCTCTCTCTCTCTCGTTCGCGCGCGTCTGCTGGGTGCACCTGCTCGTGTTTTGGCTCCTGCATTTACACTGCACTCTGCTGCCTCCTGCGTCTGTGAGCCAGTCTGTTGTGGTGCCTGCACAGTGGAACATTCTAACTATAGCTGTGATAATAAATCACAGCTTCCACTGGTCCATCGGCACGGCTTTCAACATCCAAGCAACAACACCCGGCCAGGTGTTTTTTTGAGGTTAAGTGAGGTGAATACGGCAGAGTGGCGGGAGCCAAGCACGAAGCATAAATAATCCAGAGGTACCACTTCATTCTGGACACACAGCACGCAGCGCCATACTATCAAGGGGCCATCTGCCGACTCGAACTGCAACTACGTGACTACCGAGGCGACACCTGCTGCATCCTAGACACACCATCATTACCTTCCACGACTCATCTTTGTCGCCACTAACATCATGGTCGACAACTGCGCCATCTACCGGGAGGTTCCTAGGAGCAGCAACTCGCTACGTAAGTGCTGCATATGCAATATTACATACCATCCGGCGTGCAAGCCTCTTGCAGTGCTTACCCGCGTACAAAGAAGTGCACTACAGCTACAAGCTAAAGCGGTAGCGTGCCAGGCATGCATCGACTCGAAGAGGTCGATGTTCGAGTCGGCAGTCACGCGCACGACGAACGCTAGCAACAACATGAGTGGGAAAGAGAAGGAGCTAGCCGCGTCCACTCCGGCCAATAAAAGGCCTGCAACAGCTGCTCGCACCAATCAGGCGAGCAAGGCCGCGCCCACCAACTCCTCACTCTCTCCGTTGCAGGGGCTAGGCCCCGCCCCCACCAACAGCCTACTCCGGTTGGCCGCGCAGTCTCCTGTGACGTCACCAGGCCCGCCCATTTCCAGCACGGGAGCAGAGCACAGCGGGGAATCCCCGAGTGACGTCACGGCCAAGAGTACGGACCGAGCTAATAATACTTCGCAGTCCTCCTTCTCCAAAAATGACAGCAGTATTAATGACATAAATGCGTCCGTCATTCGTATGCTAGATAGCTCCACATTAAAAAAGGGAACAACGGTCTCCTGCCTGGTGGAGTAGGCGAATTCTACTTCAAGAAACATTGACAATGCACTTGCTAGACATTGCACCTCTATTGAAGGCAGATTGGAGGCAATTGTAAATAGGCTAAATACGTTACTAGCAGTACATACTTTGGCACTTTCAATTGAATCCAAGCTGCAAAAAATTGAGGAAAAACTGTCGAAACAACACTCCCAGCTGTAGGAGATGAAAAAGGAGAAGCAAGTGCTTTGTCAAGAAATAGATGACCTAAAAATTAAAAATAAAAAATTACATGATAATAACGTAGAAACGAACATTTTGTTGACCAATACAGAGGTAAATTATAACACGTTAATTGAAAAAATCGATAATCTAGAGCAGACAAATCTTGAGTCACAGACTAAAATTGCTAATTTTATATTAAACGCTTTTGAAAACTGTTGGAAACAACAGCAACGGCATGCACACTCGAAGCTCAGCTGATGAGCAAAGAGAGAAAGGGAATATTCGGCCTGCAGTTTTATTGCACCCCCGCGTCCCTCCGACGGGACCCACGCAGAGACGCTTGAGGGATGAGAGCGTCAGTCCCCGACAGATCACTGAAGCGAGAACAACACAAGCAATAGTGTCACGTGCAGTTTACTCAGTGTTTCACAATAATAGACTATATATATCACTTATTTCCACAATTATTCATTATCTCTCACGTTCTTTATATTCTACTAGAGTACTGATTATCAGAAAATATATTGTATCCAATGTTTAAATAAAGTTCACTTAAATATACATATAACCTCATTTTCTAACAGGTTATGGGCCCAGGCTCAAGTGTGAAATTAAGACAAAGTTAAATGAGTGAATAATAATAAAGACAATTAAAATCGAAAGACAGTTAAAAGTGATTAATTCAGATTATAAGTGCACTGAGGTGACAGTGAGTTTTATATAGTGAAAAATGGCAGATAAAGTAAATTTTGCTGTCCAAAAACTCAACAACACAAACTATTCTACGTGGAGTTATAAAGTAAAGCTCTTATTAATGAGAGATAAAGTGTGGTCAGTGGTCAAAGATGAACCAGCAGCTACACCGCCCACTGGTTGGGCCGAAAAGGATGAAGCAGCTCAGGCAATCATTGGTTTATCCGTAGATGACTCGTCTTTAAGGCTCATAAAGAACTTGTCAACATCAAAAAAGATGTGGGATAAACTTAAGGAGTATCACCAAAAGTCAACGCTTTCAGGAAAAATTCATTTACTGAAGCGTCTCTTCCGTACAGTCCTTCAGGAAGACGGTGATATGTGTGATCATGTCGCTACACTATCAGAATACATCGACCAGTTGTCAGGACTCGGACACACTTTGGCTGATAATACTATCGTCGGTATTTACCTCAGCAGCTTGCCTGATTCATACAGTACGCTCGTAATGGCTCTTGAGAGCAGAGCGGAATCAGACATTACGCCGGACTTTATGAAGGGAAAGTTGATCGATGAATATCAGCGGCGTCAAAACAGCGAGGAATCCAGGAAGGAAACAGTTGCCGACGAAACAGCCATGAAAGCCGCCTACAAGAATAAACCAGGCACACACACAGGCACAAGTTCCAAAAGAAGCCAATGTTTTTTCTGTAAAAAACACGGACATGTGAAAAGTGGGTGCACAAAGTATAAGGCTTGGAAAGAAAAACAAGATAAAGCAAATAAAGTGACAGTCGATAAAGAGGACGACTATTGCCATCTTGTAAATGCAGAATATTGCCTACGCGCTACAGTGACAGATTCGCAGCAGAAGGAAACCACGTGGATCATTGACTCAGGAGCAACGAGCCATATGGTACAAAATCCCGATTTTTTCAACGAGTTGGACTCGAGCAAAAAAGGCTACGTACGGCTTGCAGACGACCAAAATCGCCTAGAAGTGAAAGGCATTGGGACCGTGGCCATAAAGTGTACAGATGCCGATGAAAAAATCTCGGAAGTAAGAGTGAAAGACGTGCTCTTCGTTCCCGGATTAGGCTCAAATTTATTATCGGTGAGAAAACTTACTACAGAAGGATATACAGTTACCTTCAAAGACAATTGCTGTATGCTCATAAAGGACGAGAAAATGCTGGCTATAGCGAAAGTACACTCGGGCCTTTATAGCTTAAATACCGAAAAAGCGTGCGTCGCCAGAGCGGCAATAAACAAGGGATGCTCCGAGAACTGCGTGCACGTGTGGCACAGACGGTTCGGCCATCGGTACTCGGAGGCAATTAAAAGCTTAGCGGAGAAAGGCCTAGCTACTGGCATCCAGCTAGATGATTGCGGGCTGGATGAAGCGTGCGAGTGTTGTATCAAGGGAAAAATGACACGGGCGCCGTTTCCAAAAGTCTCCAAAACGGAGACCAAAGAAATATTAGATCTCATCCATACAGATGTATGCGGCCCGATGCAGACAGCTACGCCAAGCCAGAAGAGATATATACTTACAATTATAGATGACTACTCCAGGTATACGCATCTGTACCTGATGCGCCATAAAGACGAAACGGCCGGGCTCATTAAAGAGTT
This sequence comes from Gastracanthus pulcherrimus, assembly GCA_949152435.1. Classification (NCBI taxonomy): domain Eukaryota; kingdom Metazoa; phylum Arthropoda; class Insecta; order Hymenoptera; family Pteromalidae; genus Gastracanthus; species Gastracanthus pulcherrimus. The sequence goes on from OX424573.1 coordinate 76,698,283, forward strand.
CATAAAGATGTCTCGAACTCAGTATAATAAAGTGCCCAAAATTATCCGCTCAGATCGAGGAAGGGAGTATGTCAATAAAAATTTACAGTCGTACCTGAAGGAGCACGGGATTATCGTGCAATACACCGCGCCTTATTCGCCGCAGCAGAATGGGATCGCCGAGAGGAAAAATAGATCTTTGCTCGATATGTCAAGGTGCATGATTTTCGATGCCGATCTTGACATAAAGTATTGGGGAGAGGCAATCCATACAGCGAACTACCTACAGAACAGGCTCCCCACTAAGGCAACGAGCAAAACAGCATTTGAATTATGGCACTCAAAAAGGCCAGACGTCAGACATCTACGAATTTTCGGTAGCGCCGCGTACATGCACGTACCAAAAGAAATGCGCAGAAAATTAGATGATCGAGCAGTAAAGTTGATTTTTGTCGGATATTCGGAAGAATCAAAGGCGTATCGACTATTAGATACAGCGACCAACAAAATCAAGACTAGCCGAGATGTAAAGTTTCTTGAGAAGAAAGCTACAAAGCCACCAGTACAGTGCCACGAATATTTTGAAGTGACTTCGTCAAGAATCGACCAGAAGCAAGACGTCAACGAAAATCATGAGGAAGATTATAGCTCCAGTAGATCTTCAATCCAAGATGACATCAATGAAGACGAGGCCAGCTCTACAAATGACGAATCTAGCAGCAGTCAATGTGAAAATATACCTGTCGAAGTTGAGGGTGAGCATGCAGAACGCCGGCGCTCCGAAAGGTCTAACAGGGGCGTGCCGCCTGACAGGTATATGGCCACTGCAAAATTAGCAACTGAAGAGCAAGATCCAACAAGCGCAGAAGAAGCGCTCTCTAGGCCCGATAGAGACCATTGGATAAGGGCTATGAAGGAAGAAATTGATTCCCTATCTAAAAATGACACATGGGAAGTTGTAACTCGGCCGGATGGCAGAGATATCGTGACGTGCAAGTGGGTTTTCAAGACAAAAAGGGACGCCGACGGAAACATAGTTAGGCATAAAGCAAGACTCGTCGCGCGTGGTTTTTCGCAAAAATACGGAAAAGACTATATCGAAGTGTTTGCGCCTGTTGTAAAACAGACGACCCTCCGAACCCTCCTATCGGTAGCAGGTCATAAAGGAATGAAGGTCAGACACTTCGACGCAAAAACCGCGTTCTTGAACGGCGACTTGAAAGAAACCATCTATATGAAGCAGCCAGAAGGTTACGTCATTCAAGGTAAAGAAGAAATGGTATGCAGATTAAGGGAGGGCATTTATGGACTCAAGCAAGCGGCTAAACTTTGGTACGACCGCTTAAATGCCTGCTTAAAAGAATGCGAATTTGTACAAAGCAAAGCCGATTCGTGCTTGTACATAAAAAATCACGGAAATAAAAAAATCTACCTGATCGTATACGTTGACGATTTTTTAATAGCCGCAAAAGACGCCAGAAAAATCGACGAGGTAGCTGATTTTTTAAGTAAAAAATTCAAACTTAAGGATCTTGGAAATATACGGTATTATTTAGGCATCGAAGTCAGACAAAATAAAGACGGCTACTTTTGTCTTAAGCAGTCTAAATATATAGAGTCAATATTAGGAAGATTTGGACTACAGGATGCAAAGATATCCAATGTACCGCTAGATCAAAGTTATCTAAAAAATCGAGATGATCTATCGCCAATGCCAGAAAGTGAGAGATACCAGCAGCTGATCGGATCGTTATTATATCTAGCAGTAAATACTCGCCCAGATATTGCAGCCAGCGTAACGATTCTCAGTCAGCACAATAAATCGCCCACATTGTCCGATTGGAACGAGGCAAAAAGGATCGCCCGCTACCTGAAAGGGACCAAGGAGTATGAGCTCCGGCTAGGTAGAAAGGACGCAGTACCTGCTCTAATTGGCTATGCAGACGCAGATTGGGCCGAAAATCGCACAGACAGAAAGTCGAACAGCGGCTATCTGTTTCAGTATCTCGACGCGCCGATAAGTTGGGCTTGTCGAAAACAGCCATGCGTTTCGATATCAACAACAGAAGCGGAGTATATTGCCCTCGCGGAAGCGACGCAGGAAGGGATTTGGATACGTCGCTTACTCGAGGATTTCGAGGGAAGACCGCAACAAAAAACGACCATCTTTGAAGATAATCAAAGCTGCTTAAAGCTCATCGATAACAAGAAATTTAGTAACCGGACTAAACACATCGACACAAAGTTTCACTTTATTAAAGACATCAGAGACCAGCAGCTCATCGATTACAAATATTGTCCAACAGCTGAGATGATTGCCGACATGCTGACTAAACCATTAGGCAGACTCAAATTGAGAGGCTTGGCAGAAATGTGCGGTTTGATTGAACACTAAAATATTTTTTTTACGTGTGCATCGTTGAGGAAGGGTGTTGGAAACAACAGCAACGGCATGCACACTCGAAGCTCAGCTGATGAGCAAAGAGAGAAAGGGAATATTCGGCCTGCAGTTTTATTGCACCCCCGCGTCCCTCCGACGGGACCCACGCAGAGACGCTTGAGGGATGAGAGCGTCAGTCCCCGACAGATCACTGAAGCGAGAACAACACAAGCAATAGTGTCACGTGCAGTTTACTCAGTGTTTCACAATAATAGACTATATATATCACTTATTTCCACAATTATTCATTATCTCTCACGTTCTTTATATTCTACTAGAGTACTGATTATCAGAAAATATATTGTATCCAATGTTTAAATAAAGTTCACTTAAATATACATATAACCTCATTTTCTAACAAAAACGATTTCCTAAATTTAACAAATAAAATCAATAGAGTTGAATGTGACATCCAAAAAGAGAACCAACTCATATTAAATAAAATTGAATTCCAAAAAATCGCAGTACTCCCCAGTACACAAAACAATACCGTTCCTCTGATAAGTACAAATAAATATAATAATGTTAATAATGCGTATGCTTCAAATAGTACTTTACTCGACAATTATAGTGATATAAGCGACACAATTGACAATTGTAATATCAATAATGACGGGTTTATCCAAATTGTAAATAGTAGAAAAGAAACATCTAGTCGTTTGAATAAGTACAATATCGACAATGCTGATGCTGCAGCATCACCTGCACGAAGCACGCGGGTGCAAACGATTGATGGGGAGACAATGCACAGTAAAAACATTAAAAGCGGTAATACGGAGGTCATTATTTCAAACATTATCGACGGTGATGTCTCTAAGCGTGTTGACGTCGCACACGCGATACTGTGCCGTGTCCTTCCATCAACACGAAAAATTGATATAATAGGCACACGCCTGCTTCGGTCAGAAGAATCGACAGCTGCGGCATTAGCAGATACAAATAGCGAACGTAGACGGTCACCATGGGTTGTTACCCTTTCCAGCAGTGCGTTAGGCGAGAAAATAATGCGAGCCAAAAAGCTTATCACTGGCTTTCATGCTAGAGATGTCGACATTGCAGCTCTTGACCAGGACACAAGGGATGGGATTATAAATGGAAAATTTTTTATAAATGAATTGTTAACAAAAGAATGTTTTATTAAATATAGAAGTCTCAAGGCCCTTGCGATGAGACTTAATTTTAAATATGTTTGGCATAGAGGGGGCCGTTTCCTGGTGAAGAGGCGCGATGGCGACGTCTCTCATGAAGTTTCATCTGCGGCTGATTTACAGACAATAGTGGCATCATATGCCATTAATCAACCATCTCAAACTGTAAATAATGTAAAAAAAACCGTTGATAATGAAATCGTAATTGATAAAAATGTAATTCCGTCAACTGCTGCAAAAAATTGACTATCCGCAGACACTGCTGGGGGGGGGGGGGTTCACTGTAAGGGACTGAGGGCAGGTTTTGTCAATGTTACCTCACTGATGGGGCACATTGGCATGATTAAACAACATCTTTCAGCTCGTCCTGCCTACCATCTCTTTGGGGTTGCTGAGTCGCACCTTGACCCTGATGTTGGGAGTGATCTCATTCAGATCGATGACTACTCACTACTTAGACTTGATCGCAACAAACTTGGGGGCGGGCTAGTCCTGTACATTCATAACACTTTCAAGGCCAATTTACTCTGCAGCTCTCCAACAACACAGGAGGGCAGGCCATTTATACCTGAATATTTAATGTGCAGTGTTCAGCAGGGCAGCCTTCCCCCCGTCTTTGTTGCTTTAATATACAGACCACCACACGTACCGTTTTACAGGGCTCTGACTTAACAGACAAACTAACGATACATACTCCAGACTTTAGTCACAAAATTATTATGGGAGATCTGAATGCGAATCTACTCGGAACGTCAGCCGATGCAAAATTTGTTAGGCGGTTGGCTGATGATCTTAACCTTCAAATAATTGATCATGGTGCGACTCATCATCTCACGGATTCTCACACGTGGATTGATGTGATCTTGACAGATAATAATGACGTTGTACTGAGCAGGGACAATCGTCCGGCGCCTTTTCCCAGTCATCATAACATCATAGAGGTCGAGATTGGGGTCGAAACTGCTGCATCCCCTGTAGTGGAATCTTTCAGCTACAGGGATTTTAAATCGATCCAGCAAGACGACCTCCTGTCTCACCTAGCTGACTGTGATTGGTCGCGGATCGATGGTCCCGCGGCGGGTGTTGACAGTCAATTAGAGTGCCTCAGTGTCAACCTCATGGCTGTGATAGATAAAATTGCACCGTTAAAAGAATTCACGCCGAAAAAGAAAACAAATCCACCATGGGTTGATGCTGAACTAATACATCTTTACAAAAAACGTGACTCCGTACGAAGACGCTATGCGCGGACCAATGACGACAGACTGTGGCGGGAGTATCAGGGCCTTGCAGCTGAAGCTGAATTACGAACGAAGGAAACAAGGGAAAGATTTTTACAAAATAAAATTTCTGAAGCGATTGATAATAAGAAAGATATCTGGAAAGAGCTCAAGGCTCTGGGCCTTCTGCCAAAGACAAGAGAGGAGCTTCATGGTTTCTCACCGGAAGAGCTCAATGCCCATTTTGCAGGGGAGTCGATCTCCCAAAATGAGGGTGATGAAGAACTTGACAACGTCCTGACCACTGCCAGTGATGACGGCTTTGTTTTCCGATAAGTCAGCTTCTCGGACGTGGTTCTGGCTGTTGCCCACTTCTCATCACAAGCCAGAGGGGAAGACGGCATTCCCCAAAGTATAGTGGCTAAAGCTCTTCCGTTTGTGGGAGATCATATTGTTAAGATCTTTAACTCCTCTCTGTCCAGTGGCATTTTTCCGGGAACTTAGAAGGGAGCTCAGTTGGTGCCTTTGAAGAAGAAGCCTGTCCCATCTACGGTGTCAGATTTCCGACCAATTGCCCTACTGAGTTTCCTTTCTAAGGTCCTTGAAAAAATAGTACACGACCAAATAACTGACTTTTTACGAGAAAATAATACTTTGGACCCGATGCAGACTGGTTTTCGACAGAATCACAGTACCCAGACAGCACTACTAAAACTGACGGAAGACATAAGATCAGACATTAACAACAACAAAAAACTATTGACTATTTTGTTAATGTTTGATTTTAGCAAAGCATTCGACACCATCTCACACACTAAACTGCTGCGTAAGCTGATGCGCATGGAATTCTCCAAGAGTGTTCTCCTGTGGCTTAAGTCATATATTATGGGGAGACGACAGAAAGTCGTCACAAACACAAACGGGGATTCAGGTTGGCTAACCACCAATCTTGGCGTTCCACAGGGCTCAGTCCTGGGACCGCTGCTTTTCAGCCTGTACATAAACGACTTACAAGACGCACTCGACTTAGATGGTGTTGAACACATACTTTACGCTGACGACCTGCAAACCTACACACAAGTGACCCTGAAGGGTCTTCGTGATGGTGTCAGTCGCATGTCGGCTGTAGCACAAGCAGTGTCGAACTGGGCAACGTCAGCTGGCCTGCTCCTCAATGTCTGCAAGACAAAGGCGATCATTTTTGGATCTGATCATAACATCAAACAGGTTCAGAACCTTGACTTGCAAGGCATTGAGATACAGACCGGCGTACACGTTCCGTTTGTCGATACAGTTACCAACCTCGGCGTGGTGATGGACGGAAGGTTGACATGGAAGCCGCAACTGAATGCGGTCAGTAGAAAAGTAAATAGAGCTCTGTATAGCTTAAAACTTTTCCGTTCAAGCACCACAGAGATACGCAGGAAGCAGCTGGCATGTGCACTGGTACTACCTCACTTAGACTATTGCTCAGTGGTTCTTCTTGACGTGTCAGGGGAGCTCCAGACACGACTACAACGTCTACAGAATACATGTGTGAGATACATATGTGGTGTTAGGCGAGATGAGCATATCACCGACTACAGGAAAAAACTGGACTGGTTAGATCTTAAGGTGAGGAGGGAGTATTTTATGGGACTGCTGCTTTACAAAGCGGTTGTCATGCAGCAGCCACCATATCTTACTGCCCTCTTTGAAAAAAACCAGGCCAGGACTTCAAGGAGGGGTGGTATGAAAGAGCTCTCGGTTCCGGGGTCGCGCACCGATAAGGGCCTTTTCTCATTTAGAGTTCAAGGTGCGCACCTCTGGAATTCGCTCCCGAGCAGTGTGAGGTGCCTGCCATCTTTTTGTAAATTAAAAACGGCGTTTAGCAGGCACCTTAAGCAATTACACGGTGAATAGAATGTATAGAGCTGACTCGGATATTTATTTAAGCTATTTATTTATTTGAATTATTTAGTTATTTAATTTATTTATTTATTTAAATTTATTTATTTAGTTATTTAATTTATTTATTTATTTAAATTTATTTATTTATTTATTTAATTTAATTATTTATCTGGTTTATTTATTTATTCGACTTATTTATTTATTAATTTATTTATTTATTAAATATGTTTAGTGTTAGGTGTGAATGTATTTATTAGCTTGATTGTTAAAGTGTCATGAATGAGTGTGTTTTAAATGTTGACGTGATAGTATACGTAAAAATTTAGCAAAGTATGTGTATGTATTCTTTTATTTTTATATGTTATCTCTATTGTATTTATTCTATGTATTATTTTTTGACGAAGCGTGTTTCTGTGATATCTGACTATGACTAGTTCATTACATTTAAATTTTATAAACTGACGAACTGATAAAGCGAATAATATTATTTTAGTAAGAAATGCAATAAGTGAACGTTAAGATAACAAATACATAAATCGACTGATATTTTAATTATACCTACATGTACATGCAATTGTAAGATTTTGTCTCTTGATGAATAAAAAGTATATCTATCTATCTCTCTCTCTCTCTCTCTCTCTGCAAGATCTTGATTTGCCCGGCATTGTGGTTCAGGATGGCGTGCATGTTCCGTTTCCTGACACTGTCACAAACCTCGGTGTTGTCATCGACTCCAAACTTACTTGGAAAATGTAGATAGAAGCAATAGGAAAAAAAGTTCACCGTGCCCTCTATAGCTTAAGATTTTTCTGTGCATGCACCACCGAGGCGACTTAAAAAAAATCTTATACTGTAACAAATACGTTAATTTAATCCTAATATGAAATATTATGTACATAATTTCTGTGCCATATTTTTGATAATATCAAAATAAAAAGTATATCTATCTATCTATCTCTCTCTCTCTTTCTAGGATCCAGCTCCGAGTGGCCTCTCTATCATATGTGATGTCACAGAGCCCGCCTACATCCAACATGGGAGCAGAGCATAGCGGGGAATCCCCGATCGTCGACATGGCCAGGAGCGTCGAGACCACCCACGGTGACGACGCATCGCATTCATTCAAAACAAAGTAATTTCAGCAGTGTAAATGATGTTAATGCGTAGGTAATACGTATGTTAGACTCTACTACCTTTAAAAAAAGGGACGACAGTCTCCTGGTTGGTAGAGTACGCCAATTCGACATCTAGAAAAAAAGACAATGCACTTACTAGACATTCGTCCTCTCTTGAAAGCAGATTTGATGCAATTGTTAAAAGGCTAGATTCGTTACCAGCGATACATACTCTAGCACTGACAATTGGGTCAAAAATGCAGAAAATAGAGGATAAGATGTTAAAACAACACTCTCAGCTGGAGGAGATGTTAAATAAATAGCAAGTACTTTGTCATGAAATTAATGATTTAAAAATTCAGAACAAACAGCTACACGAAACGTGTCAAAATATAACAAATAATGTGTTGAATAAGATCGAAGCTAATTATAATGCAATTATAGAAAGAGTAGGTAACATTGAGCAGTCTAATTTTGAAATGAAAAATCTAGTCAAAAATAATAGTAAGACAAAGAAATACGATAATGACCTTATAATATTAATTGATAAAGTTAATAAAATTCAAAGTGACAACTCCGACATATTAAAGGACTATTATAGGTTATAACCTCATTTCGATCAATATCTCCAATTCAATACTATTTTGACAATGATCCTTTATTTATATAAAGATTATTAAAGTCGAGACAGTGAAATATTGTTTCGTTTGTTAAATTCAAAGATGCAGAGAAGCTAACATTCTTTCCCGTTTACTATATCTATAGTATAAATATATCTGTGCTTTCATGGCGCTACAAAATATTTATATTCTTTCAATAATAAAAAAAATTAATAACGTTGAATTTTCCTTCAAAATTTCCTTCTTTTAGCTTAAAATTGTTTGATTTTTATCATTTAAATTTCTATTTGCCTTGCTACGAAAGTTATAATAGAGTTAAACTTAAATATGCGGCTAATATATGTTTTAGATAAAAAAGTGATTTAACTGATTCGAATAATAAGTGAAATAAAATCCAAATAAAGGGGTTGGATCGGGCTCCAAATACGTGATTGACGCGATGTCTCTGTGGCTAGCACCTGGCTGCAATGCTTGTGTTACGAGTCCTGCAAGTATAGTTACTTGATTTGCAAGCGCGTCAGCCCGTCTCCGCGAATCTTCTAAGAAAGACAGAAAGTCGCATGCGACTTCAAACTGTCTACCAGACGAAGAATATAGTGTCATGTACTCTATGAGTAGTTATTGACCCACTTTAAGGCACCCAAAGAAACTTGATATTGACTCCGGTACCGAGTAGTCAGTGTAAATGCCTTTTTTCAAAGGTATAATCAACACTAAGTTTGAGTGTACTATAGTGAGTCAATATAAATTTTCATATATATATATATACTATATCAATTTTCACACACACACATATATACATACACACACACTCACACACACTCACACACATACACGCACACGCACGCTCGTACGTACGCACGCACGCACGCACGCACGCACGCACGCACGCACGCACGCACGCACGCACGCACACACACACATACACACACACACACACACAGTTATGTATTAAATTATAATTATTTCTATATTACCTTTTTAAGACTCGGTATCTGCGTTGTCGAAGGTTGTAGTATGAATGTTTTTTTCGGAGAGCGACACATACACTTATCCACTGAAAATACTTCTACAATTACTACTCACTACTACTACTACTACTAGTACTACTACTATTACTATTACTGTTACTACTGTAATTGTATTATAGTACGTCACTGTCATTTTGACAGTGTACAGGCTAATCACTGCACATCGGACACAGCCAAAATCCGCATGCTTGACACCTAATGCACTTACGAAGACGCTGACAGTAGAACTTTTTTCCACAGCCATAGCTCAAATCTGTATATAGTCGTGGAACATCCTCGAAAGGAGCTCGTCGGCGCCGGTAATTTCGCGGTTGTTGGCGTTGATGTTGAATATGACGATTTTTTGAAACAGTTAAACGTCGTTCGTATTCTCATAAATCAGCTGCGCGATAAATTTGCATTGACTTACGCAATAAACTCCAATACTTTTATTTTAAATTTAAGAGCCGTAACAGTCGACTTTCTTGTTCGCTCTGTCCTTCAGGATCGTAGGGCTGCTTGATATCAATGTTGAGCACCTCCGCCTCCCCCACCACCTCTTCTTTGTCTTCCTCTTCCATAGGCTTACAATTAAGATCAGCAGCTAAATTGTCGTTGCCGTATTCGAACGTTTCGGCATCCGGTTCTACGCCTAACTCGACAGTTTCAACATTTACTTCGATGTTTTCGTCATCTTCCTCTTCTATAACTGAAGCTGGGCTGCAGTTATTTACAAAATCAATCAGACCCTGATATTTGCGCCCTGAAATTACGGGGGTGGTGATGGTACTAAGAAGGATAGCGGGAATCCGTATTTACAACGTCCATCAGCACCTACTCCTCATCCTCATCTGCCTTCGCACCCTCCTTTCGGTTCAGGTAATCAGCTGCTACTAACAAATGCTCAGAAGCGGAGAAAGACGGTAAACTTTTTTTTCCTCTACCTCCTCCTCCTCTTCTAATACTCTTAAGTGCTCTAGCGCATTATCATATCCTGTCGACGATACATCAATCATTTCTGATTTTGGAGATAAAACTTCTTCAATCAGTTCTATTGTAGGGTCTGATTATTTTTTTACGCCCACTATCATCCACTATCGACTCTATATCGATAACTTCTGATTTTAAAGATGAAACTTCCTCAATCAAATGTATTTCGTATAACCCGCTACATTCACCACTAATACACTTATTATTGGTAACACGCATTTTGAAATAATTAAATTTGAAGAAGAAGAAGAAGAAGAAGCTGTTACCGCTCCGGTTGGTAGTGAGAGATTGAAAGCTTCAATCTTCTTTCACCACCATTCTCACCACCATCACCAATTTACTTTATCAATAGACGACTTGGACACTTTAAAACTGCAATATAACATTTTTATTAAAAAAGTCGGATTACCTTTCGGGAGTGAATGTGAACCTTTTACTTCGTCTTCTTATATACAAAAAAAAACAAATTAAACAATTTTTTAAGCCATCAGCAGAAATTTCATATTACATTTTATCAAAAGTCGGATTACCACCAATTTACAAAAATGGCTCGGTGGACAGAGATTTACGGACAACGAAGACGTCATTGCCTCTGTAAGTGCTTATTTTGAGGAACTTCCGAAAACGCACTTTTCTGAAGGATTAAAGAAACTTAAAAAGCGATTGACCAAGTGTATAGAGCTCCAAGGAGATTATGTTGAAAAATAAAAAAAAATTTACCCAAAAAAAATTGTTTTTATACTTTATTCTAAAGACTTATTGAACTACCCTCGTAAATATATCGCGTGAAATCTCGCGTTCGATTTTTCACGCCGTAAGGACAAAATAGATGCTCAAATAAACCGAACAAAGTTATGATTGCCGTAAACTGCACACTTTCATCGGCGATTTTCACATGATGAAACTCGTTTTTCAAATAAAGTGACGTAAAATATTCTTTATCTTTCAGTTGTTCAAGGTTTTCATCTACCAAAGGCCACTGGAAATTATCTCCCACCGTGATTTTATTTAATTACCTGTAGTCAACACAGAGTCTCGTTTCACCCGACTTTTTACGCGTAAGCATGATTGGGCTTATATACGCTGAGTCACTCGGCCGGATTATTTTTCTTTCTAATAAGCGGTCTAAAATGACGCGCAATCTTTCGTTATCTTGAAACGATAATCTTCGCGGCCTAATTGAAATCGGATGATTATGCGTTAGTGCAATATTCATCTCAAAATCGGGCTCATATGGCATCGAATCTTTGACTTTTATGTAATTTTCATACAATTTTGTAATTTATTCAACAATTTCAAAACCAACCTGCTGGTTTATTTGAAGATTTTTACACATATCCATCGATTCATCAACATATTCAATATTAATAATTTCACTAATTTCATTGTTTATTAAATGTATAGACTCAATTTTATTTTTCTTAGAAATAACTGCACGAGCAGTTAGAGTGATTTTTATTGATGGAAGTGTGGAAAAATCTATCCCTAATAACACATTATAAGTCATAGTTTCGTCCGGAACAATACGAAAATTCAATTTTATAGAAATGCCTTCTATCTTAATTTCGTGCCCAAAAATACCAAGAACTTTTAAACATGATCCATTAATTCCGCAAAATGCATTATTTTCATCCGCAGGTGATCGCATATCAGAAGGCGCAAAACTATTTTTAATTAAGCTAATACACGATTCCGGATCTAAAATTGCATTCACAGAATACTTACAAGTTTGTCCGTTGTTATCGCAAATCGAATATGACAAAGATACCATGTACGGAGGGCTTAATGCGCAGAGCTGCATTATGTTGCTCGGCGTTGCTGCTGCGCCGATTGTCGGGGGCCGCTCTGTCACTGTAGCTGTTGTCTTCATCTGCTCTGCTCGCTGGTTCGGCGAACGCTCTCTCGTTCTGCGCTTCGGGCAATCTCTCGAACGGTGTCCGGTTTCATTACACTGAATGCCTGCTCCGAATGGACGTTTCGGCTTCGTGAATTTTGTAGATAAGTGCCCAAACTCTAGGCAATTAAAACATTTCACTTGCTTGAATACATTTTGTGGCGCACTCACTGAAAACTATTTTTCTTTCTTATCGCTATCAACACTTTCTTTTTAGTAAAGCGATATTTTTTTGAATGCTTCTAAAACGTCATTTTTTCCCTGCAAGCGCAGCATACGTGTTTGATCTTTCAATCTATCGTTGGGGATTCCGTTGATCAAATAATCAATTATTTCTTCTTCGGCAATAGGTATGCGATTAGCAAGAATAATTTTATCGTGATAGTAGTCCATAAATGGCGCTTTTGGAAGCCACACTCGCACTTCGAATTCTTTCCGTAACGTTAACTTTTTCGGTCGGCATCGAACATTGCTGTCATTTGATCTAATAAATCGGTCACACTAAGAGTCAAATGTTCCACTTTTGAGTGAAACCAACTTGACGCGCGGCCCTTTAACTTTGAGCTAATAAGTACGCGTGTGATATTATCGTTCAATTGATAAGACTGACTCAAAAGTTGAAGTTGCTGTTTCCAGTGCCAAAATACTCGCGTCCGTCAAAGTCACTTAATAAATCACCGAGTTTTCTCACATTCATAGTCATCGTCGATACAGTTCGAAAATCTGTTAGCGTCCACCTTGCTACACTCACTCGGACCGGTGCTTGCGCTACCTCCAAATCTCATTGCATCTTCTCCAGCTGTCCCCTCAGTCACTCCATCTCGGGCTGCATACCTGCAATTGTTTGTGGTTGGGGACCGCCAGCGCACGCGCCGTTGCCTTGCAGATTATCCCTGTTCTCTTTGTTCTCGGCTTCCAATCGCCGCTCGATTTCCTCTCTGACGTTCGTCTGCTTGTATTCTTAGGTGCTATTCCTCCTTCAACATTTGTCTATCTTCTTCTTTTTCTTTCCATGTATCACGTTCTGCGCTTAACATTTGCTAAATGTTTTCATCGAATTCAGTTAATCGACGTATCAATTCTGCTTTTGTGTCAGTGATTGCAAGATTTCTCGCACATGCAAACTCTTTCAATTGAGTGACTAAATAATCATTAGGCAAATATTCCTGCATTTTGATTCAACTATTTTATCACACAAACACTTTAAAGAATAATCCTGAAGACAATAAAAACTTTTTTCAAAATTTTAGCAAAATTTCCACAATAGATAATTTTTATTTACACGAAGTTACACGGACTAGTTCCACTCGAAGCGTTTTCCCGAAAAATATCGATTTGTTTTCGCGCCGATTAAGACACAGTCGAACACAAACGCGAAGACACAAGTCTCGACAATTCCAGAGCAAGACACGTTACGAATTGTCCAGCCTTTACAAATGTTCCGCCACCTCGCGATATTACACGATCATGTATGATCAACCCCACACTTAGTCTGTAGATTGGGGAACATAAATAAATGAACAAGCAAAGTAGTTAAGAAATAGATGTTTATGTAAGAAATATATTTTTAAGTTACACCAAGTGAGTGGACGGTGGCGGATCACGACGTCATATACTCGACGTCGGAGAATACAATCTCCCAGGGTGTGCTCGCCCCTGCCTTTTAATCATTTTAGCCATGAGTATTGTCGCCAAAGCGCGCACTATACTCCCGGCTGTTCAAGAGGAGATTTTGCGTTAACCCAACGCTTCTATACCGGAAGGTCATTTCGGTGACATTCACAGTACTTTGATATGCGTGTTTTACTTCTCGCGGTATCTTCGCGCGATCGGTGCTACTCCCTATGTTATCGATACGGTTGGTGAGTTTTTTTTTAAAGACATTTTTTCAAGTTTGGAAATAAGAAAAAGTCACTGGCTAAATCTGGTGAATACCGTGGGTGTTCGACCAATTCGAATTTTAGTTCTTCAATTTTAGCCATTGAAACGAAGCATGTGTGAACTCGGGCGTTGTCGTGATGAAAGAGAAATTTTTTCTCGCCAAATGTGGTCGTTTTTTTTTAATTTCTTCTTTCAGCTGCTCTAATAATGATGCATAATACTCACCAGTAATTGTTTTACCCTTTTCCAAGTAGTCAATAAGTATAATTCCACGTGCATCCCAAAAAACTGTAGCCATAACCTTACCAGCTGACTTTACGGTCTTTGCCTTTTTTGGAGCTGGTTCGCCTGTGGAAATCCACTGTTTGGGTGGTTCCTTTGTCTCAGGAGTGTAGTGGTGTATCCATGTTTCATCCACAGTCACAAATCGACGAAAAAATTCCTCAGGATTCCGACTTATGCGCGCCAAAAGAGCCTCAGAGGCGACCACTCTATTGCGTTTATTCTCAGCTGAGAGCAAACGCGGCACCTATCTTGCCGATAGCTTTTTCATGCCTAATTTTTCATGTAGAATTGAAACAACTGCACCTATAGATATCCTTGTGGCCTCAGCTAACTCACGCACTTTTAATCTTCTATCCTTCAACACCATATCGTGGATTTTATTGATGATTTCGGGAGTAGTTGCTTCTACGGGCCTTCCTGAACGTGGTACGTCACTTATTGATGTACGACCACGCTTAAATTCTTTTACCCAGTTATAAACCGTTGCTAAGGCAGGGGCAGATGTGCCATGAACTGAGTCCAATTAATTTTTTATCTCATATGGAGTTAAACCCTTTAAATGAAAATGTTTAATTACCGCTCTGAACTCGTTTTTTTCTATTTTTCTTAACAAGCAATTTTTTTTTCAATTGGTTATAAAAACACGTAAACTCAGAAGATGTGGACTGTGACTGCACCATATATCTAGTCGGGAGTGGTGCTGACTGAAAACAGATGATTTGGAGCGATTCGCGCGCCATCTGTTGGTCATTCTAAAGACTTATTGAACTACCCTCGTATAAAATTTTTGCACCATTGATAAGAAGAAGATAACTTATACTTTTTGTCGATGATATTATGAACGTGACCAAAACCATAGAGGAATATATAGCGAGTTTGATCCAGGTTTTCGAAACAGCGGCGCGTGCTCATCTCAAATTTCGTTTAGACAAATGTAAATTTCTGCAAACAGAGATCGACTAACTGTGATATCGGGTAAATACAAACGGTATAAGTGCGACTGACGAAAATATCGCTTCAGTAGTGAATTATCCAGTCCCACGAAATACGAATGAAACACTTCGCTTTGTGTGCATCGCGAGCTATTTCGTCGTTTTATTCCCGGATTTTCACTTATTGCTAAACCTTTGTACGATTTAGTAAAAAAGAATGCAAAATTTTGCTTTGAGGAAAAACAGTAAGAAGCTGTTGAAACTTTAAAAGGTTATTTGTCGAGCCGCCCAGTTTTAGCTTTACATTCGCCGATGGCGGAAACAGAGCTGCATTATCACGGCAGCGCGACGGGGTACGGCGCGATTTCAATTAAAAAACAAACAGATAGTACTTTCAGACCGATTTCGTATTTTAGCCACCGAACTACCCCCGCCGAGTCGCGCTATCGTAGTTTTGAGTTCGAGTGTTTGTCGGTAATTAACGCAGTACAGCGTTATGATGCGAATCTGTCAGGGGTAAAGTTTAAAATTTTGACCGACTGTGACAGCTTTCGTTTAACGCTCGAGAAGAAAGATATAAATCCGCGTATTTCTAAGTGGGCAATGTTTTTGCAAAATTATGATTATGAGGTGCAACACTGTTCGGGAAAAAGAATGAGTCACGTCGACGCGTTAAGTAGATGCCACAGCGTGATGTTAATTGAAGGAAACACGTTTGAAAAAACTCTATCGATTTGCCAAAATCGAGACGCGAAAATTATTAAAATTCGATAGATCAAAGAAACTTTTATTTTATGTTCCCCAATCGATGAAATTAAATATGATACGTTCGTGTCATGACGACCTTGGACACGTGGGCATTGATAAAGTCGTTAGTAATATATCTACAGTGTACTGGTTTCCAAAAATGGGCGAAAAAGTTAAAAATTATATCGAGAATTGTCTAAAATGTATCGAATTTTCGCCGCATAGCGGAAGACAAGAAGGGTATCTGCATAGTATTCCAACAGAAAAGTTACCATATAATACAGTATATATTGGTCACCTAGGTCCCTTTTAAAAGACTGGAAAAGGTTTTAAGGATTTATTAGCTGCAGTTGACGCATTTACAAAATTTGTAAAAGTATATCCATGTAAATCGATCACGAGCGCAGAGAGCGTTAAATATTTAAGAGAATATTTTAGGGCTTACAGCAAACCTAGACGTCTAATTAGCGATAGAGGAAGTTCGTTTAAACCTCTATGAGATCGCGTACTTGATAAGGTGGAATTCGCGATAAATAATACAGTTTGTTTTTCATGAAAGAAAACTCCGAGCACGCAGTTATTCGGCGTTGCACAGCGAGGGACGATTAATGCCGTTTTAAAATTAGTACTACAGGAAATCTCCGAGAAAAAGAGATCTTGAAGTATTGCGGAAAACTGCGAGCGAGAATTTGGACAAACGTCAATTATGTAACGAAAAGTATTATAATAATAACAGAAAATGCACACACCTACAAAGTGGGCAATTACGTCATGATTCCTAACGTAGATACTTCAGCAGACACAAACAAAAAGTTGTTACTCAGATATAAAGGCCCTTACATAGTAAAAAAAGTTTTAGACAACGATCGGTACGTAATCGCCGACATTGATGGTTTTCAGGTGACACAACGACCTTACGATGGAGTGTATTCACCTTACCATATGAGGTCATATATTGAACAATGAGAATTAGATATGTTCAATAGAAGATTGTATTTAATAAAAACTGAAGATTTGTATTAGCAAAAATTACAATGTATTTAGTATGTAGTATTTATGTAGTAATTTGTTTATTAGTAGTGTAGAAAAAAAAACATTGTGTGGCGACCGAGACGGCCTTATGTCAGAATGGCCGAGTTGTGATCAGTAAAAATATATACGAGTAACACGAAGAATGAACTGAAATCGCAACGATCGATTCTTACAAGGAAATCTTATTGGTCTAACCGCAAAGCGGCATCTCACCAACCGTATCGATAACATAGGGAATAGCAGCGATCGCGCGCAGAAACCGCGAGAAATAAGACGCGCATATCTAAGTACTGTAAGTGTCACCGAAATGACCTCACAGTATATAAGCGTTGGGTTAACGAAAAATTCCCCCTTGAACAGCCGGGAGTATAGTGCGTGCTTTGGTGACAATACTCGTGGCTAAAATGATAAAAAGACAGAGGCGAGCGCACGCCGGCAGATCCTACTCTCCGACGTCAAGTGTACAACGTCGTGATCTGACACCGTCCACTCACCCAGAGTAACCTAAAAGTATATTTCTTACATAAACATCTATTTCTTAAATGCTTTGCTTATTCATTTATTTATGCTCTCCAATGTACACACGAAACAAAAATAAATTTCGATAATAATTCCAACATTTTAAATTATTGAATTAAAGAAAATAAATGAAATATATCATTTTAATAAATTGTATTATAATTTAATGTTCAACTAACAGCAACTAATACTTCAAACAATAAAAATAAAATAAAAAAATTGCCTGACGTGGGCTTGAACCCACGATCTTTGGGATAGTCGGACGCTAGCTTTAAGATTACCCGATCGTAAGAGAAGAACATGTGTTAAAATGAGGATACTTCCATTACTGAAAAATACATTTACTCTAGTATTTTTAATAAAATAATATTTCAGATAACGAAAACAATCATCTTTTTAATACAAATAATCTTAGACAAGCCGAAGAGTCACATTTTCAGGAGGAATTGATGTTACTGATGGTATATATAAGGTTTTAAATTATATAATTTATACAGTGTATATATATATAATTATAAATTATTTTAGATAATAAAAATAATCTATCAGTATCTATCGCATCGTCAAGATGACGTTACTCAGTCTATGGAAACAGGTACATTTTAAAGTGTTAAAATATTGTGAATAAGAATTCATTTACGCATATATTATTTGATTTTTAATTTGTTTACTAAGTCATTATTTTAACCATTACTCTATCATATGGTCGGGCTCGTGTGCCAAAATTATAATACTTGTATTATCACTGAGGAATACATTTATTCTAATATTTTTAATAAAATAATATTGCAGATAACGCTAATAGGCATAGGAACCTGATTAACCAAAATAATACTAAATAAGATGCAGAACCACATTTTATATTATTGATGGTGTGTATAATATTTAAAGTTATTTAATTTTTTCAATATATATATATTTAAAAAATAATTATTTTCAGACAATACAAACAATACTATTGTACATGATGAGTCGCATCATCCACATGATACCATTCACGCTATAGAAACAGGTACATTTGATATGGTTAAAATATTGTGAACAGTTTGTTTGTTTGTTTGTTTGTTTGTTTGTTTGTTTGTTCGTTTGTTCGTTTGTTCGTTTGTTCGTTTGATCGTTTGTTCGTTTGTTCGTTTGTTCGTTTGCTCGTTTGTTCGTTTGTTCGTTTGTTTGTTTGTTTGTTTATTTATTTGTTTATTTGTTTATTTGTTTGTTTGTTCGTTTGTTCGTTTGTTCGTTTGTTCGTTTGCTCGTTTGTTCGTTTGTTCGTTTGTACTTTTGTTTTTTTGTTTGTTCGTTTGTTCGTTTGTTCGTTTGTTCGTTTGTTCGTTTGTTCGTTTGTTCGTTTGTTCGTTTGTTTATTTGTTTATTTGTTTATTTATTTGTTTATTTGTTTATTTGTTTATTTGTTTATTTGTTTATTTGTTTATTTGTTTATTTGTTTGTTTGTTTGTTTGTTTGTTTGTTTGATTTTTTGTTTGTTGGTTTGTTGGTTTGTTTGTTTATTTGTGTGTTCGTTTGTTCGTTTGTTCGTTTGTTCGTTTATTTGTTTATTTGTTTATTTGTTTATTTGTTTATTTGTTTATTTGTTTATTTTTTTATTTGTTTATTTGTTTATTTGTTTATTTGTGTATTTGTTTATTTGTTTATTTGTTTATTTGTTTGTTTATTCATTTAAACCAGAAAGAATTACAAAGTATTGTCTACCCCGTAATTCCCTATAGAGGTAAACAAAGTTACCTATGCACAGGTCCGTTATAAGTATATCTAACTTAAGTACTACTTAAAACTATAATTCTAAACTTAAAACTACAATTATAATTCTAAACTAAATCTAAATATTACAACTGTGACTTTGTACATTTGTTTTAACTTAAATACTATTTCAACAGTGTTGTAAAATTTGTTATATAAAATTAAACATTAATTTAGGCGATTATTATATCTTTAACGTATGATCAGTTCCTATAGTACTATCCTCGAGTACGTTTCAATAATATAATTTCTATAGGACTTAATCCATTTCTTTAGTTTGTTTTTTTGATATACATCACTAATTTCTAGTTCTTTTAAATCATTTGGTTAACTATTGTAACTTACTATTGCCTTTGTATAACTGTTTTTGTTACTGACTTTTTTCTGACTTTTTGGTATGGCTAAACTTTTATTTCTTGTTATACTGTTAAAATGTATGTACTTATCTTTAAGAGTGTTGTAATGAAATTTTAGAGATTCAAATGTAAATATTTGTTCTATATTCATTGGGTAATCTAATGTTATAGGATAATTTTTATTCACAATTTTTAGAATTTTAATTTGTAACCTTTGTAGACAGGTTATATGAGTTTTGACCAAAACCATAGCTAATTATACATAGCATATCATTTTTAAAACTTCTTTAGGCATTGATTTGGAGATTTTATAAAATATATAAGCTAGGTATTTCGTATTTTTAATAATGTATTGTATGTGTTTATTCCACTTTAGATTATAATCAAAAATAATGCCCAGATATTTACATTCTTCAACTCTACAAAGGTTTCTATTTTTTATCTTAATATTTATATATTCAGGAACACTATCCTTGTAGATACCGAAAGTCATGTACACTGTCTTCTCAATATTTAAGGATAATTTATTTAATGCTAGCCACTTTTCAATTTTATTCAAATAACTATTCATACTTTCTTGAGCCTCGCTCCAGGTATTTCCAGTTGCTATAATTGTCGTGTCATCAGCATATGACGATATTGATTCAGGCGACATTTCTTTCAAGATATCATTGATATAGAGTATGAAAAGCAATGGGCACAAGATTGTACGTTGGGGAACTCCCGTTATTATTACCCTGTAATTACTTAGAGTATCATCTATTTTCACTGCTTGATACCTATTATTTAGATAACTTGTAAGCAAATCCAACGCCTGTCCCCTAATTCCATAACAATATAATTTTGCTAATAGTATTTCATGATTGACAGTATCAAACGCTTTTGCTAAATTCAGGAATGTTATAATTGTAGGTTTGCTATGATCCAAGTTATTGTGAAGTACATTTGTCACATAATTCAAGGCATCTTTTGTACCAATTTTTTTTTCATAAATCCAAATTGATGTTCGGATATTATATTGCTTTTATTAATGAAGTAAAAAATTCTGTTATATAAATTTCTCTCATAAATTTTAGCTACGTTAGAAATTAAAGAAATTGGTCTGTAGTTAGAAATACTATGTTTAACACCAGATTTGTATATCGATATTACTTCAGCATTTTTTAATGCATCAGGCCAGGTTGATTTTTCGATGCATAAATTAAATACATATGTTAGAGGTATAGCTATATGATTACATAATACTTTTAATGTTTTGGCATGAATTTTGTCTACACCACCTTTCTTTAATTTTAAAGAATTAATTATGCTTGCAATTTCATATTCACTTGTTGGTTTGATAAAATTATTATTCATATTCGGCATTTTTAAGGTAGTATCAGATGGTTTATCAATTTTTTTCACTTAGTTTCAGTCCTATCTCGCAGAAGTACTTATTCATTTCATTCATACTTTGTCTAGTATTTTAGTATAACTTTTGTACTGTGACTCAAGTTGTTTATTGCCTGGATTTAATTTCCATAGATCATATAGCAATTGTTTTGTTTCACATGACTTAATAATAGCTTTAGTTATCCAATTTTTCCTGTACCTTTGTTCGTTACTTTTCTTTTTTATTTTTGACAGTTCTGTACATGTTTTAATTTCATTAATTAATAGATCAGTAGTTAAATTAGGATCTTGTATTGACAAAATTTCATACCAGTTCCTATTATTAGCAATATTTATTAGTTTTTTATAATTTATTATTGTTATAGACTCTTTATTTACTTTTTTAACCTTGTTTATGGCAATAAATAGAGGGTAATTGTCTGTTATGGAGCTTTTAAGTTTATAAGTTGTTGCATTTAAACATGTTGATTTAATAAAAATATTGTCAACACATGACCCTTTACTATTTCCAATAGGTGGTCTTGTGATTCCTACATCTATATTAAAGTCACCTACAACCAGATGAGTTTTAATATTTTTCTTTTTAATTAAGTTTTTGTTTATTTCTAGTATAAATTCAGTCTTATTTATATCATGAGATCTATAAACAGCTGAGATTTCCATGATACTGTCAGAATCGTTTTTGTAGTTTAAAGAAATACGTGTGTTAATAATTTTGATCCTACCAACTTCTATAACATTTGTTTTTTGAGCTACGCTTGTATGTACAAAGATCATTACACCACCATTTTGGTTAAATTTGCTTTCATTATAGTAACTCATATATCCATCAAGTCCATATAATTTGTAATTGACTTGTGTGAAAGTTTCTGTGGTAATGACAATACATGGTTTATTGATTAAACTTTCTAACAATACTTTTAATTTATCAAAATTAGCATTCATGCTTCTTATATTCATGTGGGGCGTGCCATAGCAGGACAGCAGAGGAAGGTCCATCATGGATATGTTATCCAGACTGGACTTGATAGTTCTCAACGTTGGGAACACGCCTACATTCAGACGGCCAGGGTATATTGGGCCGATTCCCGACGTGTCCTTTGTATCCGAAAATCTAACGCCTAGAGCGTCGGGTTGGAGGGTACTGGAGGATTATAACGGTAGCGACCACCAGTACATCACTTATCAGCTGAGCGATAAAACTCAATCGCAGAAAGGAGTCGCATGAAAGCCACCCCGATGGAATCTGGCCAAGCTGAAACGCAAGGGTCGATCTTTGGCCCAGATTTTTGGAACATCCTTTACCATAGTCTGTTGAGACTCGAACTGCCGAAGGGGGTGTACATGATAGCTTACGCCGATGATGTCGCTTTAGTCATCCTCGCGCGTGACTATGAGAAAGCACAATATCTGCTTAACCAGGCAATGCGTAGGATCTCGCAGTGGATGCGGGGACACGGACTCGGCATGGCAGTCGCTAAGACAGAGATCGTGCCCTTCACCGGCAAGTGGATAAACCCCATATTTACCATGAAAGTGGGAGAGACAGAGGTATTGAGGAGGAGGGAGGCTATGTATCTGGGACTCAAACTAGATACTAAGCTTACTTTCTTTCGTCACCTGGTGTATGCAGCGGAAAAAACGGGGAAAATGATGGTACAGCTGAGCCGTTTCATGGCGATCACGGGTGGATCGAAAGCGAGCAAGCGACGACTCCTCATGTCAGTTGTCACTTTCGTCCTATTGTATGGTTCTGAAATATGGGCTGATGCAATGGGGAATAAGTCATATCGGAATCGAATTCTCTACCAACGGAAAAAGCAGAACAGGACAGAACAAACATCCATAGAGAGGAGCGGGAACGTACCATGGAAACGTGGCAACGATCCTGGACCGTTACAACCAAGGGCGAGTGGACAGCCAGGCTGATAGCCCAGCTGGACCCTTGGATCAACAGAGACCATGGGGAGGTAAATTACTACCTAACCCAATTCCTGAGTGGACACGGGTACTTCTGCTCCTTCCTCAACCACATGGGGAAGGTTCGGAGCTCGAAGTTTATCTTCTGTTCCGCTGATTGCGACGACGCGTTTCACCCGTTTTTCGTCTGCAAAAATTGGAACGAGCAAAGGACAGCTCTTATCGACTCGGTCGGACAATTCACGCCTGAGACCATCATGGCCGAAATCTTGACCGCCGAGGATAAGTGGACCACCATGGTGAAATTCGCCGTGTCGGTCCTGTGACGGAAGAAGCCGTACCTCAACGAGGTAACGGCCGAAGATATGAACGAAGAATTGGGAGAAGATCCGACATCCCATCATAACCCAGGGATGGCGGACGACCCCATACAAATGGATGTGATTTGACATGATGGGATGTCTTCTTAACCAGGGATGCACCATTTTCTCTAGCTGTATAAATGTCACGGGGAGGGATAAGAAAACTTCTCCTTCCGTGCGGAGACCGAATGCGTCAGTTCGAACACGCGTATGAATGACACGGATTAGATCTAAGCGCCCCACGCGAGACTTTAACGATGACCGTTTTGCCTTGTTTCAGATCTAAGCAGAAGTGGTCGTCCAGATGAGGCAGGAATGGCACCACCCTAAGGTAATATGATAAATGGTACCAGGGTGGATTCCGTTAGAAGAGGAAAGGGTGGTAGGTTTTAGTGGGTCGGTTTGCGATGCATCGGCTGTTTAGTTTTTTCGCGTTTTTGCTTATTTTATTTTTCGTCCTATATTATACACACGGCGGATGCGTCCTCAACCAGCCCTACACTATCTAGCTGTGTGGACCCAGTCGGGCGTGCCTTAAATGGCATTTCCTACGTACCCTCGAAAAAAAAAAATATTATTATTATTAGAAATTTTAATGTTAAATATCTCGATTGTATTGAATAATTATACTCGAATTATGTACATCACGTAAACTGTATCAGTGCTGGTGGTGGTGGTAGATTGAGAGACAATTCTAGCGAAATAGAATCAGGTGACAGTGGTTCTAGTGAATCTGCTACATCCACCAATTCAAACAGTAGTAGTAGTAGTGATTCTTCTAACTTATCCGATGAGTACAACGATGAACACCCCCAATCTTGTAAATTTTTATCTTAAGGGGGTGTCAAAGTGTAAGCAGAATTCCTACGTTACCGCGGTTGATTTTATTTTTAAATAGTTATTTAAGTTTATTTTTAATAGTGAATATTTTATTATTTATTATTTATTTTTTATAATAGAAACCCCAAAACTTAAGATACATAGTGTCGGTAACGTAGGAAGTTACTCTTCATTTACACATCCCTTAAAATATTATACTGGAATTTTATTCTTGAAAATGATACGATGCTAACTTGTAGATGAACATTTCCAGAAAGACGATGACTCTATTGCACCCTACCAGTTCGGCGCTGGTTCAAGTAGAATGGTTATCGGTCCAACTGCTCAAAAAGAAGCGGAGGAGGAGGAGGAATTAAAAGGAGAAGAAGGAAAAGAAGAAGAAGGAGAAGAGCTACGTATTATTATACAAAGTGAGACAAGACAGCACTGCTGGCTTTTTGGGTTAGGCGGTAGGCGGTTACTTATTAAAATCCGCCACCACCTTCTGATGAAAATATCATTTCATGGTTAGAGGGACGTATGCAAGAGCTACATAAGCAACTGTATAGTTCAACAAGACCAACGGACTACATTGATATAACCATAGAGTCTTAGAGGTTTATTCATGGACCTGCGTGGATTTCCTTCAGACCTGTAAGTGATTTACGACGGGGTGATATTTGGGATATGTTCAAATGTAACGCAAAGTGCAAATAATTTTGATATAGACAATGTGTTGAAAATCACATGTATTATAGTATCTATGTCGGCAGGTTGCGATCGTGCTGCACTCACGCATAAAACTTTGTTTAAAAGATCGGTATTGACTTGATTATCATTTATCATTTATCATTTATCATTTATCCTTTATCGTTTATCGTTTATCGTTTATCCTTTATCCTTTATCCTTTATCCTTTATCCTTTATCCTTTATCGTTTATCCTTTATCCTTTATCCTTTATCCTTTATCCTTTATCCTTTATCGTTTATCCTTTATCCTTTATCCTTTATCCTTTATCCTTTATCCTTTATCCTTTATCCTTTATCCTTTATCCTTTATCATTTATCATTTATCCTTTATCCTTTATCCTTTATCCTTTATCCTTTATCCTTTATCCTTTATCCTTTATCCTTTATCCTTTATCCTTTATCGTTTATCGTTTATCGTTTATCCTTTATCCTTTATCCTTTATCCTTTATCCTTTATCCTTTACCCTTTACCCTTTACCCTTTACCCTTTATCCTTTATCCTTTATCCTTTATCCTTTATCCTTTATCCTTTATCCTTTATCCTTTATCCTTTATCCTTTATCCTTTATCCTTTATCCTTTATCCTTTATCCTTTATCCTTTATCCTTTATCCTTTATCCTTTATCCTTTATCCTTTATCCTTTATCCTTTATCCTTTATCCTTTATCCTTTATCCTTTATCCTTTATCCTTTATCCTTTATCCTTTATCCTTTATCCTTTATCCTTTATCCTTTATCCTTTATCCTTTATCCTTTATCCTTTATCCTTTATCCTTTATCCTTTATCCTTTATCCTTCATCCTTTATCCTTTATCCTTCATCCTTTATCCTTTATCCTTTATCCTTTATCCTTTATCCTTTATCCTTTATCCTTCATCCTTTATCCTTTATCCTTTATCCTTTATCCTTTATCCTTTATCCTTCATCCTTCATCCTTTATCCTTTATCCTTTACCATTTACCATTTACCATTTACCATTTACCATTTACCACTTACCACTTACCACTTATCATTTACCATTTTCAATTTACCATTTATCATTTATCATTTATCATTTATCATTTATCAGTTATCATTTATCATTTATCATTTATCAGATATCATTTATCATTTATCATTTATCATTTATCATTTATCATTTATCATTTATCATTTATCATTTATCATTTATCATTTATCATTTATCACTTATCGTTTATAAAATAGAAAAGAAGCTGGATATGTCTTCCAATTTGAAACGGAATTTTTAAAATATTGTCAAAAAGATATACTGATCTTAAGATTAGCATGTTTAGCATTTCACGAAACATTCTTAAATCTTGCAAATGTAGATCCTTTTGTTGAGTCTGCAACTATCAGTTCAACCTGCATGCGCGTGTATAGAAATAAATTTGTACAAGACGGATACAAACTCTTAAATAAACAGTCGGTTAAATCATTACAGTGGTTAACTTGGATGGAGAAAGTTACGAATCGAGAGATTCAATATATTGGTCGTAATTGGTAAAAAAGGTTATCCGAAGGACCTATTGTAGATGGTTTACGTCTACCAGAAGATGAGGCTTTTACCAGTGATGGTATCGTGTTACAATTTCATGGTTGTTATTGGCATGGATGCCCCAGGTTCCACAGAGTCAATCTAGATTATCGGTTGATGAATGAAGAGACATTAGATGACCGATACGACCAAACGTGTAGGATTTCAGAAAAAATCATATTAGGTAAATATAATCTCATAGAAAAATGGGAATGTCCTTTTGAGAACGAGTAAACCGAAAATGAGAATATGAGAAACTTTTTACAAACATCAGATTATATCACCCGTTCACACTTGAACCCAAGAGATGCTTTCTTTGGAGAAAGAACTGGAAATACGGTGAAAGTATACGAAGCATACAATAATGAGAAAATTAAGTATGTTGATCTTTGTTCACTCTATCCGTACATCTGTAAACGTGGTAAATTCAATATAGGACACCCGAAGTTGTATATTGGGGAAGAAGAGTGTCGTAGGATTCTTGGTATTGAGAACGATATTTGTAAAGTTAAAGGTTTAATCATTTGTGAAGTTCTACCACCCCAGAATTTATATCATCCTGTGTTACCTGTTAAAATGCATAAAAAATTAATTTTTACACTGTGTCGTACATGTCTTGAAGAAAAAGTTCAAGACGATTGTAGGCACACCAATCCAGATAAACGTCCATTTGTAGGGACATGGGTGTCGGAAGAAGTAAAATTTGGCAGTATGAAGTGACACAGTACAATAGTCTCACAAATACCTTAATGAAATTTTCATGCAAATAACAATAGCACCTGGTTTTCCAGCCGAATGTGGCAATGATGTTAATGCAATTGATCGATATATTGCCATGTTTGAGGAAGCAGAAGGGATAAAATTGGATAGAAATCTTATAAATAATAATCCAGGGCTGAGATAAGTGTCAAAATTAATTATAAGAAGTCTATAAGACGCACTGCATTTCACGCTGTCGTGCCAAGAACCGAAAGTAAAGTTTGTAAACTAGTGTACGAAAAGCGTTGTTTTTTAAATTTATATAAAAGTTATCCCGATGGATACAAACTGTAATAATAAACCGATTTAATTAACATCTAACTAAATTATTGCCTCCTTAATTGAACCGGTCAGAGTCATAACGAGACAAACACCATTTTCGAAGTGTATTAAATAACTAGAAAAATATGAAATATCTGATAAAACCCATTATTACTTTTCTAATTTAAACTACGTAATTGATAAATAGATTACGTTCGTTATGATTATGAACATCCCAAATACCAATCCTATGTATGTATGTTATATATGGCTGTGTACCTGACGACTTAATACTGACTATGGGGATAGACTACTAACAGCTTCTTGGCGGTGGTTGTGGATCGAGCATATTTGCACATACGCACTTTGTATCTTGTTGAGAAGTATAACGCACATGCGTATCACAAAGTTTGATGTGTCATTGACGTTAAGAAAGCTCACTCCTGCATATCCAACAGCTTGATACGTCGCGAACAACGAACAAGTTTGCGCATGTCCATTGACTGCTTAAAGCTCGATCACCGCGGATCTCATAACCATATTATAAAGCATTAGGTAGCATTCTAAGTGTATAGTCCTCATCATAGATACCCAGTCGAAACATCCGTTCACATGCCTCATTAACGGTTTATATTTAAATAAATCTATAACTTTTGAAATATCAATCACGAACAAAGACGCCGGATGGCGAAGGTGATAAAACCATGAGCCATATTTAGAACGAAATGAAGCTTTATTTTAAACGAATATTAACAAGGCATAATAAACAAAGACTGAATAACTGAATCGACAAAGACGCTCTCTGCTGACGTGTCACTCGTAGGTCCGGTGGTACGTTCAGCTCCGCCCGCCCTGCCGAGCGAACGTAGTGCCACCTTGAAACACGGTCCCGTGCTATGTCACGCGATTGCGCGGTCCGTGTTGCGTGACAGTTATCACTCGCGCACTATAAACACTATATCACTGACACTTCACTAACACTGGCGAAGTCGATGTGCATACGCAGTTATAGTTCACACTCGAGACGGGCAGCAGTTGGCGCCGTTGACCGCTAAAACGCCGGAGATGAACCGGCCCAGGAGTCGCCGCGTCGCCGTTGAATGGAGATGGACGATCAATGAGAGCAGTGCCGACCACTGGACAGTTTAACAATAACTCAACTGCGCGCCGCCGCGCGGCTCTTTATATAGCCACTCGCAGCGCTGTCGATGCAGGATGGTGGTCAAGATGGCGGCGCGCGCATGCGTAGAGGAGCGGCACAATGCAGGCGTGTAAAGGCGCTTTGGCCGCAACAACTTTATTTATATGAAATAATTTAGAGTGAAATAATGTTTATATATTTTTGTGTATATGTATTGTAGGTCCAACATCGTGTAGAAAAACAGAAATTGTAAAAAGTTTCTTAAAATATTCCGATAGCTTGTCGAATATTCACTTTAATCGCATAATGCTGTATTATTCAGAATTGCAACCTGTATAAGGAGCTTGGTAGCGATATTGAATTTCATGAAGGTCTGCCAAAGAATTCCGATTACTCTGACGATTCAAAACCAAAACTGCTGATATTCGATGATTTAATACGTGAGTCATCGGGTGCTACTGCCGGTAATGATATCGTAAATCTCTTTACTAAGGGTAGCCATAATAGGAATTTCAGTATAATGTTTACTACTCAAAATTTGTTTCATCAAGGACAACACGAGATTTCATTAAACTCCAGTTACATTGTTATATTTAAAAACCCTCGCGATAAATCACAAACACAATGCTTGGCGCGTCAGATGAGTCCTAAAAACCCATAGTTTATATAATGGACTTATCTAGATGCAACTAGGACTCCATATTCGTAATTATTGTTTGATCTACGACAAAATACCCCTGACAACTGCCGTTTTTGCACCTATATTTTTCCCTTTGACAAACATCAAAATGTCTACATCCCGCGAAAACAAATAAAAGGCAGTGGTGTGGGTAACGACGTACAAGTCGTACACTTGTAATGGCTCTGAGAACATGTATGGGGCGTAAAAATGTTGATATATTAAAAGCATTGTATCATATTAATAGTAACGAACGCATAGCTTTACTTCGTCAAGCTGATAAGAATTTGCTCATTCTCATTCGTGAGTGTACTTTTAATATTTTACGCGGCAACGAACCTTTGAGTAAAAAATGTGGTATATCTCCCCAAAGTCTACGCAATAAAAAACGGTTATCTATTCAAAATCAAAGTTTTCTACCAATAATATTGTCACCGATTATAGAAGCATGGAGCATGATAGAAAATGATTGTAATTCTACGTGTATCTATAGATAATGTGCTACAGTATTTATCATCTTCCGATATAAGTAATGGTTCTAATTTTAAATCGCTATAAACTCCAAGTACACAATTAACTAGACTAGACAAAGTGATGAGTAGAATACTAATTTCTTCAACTATTACCGATGAACGTGAAAAATACATTATGCATAAACAAGATTTACACCGATATATGCATTATAAAAATGATGAATGTAATAAATCGATCAGCTGTACGCAGAATATGCCAAATATTATAGAGGGCAATACACAACATTCAGAAGCAATATATGGAGTAGAAGAGAGAAAAGAGGTATCGATAGAGAAAGAATTTGACAATCTCATCGTACATAGTGTACCCCCAAAATATGAGGCAGTGACGAAGAAACTCGTTCAACATTTGCGCAACTTTAACAATATCACATGGGATACATGAGACGCAATAACTATAGATAGCGGTAGTGTTAAAGGGAGTATCGTGGAAATTGTAAATGACGCAGTAAGAAATAGGAAAAGAGCGTTATCAGCAGGATATGCTCCGTTTGCTCATGTTATTCGAGAAGCAGCGATACCTCGTGTATATGTACTGAACGACCAGATTTGGAATATCGCGAATTAGAAGATACCAGTCTCAGCTGATGCTGATGACAATGTACGTAAAGGAATAGAAGTTGTAAATAATAGTGTGATAGATTCTTTAATCGATTTGGTGAAATTTGAGTTATATCCTCCAAAACTTAATATTTTTATATTACCATTTACCCACACTACGCCGGCGCATATAAACTTTTACGTTTTACATGAAATAAATATAATCTTGACCATGTGATCGAATGGCTTAAGAGTCAAGATTCACACACATTACATAAATATGTGAGAAGACGGTTTCCCCGTCGCAATTATACAGTATTTAATCCTTATGATGTATGGGAAGCTGACCTTGTAGATTTAAGATCTTTGAAAGCTTACAACGATCAAGATACATACTTGTTTGTTGTTATTGATACATTCTCAAAGTACGCTCATGTCGATCCTTTGTATAACAAAACGTCAAAAGCAGTTGCTTCTGCTTTTAAAAACATTTGGTCGCTACGCAAAATGTTAACAACCTGTATATTTACAAACCGATAAAGGTAAGGAATTTATTGGTACAGAAATGCAAAATGTTTTGGAAAAAAGCATTATATTTTATAGAGTTGTAACAAGTCCGAATGTTAATGCAGCTATTGTGGAGAGATTTAATAGAACGTTAAAAGATAGATTATGGTGGTATTTCACTCATTAACATACCCGACGATATATAGATGTTTTACAAAAAATAGTTGAATCTTACAATAATAGGTATTCGGGTATCAAAATGAAACCATCTAGTGTTAACTTATATAATGCCACCAGGGTGCGCCAGAATCTAATACAATGATATCGTATCTCACGTACTTGTAAACGTAAATACGAGGTAGGTGATCTGGTAAGGGTTAGTCGTGCCAAGATCGTGTTTGATAAAGAATACGAAGAAGAGTGGACTTTAGAGTTATTTAAAATTATTTGGGTTTCTGCGTTACGTTAGCCTCTACTGTACACTTTAGAAGATCTTACAGGTGAGAAAAATGAAGGTGTTTTTTACGAGGAAGAACTAAACTAGAGTACGTAAAGATATAATTTCTGACATTTTTTAAGTGGATGTTAAAAATTAGAGATTTTAAAAGAGATTTTAAAAAGTAATGGAAAAGGTCGTGTAATGCAGTATTTTGTAAATTAGATAGGTTATCCTGACAAACTTAACTCATAGATATTAGAAAGAGACTTAAAAGATTTACAATGAGAGATTCGTTTTACATTGTACTATCAATCACGACTATTCGTGATTGATACATACACACGTATTTCCTGAAAATAAAACATTACACTTTACGACACAGCTACTACATAGTGTTCGTTTACCTGTTGAGTGATCTGTAGCTTTCAGTGAAATTCAAATACCTGTTACTATTCAACATATCTCAAAGTAAAATAATGAAGGGTTAATCCAATTGGATTGGAATAGCTAAACGCGTACAACCGGGTGTTTATACGTCCATTGAAAGTTTCATTCACATGAAATGTATAGTCTACCTAATGTAAAAGATCATTTACTGTTCAAAAGACCGTGTGGTGGATTTATTGAGGTTTCACGTATCTGCTCTGACAGCAGTGTAAACTATTTTCATGGTTTGATTTCACTTACATTAATATCAATCCAATAATTTGCAACACATCAGCTAACCTTATTAACCAATTACCAAGTGTAATAATGGTCTATAGTCACATCTGTGAACCATATATGACAGGTGATCCTCAGACTTGAGTATAACTATGCATTTCAATTAATAGAAATAGATATAAAGGATGAATATGGTAATCCCATACCATTTGATTACGATACGTTGACGGTAACACTACACTTTAAACGCACCGATTAAAATGTATTCCTACATGGATTTCTTTAACGAACAAATCGGTGGTCGTGTAGAATACAATAATTATGCACTAGACAGCGTTCACCAAATCAAAAAGTAACAGGTGTTGGTGCTTTTCTAAAAGGAATTTATCTCAGAAGTTTACCTCATTTGGAAAATGGCGTCAAAACAGTCGCAAAGAAGCTTTGCAAGCAGGTATCAATATCTTAGACGACGTTGCAACTAATAAAATACCTGTCAAACAATCAATTCGCAAACGTGCATGTGAATCTGGTCAATATCTCAAGAGAAAGGCTGAAGAGAAACTGGATAAATTTATGAGCGGTTCAAGGTATACAACAAGGCTATTGTCATCAACGCGTCATTTCAGTACAAACCCTAGTACGGCGAGACAGTCTAAACAAAAGAAGAAGAAGATGACAAAGAAGTGCATTAGTATCAAAATTATAATTAAAATACCAAGTATTAAGAAAAAGAAGAAGAAAGCTGAAAAGAAAATTCGTACAGCAAGAGATATTTTTGAAAATTCAAATATCGTTAAATACAAACCAATATCGTGACTTGACGATGGATCTCCTATAGAATTCTGTATACCTGTAAATAGTGAATACCTTTATCTTGCACATACAATGCTCAGTGTTCGTGTTACTCTTACTCCTTCAGTACCCTTAACAGACGCAGCAGACAAAGAGGCAGAAAATCTACTGGTCCTGTGAACAATTTTATGCATTTGATATTCAATCAACTCTATGTGTTTTTTAACCAGAAACCGAATTCTCCACCAAATAATGCGTATGCATATAGATCATACATTAAGACATTACTCAATTATGGTCCAGCAACAAAAAAATCTCATCTAACCAGTGTACTATGGTATGATGCTACACATGGTAAAATGGAGGATACGTCTGGAGAAAATGAAGATCTTGTAAACCGACGAAATGTCATAAATGATAAGAAGAGTAAAGACATGACGGGACATTGTATGCCGAAGTATTTAATTTTGAAAAACAATTGATCAGTGGGGTTGTGGTAAGAGTAAGATTGGTACAATTTCGAGATAGTTGTTGTTTAATGGATCCAACTACTACGGATACTCTATTTGTACGTCGTGTAAAGCTTAACCTTAGTATAGTCATGGCACTCGAAAAGGCACTTTTAAAGGCTACAGCCACATACCCACTAACGCCAGTAGAAGTTAAAGCTATCACCTTACATAGCGGTATTCATGGTAAAACGTTCGACAATATAATATTGGGTCAACCTCCAAAAAGAGTTATTATTGGTTTTATAGAAAACAGGGCTTTCAATGGAGATCGAGAGCTGAACACATTTAATTAAAAAAATTTTAATATTAAATATTCAAGCCTATATGTTGATGGTGTGCAGATACCTTCTAAACCACTACAACCAGATTTTAAAACAAACAACATGTATGTCGATGCATATCGTACCTTATGCTCCGGTACAGGGATACCTTTCCTTCACGAAGGTAATTCAATAACACGTGAAGCTTATGATAACAGGTATTGCCTTTTTGCATTTGATCTAACACCCGATTTATCGGTAAATCAAGATGGTCATTGGAATTTAATCAAACATCGTAACTTTAGAATTTATGTACCATTCGATGCTCCCTTGAATACCATTATAAACTGTATATTATATGCTGAATATGACAACATTCTAGAAATTGATTCGTCTCGCCAGATTCTAATTGATTTATTCTATAATCTTCACAACCTGCTTCAAAGTTCAGTCGTTATTAAGCGGTGTACAGGTACGAACATGGATATATTAATCGATTTACAGTGTTTCAAAAATATTAAAAATTGTGCGGTACCAAAGGTGGTTGCGGTATGTGCATTGGATCGAGAATTTGTAGCACATTGGATCGTTTCTCCACTCGTTTCTACTTGATGGCACTGATACTTCTGGAGCTGGTGTTCTGTATTCGCTGCCATTTTTTTTGTACTTCTTAATAGACTTTAGAGCACCGTTGACTGACTTAGAAGTGAAGATTGTCTGAGATCGTTACAGGTAGAACTCTCTTATATAGCATTAAGAAAATGCAAGTGAGGGCATAAAATTGCTATATTAATAATTTGAGTAAATCACGCTACTACTCACATATCACATTTTTATATAAGGCGAGAAGAGTTTAATCTCGAAACATAATTTTTTGCTATGACATCATTTTATTCTAAATTCGATAAAAAACTATAGAGAAAGCGTTGCATACCATAACCAGAAACCATGCAATTTAAAAACATGATACAAAATTATCCACACCCGTCAGATATTTGACTTTGCAGCTGTCGATTACACCATCGAAAGTATTTACAATTTCTTCGTATTCGATTTACATGACCGGGTACAAAAGGCGGTCTACCATAACTGTCAAAATACTAAGCATTCCCTATTCTATTTACGTTGATTGCCACCCAATGTAAACCAGGTTTATCATGCTTTGGTGTATTGAAAACAAATGTTGTGAGCTTGGACCATGTGCGCGGTATTGGATCTGCTGCAAAAACCCCCACCGTTTGTGTACGAAACTTCTTCAACACCTGAAGAATTTCAGGATTGTCCATCACACAGATTGATAGGCGATTCAAATGTAAATTTCTGGTTTGATGGAGATCTATTACGTGAATTCAATCACTTTTTTAACCGTAAAGCATTGTTCAAAGCGCAGCTATATTTTAAAGAATAATCCTTGATAGCGTGCTGCATACAATAGTTGTCCACCCACGGCAAATTACTAAATGTTGGACAATTCTCTTCGTACTCCAGATTAATTGCATCAGGTGTTGTTATATTGCGTAATATTGTTGATTTTACATTTCCCCGCACGTATATTTTTCTCGATTTTTTACAATTTATTTTCATTTTTTAATAATATCTTTTAATAAAGTTTCACCTTAAAACCATTCAAGTTCATGATGATGTTGTATTAGCCAATTATTTTGCTTTCGAATTTCACGATTTAATACTTTAATCTGACAATGTGGAGAAACAATCCAATGTGGTATAAATTCTCGATCCAATGCACATACCGCAACCTCCTTTGGTACCGCACAATTTTTATTATTTTTGAAACACTGTAAATCGATTAAGATATCTTAATGAGATTTTTTTGTTGCTGGACCATAATTGAGTAATCTCTCAATGTATGATCTATATGCATACGCCTTATTTGGTGGAGTTACAGGATTCCGGTTAAAAAACACATCGACTTGATTGAATATCGAATGCATAAAATTTTTCACAGGACCGGTAGTTTTTGCTGCCTCTTTATCTGCTGCTTCTGTTAAGGGTACTGAAGGAGTAAGAGTAAAACGAAGACTGAGCATTGTATGTGCAAGATCAAGGTATTCATTATTTCCAGGTATACATAATTACACCACATAATTCTATAGGAGAACCATTGGCAACTGACGATATTGGTTTGTATTGAACGCAATTTGAATTTTCAATCGTAGTCTGTGTTGGTGGTACACTAAAAAGTTCAAATTCAGATTTCATACATGCACACGAACATGAATGGAGAAACGCCATCTTTATTGCCCAAAAATATCTCTTGCTGTACGAATTTTCTTTTCAGCTTTCTTCTTCTTTTTTTTAATACTTGGTACTTTAGTTCTATTTTTGATACTATTAAACTTCATTTTGATCTCCTTCTTCTTCTTATTTTATTTAGACACTCTCACCGTACGAGGGTTTGTACTGACATTACGCGTTGATGACACTCGCCTTGTTTTATACCCCGAACCGATCATAAATTTATCCAGTTTTTCTTCAGCCTCTCTCTTGAGATTTTGACCAGATTTACGTATACGTTTGCCAATTGATTTCTCGACAGGTATTTTATTAGTTGCAAGGTCATCTAATATATCGATACCTGCTTGTAAAGCTTCTTTGCCGACTATTTTGACGCCGTTTTTCAAAAGAGGAATACTTCTGGGATAAATTCTTTTTAGCAAGCACTAACACCTGTTACTTTTTGATTTGGTGAACCTTGTGTGGTGTAATTATTATATTCTCCACCACCACCGATGTGTTCATTAAAGTAATCCTTATAAGAAAACATTTTAATCAGTGCGTTTAAAGTGTAGTGTTACCGTCAACGTACCGTAATCAATTGGTACAGGATTACCATGTTCATCCATTATATCTATTTCTATTGATTGAAATGATGTTGTTAACAGGGGGATGGACATAATCCAAATTGACTGACTCGGTGCCGGGTGGTGGTGGCCGATGTTGTGCCAGTTGCTGGTTTTGCAGCTGCTGTTGTGACGCGTAGGCTTGTTGGCGCTGCATCTCATATGCCTGTCATTGCTGCAGGTCGCATTCACGTTGGCGTTGCATTTCTAACTGCTGCAGCTGTTGCTGTCAGAGTTTCTGCTGGTGCAGGTGTTGCTGTTGCAATTGCTGTTGCTGCAATGGTTGTTGTTTGGTTACATCACCAGGTAAAGACGGCGGTGAGATGTTTCTATCCTGGCCGTGGTTCTGTTCTATCGCAGGCCCTTTATGGTTTGCAGCTATCGATAGGTTCCTTACTTGGACCTGTGAGTCTGCACGAAGTATAGATATAGTATAAGAGGCATCTGGATCGACATTTTCGTCATAAATTGTCGATCTTGTGGGCTCATCATCCTATCTATATACTCCAAGCGCAGCTCTTCGCGCCTGGCTTGAACTGTCGTAGTATCCTGTTCGAGGCTCTGCTGGAAGTCCTTCTCGGACTAATTTCCTAGGAGCCATTTTTGTAGCCGTGTCATTTGCTCTAGGCGGAGAAGCACGAGTTGTCGAGTGCTTCGACAGTTGGCGCAGACATGTTTCTGTATATATTGGGTACGTGTTTTGTGCTGTATAATTGCCCGTTTTGGGGACTTCAACATAACTCCCAATAGCACACTGTAACTGCTGTGGAACTCTACTCATTCAGATACGCACCCCTTTTACAAGCAGAATTAATTCTTTCTACAAAAAGAATATTTATTCCATTCCCAGCGAATTACTCTTATAAAATCACGCCAACAAGAGAAAATTTTTATTTACAAGAGGAAGAATTAAGGCAGTATTCTACTTTGAACGCTCAAAGAAAAAAGTATTTTTGTGAATTTTTTTTTAGATTATTATTAAATATATTAATGTAGGGTTTGTAAAGCATAAAAAATACACTTTTTAACTACACTAAACAATTTTTTTTATTCATTTTGTGCACATTTTATATTCGAAAGCTGCAGTTAAAATCAACGCCTCGAAAAGTAGGTAGGTGTGCAGTGTTAACGAAATCTCGATAATGGTTGACCTGAAACAGAAAAATCAAATAGTTTTACGTTCAGTGTAACTCGAGCAACCCATGCAACTAGAATTTTTAATACATATGTAAAAATAACAAAATGGCGTCTTAAAACAAATCGTTATTTTTTTCGCTGTTTTTAGCAAAAAAAATAAAGTTAAAATGAAAATTTTTATATAAT
The DNA here is from genome assembly GCA_949152435.1 of Gastracanthus pulcherrimus. Lineage (NCBI taxonomy): Eukaryota > Metazoa > Arthropoda > Insecta > Hymenoptera > Pteromalidae > Gastracanthus > Gastracanthus pulcherrimus. Next base: position 76,736,146 of record OX424573.1, read on the forward strand.
TCTAGTTCCATGGGTTAATACCTATTACTAGAACTAGAACTAGAATTATATAAAAATTTTCATTTTAACTTTATTTTTTTTGCTAAAAACAGCGAAAAAAATAACGTTTTATTTTAAGCCGCCATTTTGTTATTTTTATATTAATAAGTGTACAAAATATGCGTTTAAAATTTTATAAGAATCGGTTCAGTAGTATTTGAGATTTCGTTAACACGGTATGTATAAAAGTTGTTTTGAGAAAAACACGATTAAAGTTTTAAGTCAGATTAACTCGCTCAGGTACATACGTTCGAAGAATGGAAAAGTACAGTTAGATTCCTCGGATCGTCTTGAAATTTTAGTATGATATTCTTACATACATATACTTTCGAAAAAAAAATACTTAAAAAAAAGAAAAATCGATTTTTTGAAAGTTCCGAAGTAGAATACTGCCTAAATTGCAAACAAAAAAATTATACTGGACTCTAAAAGAAATTCTCACAAAATTCACTACTGCTGAAAACACTCTTAAAAGAAAGAAAATCATAAAAGTTCTGCTCATTCGCACATGCATACAACAGCTTAAGCGCACGCAGTTTATTTGCGCGAGGCTGTGGAATGTATTTGTCACTTGTAAGGCTACTTGCGCGCACGGAAAGCTGCCTACGTATCGTAGGCGCAGTACGTTTTCAGCTGTGCAGTACTGAGGCGAGCGTGCTAAATTTTTCGCTTTGCGAAAGCGAAGGGCAAGGATGACACCCCGCAGAGTGTAGTTGCAAAGGCATTGTCAATAATCGGGCAATACGTAGTAAACCTGATCAACTCCTCCCAGGAAAAGGGAATATTTCCGAATCTATGGAAGAGGGCGCGAGTAGTGCCACTTTGCAAGTGTATTACACCAGCGTAGGTGTCGGACGTTCGGCCGATTGCTCTGCTGTACTTTGTCTGTAAGGTGTTGGAAAAAATTGTACATGATCAGATAGTGGAACATATGAAAAAGGCAAAATAAATTGACCCTCTGCAGTCCGCGTACAAACAGAATAACTCAACGCAAACTGATTTACTTACTGAATACATACGAACAGGGATTGACAAAAGACTGGTTACTCTTTTATTACTGTTTACCTTCAGCGAGACTTTTGACACGATCTCGCCAGCCAAGCTTTTATCAAAGCTGCGAGCCCTGGGGTTCTCCAGGCATGGCTTGGTGTGGATAAAATTTTATATATTAGGTAGAAGGCAAGCCGTTGTAATTTGCCGCGACATCAAGTAATCTTAGCTATCCACAAATCTTGGAGTTCCTCAGGGGTCAGTGTTGGGACTCTTGCTGTTTTGTCTTTATATAAATGACATGAAAGAGCAATTTGACAATTGACGAAACAGCTAAAAAAGTCGGTTCTAGGCGCGTCAAGCACCTGCTATATGCTGACTACCTACAGACTTATGTACATATCAGTTCGGAAAACATTGTTGAAAGTGTTGAGATCCTGTCCAGGATTGTGCAGGCGGTAGCTGTTTCGGCCGGAGGCGTCGCACTTAAGCAAATAAGACCAAGACTAAAGCTATTGTTGTCGGCTCTTGTAAATATTTAAATAGTCTTGAATCGCGATGTATGTCGAAAATAAGTTTGGGAGTCGGTGTCTCCGTACCTTTATCGCAGACTGTCACGAGCCTGGGTGTTATAATTGATTCTAAACTCACGTGGCAACCTCACATGGACATGGTTTCAAAGAAGATTAGTAGAGTATTATATAATTTGAGGTTCTTTAGAAAGTAAATCTGGCCATGTAGTAGTTTTGCAGTTTTTCCGCAATTTGCTTATTGTTCTGTTGTCCATTTAGATGTGTCTCTCGAACAGCGTATCTACGTGCGGCCTCAGCAAGGGCGCTCCCAGCTACGGAGTACCCACGTGCCCCTCATTACTCATATATGTAGCGAACCTATGAATTTGTCAGAATATATGTGTACATATTTTCTCTGAAATTAAAAAGAAAAATTATTTGTTTTCGATTTCCCAGAGTGATACCCATTAATAAATAAAAATATAGGTTAGTTTCCGAAAAATCTTAAAAAATATGTCTTCTTAATTTCAGTAAAAATATTCCTTTTAGTATATAGAATGCATGCAAATTGTTTCAAATTTTTCTAAGCCGATAAGTTTAAAGTTGTCCAGAGCTAAATATAACCGTATTTTCATATGTATATATATATGGATAATTCTCTGGGAAATCGAGAACAGAAAGAAAAATTTTATTTCGGCAAAATGTGTCTTTTGGTATATAAAATTGTCGTGAAATTTTTCACATTCTTTTAAGCCCATGTTTATTTATTTATTTATTTATTTACACAATAATAGTTTACAGAGTGTATTTACATACACCCGAAACTCCACAGAGATAAACAAAGTTATCTATTCGCAGACACTGGCCTTACAAGAACACTTAAATAAACTAGATATAACTAGATAAAAAAAGCTTAATACTAAAACTTAAAACTAAATACTATAAACGAAAACTAATTACATACATTTCATTATCTACCTTTAACAGCATATTTACATATAAAACTTTTCATCTTAAAAAACTATATCAGGTTTCTTAACCACTATAATTTGGTTTGTTTCAATATATTTAACAGTTTGCTTTAACCCAATTTTTAATAATTTTTTTTTGTGAGACATTATTAATATTTAAAACCTCGTTTGGTAGAGCGTTAAAAGTTCTAATTGCTTTATTATAACAATTCTTATCACTAATTCTTTTCTTATTTGCAGGTATATTTAGGGTTTTGTTTCTCGTAATACTAGACGAAGTGAGGTATTTCATTTTAAGGTCATAGTAGTGAAATCTAAGTGCTTCGAATGTAAACAATTGTCCTAAGTTAAAAGGAATGTCTTGTATGACAAAGTTATTTTTATTGATGATTTTTAGAATTTTTTATGTAAATTTTGCACTAAATCACGAGCATTTTTTATATGCTCCACCCCAGGCTATGATGCCATAGTTTATTAAACTATGAAAGAATGCGTCATAAATCAATCTAAGCGTTTCTGTAGACATTGATTTACCAATTTTATAAAAAATATATATTAGATATTTTGTTTTCTTTATTATGTATTGAATGTGTTTGTCCCACTTTAAAATGCAGTCAAAAACTACTCCCAAATATTTGTAGTTTTCCACTCTGTTTATATTTCTATCCTCTATCTTTACATTTATTTGTGTAGGTACACTATCGATATAGCTACCATACGTCATGCATACAGTCTTATCAGCATTTAATGATATTTTATTTACCGCTAACCACTTATATATTACTTGTAAAAACGTATTCATATTTTCTTGCGCTTCATTCCAATTATTTCCAGTGGCTATTATTGCAGTGTCATCTGCATATGATATTATCGATTCCAGGGGGATTTCCTTCAAGATATCATTAATACAGTATAAAAAGCAGAGATCCTAAAATCGTACCTTGAGGAACTCCCGTATTTATTAATCAGTTATCACTTTCATGACCATCTATTTTAACTGCTTGATATCTGTTATTAAGTTAACTTGAGAGTAAAGGTCCACTGTATCAAACGCCTTTGCTCAATCAAGGAAAGTTACTATTATAGGTTTACTGCTATCCAAATTACTATATAATATATTCGTTATATAATTCAAAGCCTTCTTTGTACCTATTTTCTTCATGAATCCAAATTGATGTTCAGATATTATATTATCCTTTTTAACAAAATCATATATTTTATTATAAATAATTCTCTCAAAAATTTTCGCAACATTAGATATTAGTGAAATAGGTCTATAATTAGTGATATTATGTTTATCACCTGTTTTATATATTGGTACAATTTCCGCCTTTTTTAGTGCATCAGGCCAGATGGCTTTCTCAATACAAGAATTAAAAATATGTGTTACAGATTCGGCAATATGATTACATAATACTTTCAAGGTTCTAGCATTAATTTTCTCAACACCACCACTTTTCAATTTCAATGTATTAATGATACTTATTATTTCGCTCGCACTTGTTGACATAAGAAAGATGGAATTAGCATTCATATCAGGTAATTTGAGTTCAGCATTTGTAGGTTTAACAATATTTTCACTCAAATTTTGACCTATTTCACAAAAAAATTTATTCATATTTTTAGTTATTTCAACTTTGTCTGTAATATTGTTATTATCAACTTCTATATAACTTATAGTATCTTTATATTTTGTTTTTCTTTCTATTTTTGAGTTAATAATTTCCCATAGTTTTTTGGGGTTATTTACATTATTTTGAACTAGGTTTTTATCATATTTGATTTTAGCATCCTTAATTACCTTATCTAAAATTTTCGCATAGGTTTTGTATTGTGATTTAAGTTGCTCATTATTTACATCCATTTGCCATAAATTATACAATAATTCTTTTGATTCGCACGATTTTATTATAGCATCTGTAATCCAATGTTTCCTTCTATTCAGTTTATCTTTTTTTTTGTTTTTGCTAATTCTATCCATTGTTTAATTTCGCTCAACAAATTATCAGTAGCTAAATTAGGATCATTTATCGACATAAATTTACTCCAGTTTTTTGTCTTAGCAATGTTTATTAATTTTTTATAGTTTAAAAATACTGTTGATTCATTATATTTTGTTTTCATCTTATATACAGCAATAAAAATAGGATAATGGTATGTTAAAGAATGTTTAAGTTTGTATGTAACTGTACTTAATCTATTAGTTTTAATGAATATGTTATCGATACAAGATCCTTTAAATATGCCTACAAGAGGCTTAGTAATGCCAACAAAACCAGGGATATATCCTTTTTCCAAGAAATTACATAGGAATTCTTGACTCAAATTATCACATTCTAGTAAATCTATATTAAAATCTCCTATTACTAAATGATTTTTAACATTTCTCTTATTAATCAAGTATTTATTTAGATCTAAAATGAACTCACTCTTTGGTATACCATGAGATAGTAGATAGGCTATAGGCATACTGGCTCACGCGGGTTCTGTATCACCCCCCTGCCCTCTCAAAGTGATCCAGAACCCGTTCGGATACTAAATCACCCAGAATGATCCAGAATCCGAAATCGAGAGAGTGGGAGAGCTTCCCTTTCTCTCACGTGAACCAGAATGCCTATAGTGTTTTCTACTTTTTTTCTTTATTTTCTTTGCAAATGTTTACAGGAGTGATAGAATAATTTTATGAGTTTGACGGTGTGAAGTTCGCAGGCAGTCTTGTACTTTTAAAACATAATCATCTCTCATTAGCTTGAAACCAATCATGTCTACTGCATACTCCATCTTGGAATGAGTGTTGAAACGAAAGTGTGTTAGATAATATGCTGTTTAGACAAGCTTCTTGATATCCCCACTGATGGGATTGTACTGAACGATGCGATCGTGTAAGATCATGCAATAAGCTGAAGTGTTAGCTGGAAAGTCTTTTTTAGACTCAAACTCTAGACGTACATCGACAGGAGCGCTCTTTATGGATTCGTTTTGCCGTGAACAGTCAATAACTATGAGTGGTTCAAGGTTGATAAATTCAGACTTTGTCAGCAGTGGCTGTGGATCTCTTCCATAGTAGGTGATTTGAAAATTGGCATACATATCATAGAGAACAGCGAACTGATTCTTAGATATGTCGAGATTCATATTGTTATATGGATAATATTGAGAATTCAAGAAAAGTCTCACATTACTAATCTCACAATGGTCAAATCGACTGGCATTTTCAGTTTTCAAATTTTTTTCTTGGTTTGTAGTCCGAGAATGACAAAACGAGGTTTTTCTAACTGATTTGAAGTTTTCACTGTTCAGACATGTTTATTCGTGCTCGGAAGTAGAGGATATTCAAATAACTCCCAAGATCGATAGCACATAGAGATAGGATTATCTTTGCCAATGAAATTCAGCAGCTGGATCTTTTGTTTATCAGATGCAATAAAATATGGCATTAACCACTCTATCTTCGTTATTTTTACCTGGTAGTCTTCATATGTAGTTACACTATTTGCTATAGTACCTTCTTGAATTATTGCATTCAAGTCATTTCTTGATCTTGTGAGAATGAGTTCATGCTTCACATTAACTATAATTTTTTTATAGTCTTCTGCAAAGCCCAAGATCATACTCAGAGGAATGGAAACGTCAAAGTTGCCGTGTGCATCTACCAAAGTTTTGCTTTCTTCTCTAACGTCAAGCCAGCCTGCATTTTCTAACATGAGAGTCTGATTCGGATTGAATGATGTCCATCCTTTCATGAGACTGCTTAAACCAACATTTTTACTTTTATCTATCTCCACAGCATTAATTTCGTAACGAATTTCATCAAACAAATGGCAAATGCCATTGTTCGCGAATTTAGTTTTATTTAGTGCTGTTCCATCTGGTTTTTGCAGTTTTCCACATACATGGATAGAACTGCGCGATGGTAAGAGACATAGATCTTGATGTTGGATAGAAATACGAATTTCATCACTATTATCAAAGCTTAGTGTTGAGTTAGGTTGATGTGCGTGAACCCCGTAATGAGCAATAGATTCATCGAATACGACACCTGATTGAATGCTTAGAATTTCGTCCATTTTTCTGGAAGCAGCAGAGAATTATACACGTGAATTTTCTCCACGAACTTTTAGACCTAGGCTTCTGAGGAACTGAATGCTCTTCCGTGTTAACGGTTTGAGTTTCTTCGGTCGACTGATGACCGATTGACATGTTGGTTGACTTATATGCACTCTAGAATTGTAAACGATGCCCATTATACAGATTTGATGTGGAGTCTAATAGTAATTTCTTCTCCACGGAAATTCACTAAATTTCCATCTTGATCTACGATTTGAATTGAAGATGATCTATGGAACTCATGGATTGTATGAACTTTGTTGTTGTTGATGTAAGCACCTGCGGTAATATTGCACTCCACTCTGAGTGCGTTGATTTTCAATATTTTCACAGGTAAATCAGAACTGTGATGAGTTTTTTCCTTGAGAATGCGAGGAGTAAAGCCAAGAAGACGACCTATTGAATCGTGAGGAGTGAGATCTAACGAATGACTGCAATTAATTTCACTTCTGAGAGTATTGTTGTTAGCTCTCAAAGAAAATTCAATTCCTTTAGATTTCAAAGTTTCTTGTAAAAATTTATTAATAGCATTAATCTCGTAACTGCCAGTAGGGATAGTGATAATATTTCCATTCACATGAAGTTTATTATTCGAATAGTCCACATTGGGAATCGAGTTGAATGTTAAAAGTTCAACTAAACCCAAAACAAAATTTTTATGCTGAGGTAGTTCAATTGAAATAAAATATTGTGCCTCTAGAACAGAAGATTTTCCTGAAAGACTCAAAGTGAAACTGTCTTCCATGACTGATTGGAAGAGAATGATTCCCATTCGTTTGCAATCTTCTCTTTTATAGTCTTCCGGTTAAAAATTGAAGACAAAGATGACCACAAATGAATGAGTCAAAATTTTGATATCTTTTATAGTTATATTTTACTTCTTTCACGTTGAAATATAACATGAGCTCTATGGGAGGTTTCAGATCACCAAAACTGTCAAAGTAAATTACTTTGGAACCATGTTTTCGATAACACACCCAGTGAGTGCCTTTATTTTTCATGTCATCCAAGTTAACAATAGCAGATTCATTACTCCATGGACCATCGGAAGGCAGATTATTTCTCATAAAAACACCTCGGAAATGTGGAATTTGCAACATACGAGCATATTTTAGAAGATCATAGTCAGTCAGTGGACGATTTGGCAAAGTTAAATCGAAGTTTTTTTTTTTTAGTAAGTTGACCATGACCAACATGAGGTTTCATAAATAATCCCATTCCAGTTTTATATGGTTTAAGATAGAGACCTTCGCCTAAAGCAGTATCTTCCATTGCCTTATTATGTCTCTTACTTTCTTCATGGTTTTTCTGTGCAGCTTTAGCATCATTTACTGCTTTAGCTATTCCTGCAGCTCCCCCTGCCAGAGCACCGGTCGCACTTAGTCCTGCGAACAACGGTATGAGAAACGGAAGAACTCCACCAATTTTTGATGGAATTGGAAGAACACGTGGAATGATAACTTTCCTCTTACCACCAACTTTCTTAACAGCTTGACGTGCACCTTTCAAGGCGGATTGAATAACCTTGCGGGAACATTTACTTGGTGTCATTGATTTTTTAGCAGCCGTCACTAACTTACTAAATTTTAGACCCATTCCAGTTATTCCTTTTAATTTCATAGCATTTGTAACAGCAAAAGCATATGCTTTTTCACCAAGACTGGCATCCTTGTCTTTAACACGTTGCCAAGCTTTATCAGCGAGCTTCATGTCAGCTGCTTTACGGTCTCCATTTTTATCAGAGTACACTATGTCATGTTCTTTGCATGCCTGATCAAGCGGATTAATTCCAGGATCACCTCTTTTCAATCGTTTTTTCAATTTAGTTCCGGGACCACAGTATTGATATCCAGGAAGATGCATTTCAATCGGCAAGTTATTGATCACTTTATCAAGCAATCCATAACCTTTCGGTTGTTTCCGAGATTTATGTACGATCATCTCTCTTCGAGTGTTGTTTTAAAACTAAAGATCAAAATATAAAACATGCGTTTATATTTCCACAGTTCAATATCAAACTAGACTTTGACACGTGAACATGGATTTTAGCGAGCAGAACGTCAAACTCCCCGTCACAAACTTTGATTTCGGAAAACAGAAGAGAAGGAAGCGTCATGGAGAATTACTACCTGATACTATACGAGCAGTATTCTGCGGGCCATCTAACTGTGGAAAAACAAATAGTTTATTGGCTCTAATTACACATCCCAATGGTCTTAGATTTGAAAATTTGTATGTATACTCTAAATCCTTGAATCAGCCAAAGTATCAATTTCTCGAAAAAGTTTTGGAACCGATAAAAGGTGTATCATATCTACCTTTTAGTGAGCATGAATCTGTAGTATCTCCAGATGAAGCCCGACCAAATTCAATTATGATTTTTGATGATGTGGCTTGTGAGAAGCAGGACAACGTCAGAGCATTTTTCTATATGGGAAGACATAAAAGTGTAGACAGATTTTATCTATGTCAGTCGTACGCTCATATACCGAAACACCTCGTAAGGGACAATATTAATATGTTAGAAATTTATCGTCAAGACGATGTTAATCTAAAACATATCTATGAAGATCATGTCAATACTGATTTAACTTTCAATGAATTTCGAAATCTTTGTTCTGAATGCTGGAAGAATGATAAGTATGGATTTGTTGTTATCGACAAAGATAGAGTGATGGATGATGGTAGATACAGAAAAGGATTTGACTGTTTTGCAATAAAAAAGAAGTTATGAATCCGAAACTTACAGTTCAATTGTAGACAGCATCTCGTTAGCATGTCAGACTTCAAGAAAGAAAAGAATATTCTCAGCGAGCTCTTGCGAGCACGTGAGGCTATTAAACAAAAATACTCTTTATTGAAAAAGGAGAGAGAAGATTTTGAAAAAGTTATTGGTGATACATTGACACCAGTCATTACACCACTCGAGAAGCTCGTCGATTCGAAAGTCGAAAGCTTGCCACCTTCTAATCACATTTTGAATATAGACATCAACAGGAAACCGAGGAAGAAATTGAGATTCGATCGATCAAGTTATATAGTAAATGATATAAATGAGTCGGGTTCCGCATATGATGATGATGATGATGATGCAGATTTTTCTTCGATGGATGGCACAATGATGAATTCAACATTCAAATCTGCGCTTGAAGAAAATGAATCAAGTGACTTTTTATCATTGTTAAATGAAAGCCGCAGCAAAATCGATAACATATACGGAGTACGGAACGTCAATGGAGTGTATATGATTGGCGATTCAGAAATTCAATTTCATGATAAAATGGTAAAAGTGAGAGATAAAAGTTATCCTAAAAGTGGCGGTCTAATGGAATTACTCTTCAAGAAACAACCAGATGACAATCTTATAAGTTCAACAGATCGAAAAAATTATCGCAGCATCCTGGAAGCATCAAATGCTCATCGGAAAAGATACAGCAAAGATGAGAGTATACGCACTTCGAAGAGTAGAAAATATATGAATATCATAGGACCCATGTTCCGCAGCGATCGTAAAAATAAATCCACCACCGGAAGAGGCCTCATACCTAAATATAAAATAGCAAAGAAAAATTCTTCTATAGATCTAGTCTACTGGGATGATCCAAACGAGCTTATCGAGCGACTGCGATTATTAGTTGCGGAACGATCTGCTGGAAATAACAATCACGACAATGAAATACAATCGATCATTGAGGAACTACGTGAAGCTGGACATATATATTGAAATGCATGTTTTCTTATAAGATCAGTAGCATCATGAGTCTCGACGTGTTCGGAAGAAAACTTGAGGGCACGCAAGAAGCGAGTCGCGGTCCACCAGGCATTGGTTATAATCTTACATTAGATGGTAATTTTGATTTACAAAATAAAAGGTTATGTAACCTTGCTTATCCAAGTCAGCCTAATGATGCAGTCACCTTGGAAGTGCTTCTGACAACTATAAGTAAAGAAGTTAGAAATCTAACTAACATAATGGCTGTAACGAAAGTTGACTTAGAGATTCCCATAAACACTGAATTAAATACAATCAATAAGGTTCTTTCCCATCTTAAAATTCGATTAGATAATCTTGAGACAAAATTGAAAGAATGCTTTGAAAAAAAAAAAAAAATTCTGACTCAATAAAAGTTTTTCTTAAACCTTAAACATATTATCAAAAAAAAAAAAAAAAAAAAAAAAATGGAGCGACAAAAAATAGCTGAAGAGTTGCACAAACCAGCTCGCCGCATCTACAAGCGAAGAAAATATGATATACGTGGAATAGATGAGACTTGGCAAGCTGATCTTGTAGAAATGATTCCATACGCCAGCGAAAACAAAGGTTTTCGCTACTTACTTACTGTCATAGATACATTTTCAAAGTATGTATGGGCTATACCAATCAAGTCAAAGAGTGGTAATGATGTTACTCTAGCTATGGAGTCAATACTGAAACAAGAACGCGTACCGACAAATCTACAAACTGACCAAGGAAAAGAATTTTACAATTCAAACTTTCAGAAACTCATGAAGAAGTACAAGATAAACCTATACTCTTCGCATAGTAATCTTCATGCAAGCATATGTGAGCGTTTTAATAGAACGTTAAAAAATGCAATGTGGATAGAGTTCAGCAAACAAGGGAGCTATAAATGGTGGAATATCCTGCCTGAGTTGGTGAAAGCTTACAATTCAAGAAAACATCGGACAATAGGAATTGAGCCTAAAAATGTTACGCAGGCAAATGAAAGAGAGGTCAAGCAGAATTTTCCAAATGAAAAGTTACCTGTGAAAAAACCGAAATTTAAAGTAGGAGATAAAGTGCGGATAAGTAAGATAAAACATGTTTTTGAAAAAGGTTATACACCAAATTGGTCTACTGAAATTTTCACAATATCACGAGTTGTAAAAACCAATCCGGTAACTTATCATGTCAAAGATTATTATGATAAACCCATCTCTGGCGGCTTTTATGAAACGGAAATTCAGAAAACTATGTATCCAGAAATTTATCTAGTAGAAAAAGTTTTAAAGAAAAGTGGAAATCGTGCATATGTTAAATGGTTAGGCTTTAGTGATGAGCATAATAGTTGGATAGATAAAAAAAAATTATTTGATTTAGCCAAGATTTAACCAAAAATATTAATGTAAACGCAATAATGTAGGTACTAGTAAATAAGAAAGCAATCATATTATGTTATTGTATTTATTTATGTATTATTATGTACAAGTTTTAATCTGAATAAAATAAGTATTATAATCAAAGCAAGCTGCGTATTTCATTCAAACTTAAAGGAAGATCCACCCTGATATGTCACAAATAAATTCATTTTATTTGCAGTATTGGAGAGTCTGTCAAAAAACTCTTGATCTCTTAGGATGGCTGATGAAATCTTCTCCGGTAAAAAGATTTGAAAACTTTCGTCGAGTTCGGCTACGACCTTCGTACCGAATCTCGTCTTCACCTCCTTAAGTGCTGTCACCATGTACTGATGATCTTTTTCCAAGTCTGTTACTTTCTTCCTTGGCAAGAAGTCGCGTTCAGCAATCTTATTAAGTGTAGATAGATCCATTTTGGAAAAAGTAAAAAAATAAGAACTTCTAATAGAGAAAAGATTTGTTAGAGCAAAAAAAAAAGAAAATTGGTGAGAATTAACTGTGAACTTACTTAGAAATTTAGTTGAGTCTTGGTTTCTTCCCAAAAGGATGATAATTCTCGAACTCTTCGATTGCTCGAATGTGCTCCTCGTCGTGGTCTGTCTGTTGATATAGTTCATTCCCCACCACAATTTCTGTCCTTTCCATTGCCTCCTGTAATATATCCCTTCTCTCTCCTCCCTCAGAGCGTATCCCCTCCATTGATGGATCCCAGTCATGTATAAACTCCTCTAACACATCATATTCAATTCTGATTTGTTCACCTTCATTGTCATAAAGTGTCATCCCCTCTCGCCTTTCACCATTTTCATTGGCTGCATCACCCCCACCTCGTATTTCCCCCTCTCTTTCATCTTCTGCAACATCCATCCCCACTTGCGTTGCCCCACTTTCATTGGATACTTCATACCCTCTCTCCACTTCCATCCCTACCACTATTTCTTGTTTTTCAGCATCCTCCTCTATTCCAAGTGCAGCTTGCGCCATCTGCTCATCCATGATTCGAAAATGACCCCAAGGTAAAGTGTCTGTACTCTGAGGCAATAAGAATATCTTATCATCGTGAGGACTAAGAGCAATTTTATTCTGTCTTTCAGTATGCACTATGTGCAATTTTGAACGAATGTTGCATTGATCACGTTTTACAATAATAAGATCGTGAAGACATCTTCTATAATCCTCGAAAGTTATTGTCTTCTTCACAACGCTGGATTTTATACCTTTGGCTTTTTTCACTGTCTCTCCTCCATCAACTAAAATACTGTACATTTTGCTTCGTAAACCTATAAATTCCATCATGATCTTGCCACAGCATTCGTCTTTCATTAATCCTGGGACTTTTTTATTGACACGTGGAATGTTAAACTGATTATTCTCATCATAATCAGAAGTATCAAACCTGTGAATGTCTTCTTTCATTATTTTATACATATCAATGTCCTCAACTTCATATATCAAACTATCAGTATCTGTATAAAGAAGTTTACATTTTTCTCCTACTCGCTGTTTCATATACGAGTAATGGAAATCATAAACTAATGTCTTGGACAAATCAAGGATACAAAGACCAACGTATATCGGTTTCTTGATTGTGATACTTGTTCTCTTTAGCTGAATAGCAACTAAATTTTCATCAAAGATTGCACAGCTGTGAAAATGTGGTTGAGCTATGCGTGCTTCTGCCCCATATCTGCCTGTGAATTTATTTACTAATCGTACATCAACACGAGACCGCTCTCGCTCGATACACTTTCCATAGACAGCGTTAATTAATAATTTATAGAAGAGTTTTTCAAACTCATTCTTCGCTTGCTTTCTCTTCTCAGTATTTAATTCGACATAAGGTTTAAGCCAGGCCTTCTGCTCGAAACTCAGAATTCTATGCACCTTTTTCAAACGAAGTCCATTATCCAGCGCCTGTTTGAGTGTTCGATAGTGAATCACATACTTTTTCTTATCGTTCATAGTAGTGAGAAGTTTGTTCTGCTTTGAGCCAGGTGGTGCACGGTGCTCTTCGCAGAAAGGGAAGTCTCGATGTTCATCATGTATTTCCTCAGGATACTCCAAGTCTACTTCAGCAATGTAACCTATATCTGAATCTGGTGGTGTATTGAAGAAGCTTGCATTCGCCTCAAAGTCAATCCATTTGAATTTTCCAATCGGTAAATGCTGTACCATCGCCCACCCATACAGATTATTTATATCAAAATATAAGAGTGTCTTCGTTTTCTGTTTCTCGTCGTATGAAGAACCCATGTATGGATTGTTTGCCTTAGCATATCGATTACAACACTGGCTTATTCCTCCCCGAATGCCTGCTTCAATAAACATTAGCATGTCAATATCTGTAAGAAGCTCTAATTCCACCTTTGTCATTTTAAGAGATGTCTCTCGAAAACTTTAGAAAACGTCAGCCAATAGTAGAACATCTGTTTTTAAGTAAAGATCTGAATACTCTCCCAATGTTTTTATATTGAACTTATCCCAGACTCGAACAGCATGCTTGTAGTCTTCTTCAGCAATATGGGAATCTGTTAGTTTATTATAAAACTCATTCTTTTCTGGCAATTTTGTAGACGATAGCTTATCAAATGCGTCTACATAATCATATGGAAATATACCTTTCCGTCTGAGAAGATCTATCATTTCATCTGTGAATCCATCTGATCGAAACTCTTTCACCGCTATAGGCACGTTTTGTAGATATGATGCGAGTTTTACCAATGATGATGGTAGAAAACGCCAAGAATCTATGAATCTAAAGCTGATGTCGCAGTCATCTATGTATTTCGTGAACGAAATATATTTCTCCTTATTATGAGGTATTAGACTAACTCGTCCTTTCATCAATGTAGAAGTAGCGATCTCTTTCAAAATGAAGTGAGTATCATAATTGAGGTTATGAAAAACAACGGGAATGAATCTTGAGTTCTTATAATTCAAATTACATGAATTGTGAGCTGCACCTCTGAAACTGAAGAGAAAAAAGAATTCATTTTTTTTTTTTCTTTGGGAATCACCAAAAATTAATTTTAAATATAACTAAACTAATAACATACCGTCCTGTAAAATGACAATGGTCTCGCACTGCAAGTTCTTCATCACGGATTGATTTTCGACATATATGACAAACAGTTGACCTCTGGAAAGATAATTCTTCTAGACCTGTGAGTTTCATTGGTTTAGGATTCTTGTACAGATGATCTATCTTCTCACTTATTGATTTTAGTTCTCGAACAAACCATTCTGCAGGTGTCTCTTGATCTCCAAATTTTTGTCTGTAAGATTTATAGACAGATAATCTGTCATCAAAGCTGCATTTTGTGTAGTAACCTATGCTGTATGCTTCATGTAGTTGAAAAGCATTCACATTCTCAGTAGGCTTCAATAAACATTCAAAATCAGCATAAATAACGAAAGGAACTTTTTCTCTCTTTTTGTAATCTTCGAATTTGAGAATGTTGTTCTTTGAGTCTGGCAGATTGATTCGGCAATTATTCATATTTTTACAATGATTTTCATGAATTTCCAATCTTTTTTCATTATAGAAAACTTGTAAACACCTTTCACAGTGGTATGATTTTCTATTAGCTTTAGACAGTTGAGAACCCAGAAGACGAGACATGCTTTTGATCCAAACGTAATGGTATTTAGGCATACTGTCATCACCATCAGCAAAATTATTTTCTTCATGCTCATCAATGTAAAAATCTTGAATGATAAGTAGATTTACATGTCTACTCTTCTTTTCTGGTTGATTATTATTTTCTGGTAGATTTACATGTTGATCTTCCTCTTCTGCTTGATTTTCTTGTTCAGCCTTCTTTTCTGACGTAACGTGACAAGGCGATACTTCAAATTTTGAACCATACTTTCTGAGCATGTATACATTTACTGAAATATTATTCAATTTTTCGAATTTTGAAATATCTTTCAGTTTTACTGGGAACTGTATATCACTAAAGATCAACTCGTTCTCATGTACACGATATTGATTAACTCTGTTGGAATTATATTTGCTGGGATATAATGCTGAAAGAATAGCATATTTGAAACACTGATTGTCATTGTTATGAACATTAACACATGCTTTTTTGTTTTCTATAAACTTTGGGAGAGGAATATAAGAACTGCCCTTGAATGGAGAATATTTTTTCATATTTATACACAAACTTTTAATACTCTTCAATGTCCAGCCGGAATCCTTTTCCTGAAATTCTTCTAGTTGTGTAAGAATGGGCTCTTTGATATAGTCTTTAAACCATTCCTCTAAATTTGTTGACATGTATACTGTAGCACTTTCACTCGTGAAATATTTAATATCGGTCGTTTCCTCTCCATTTTTCTGCATAGAAAATTCCGAGATAAAATCTGAATTTATTTTCACAGCATTGTATTCTTCTAAGCATTCTTGTGCCTTAACTTTGAAGAGCTTTTGTGCATCACTTAAGAAACTCACAATGTCCATGTGTTTTATATTTACAACTACGCCAGTCTTGATTCGATTTTGGAATGCCGACTGCACATCTCGCCACTCTACACTAGCTTCTGTTTTCTCAGATTGTAGATTACCTCCTCGTTGAAGATGTTGTTCAAATTCAACTTGCACGCACGAAAGATGAGTCATGCAAGTTTGACATTTCTGTTTCTCTCCTCTTGTAAGTTTAGATTTTGCAATTTTTTCATTTAATTCTTTTATGGTTGAATTACACATGTCCAACCAATAATGAATATCGTTATTACTTAAATCATTTACACTTTGTAAAGTATCACGAAGAAGCTGAACAAGGCGTTCAAAAAGATCGATGGATGCCATATTTGCTTTTTTCTCACTGTAATAGCACTAAAATAGACACTAGAATAGGACTTCACAAATGTGCACGATAGTCAAGACTAAAACTCGTTGACCGCGATAGATGAACTGTGCTTATCCAAGAAACTGCTTCCCTTTTTGTATGCAATGTCGACGTAAGTAGAGGTAGAAAATTCAAATAACTGACCAAGGATAAAATGAAGAAGAGGGAGATTTTCTTAGGTAGGGATGAATTTTCTTTCATTTGAACCAACTAAAATAGTTCTTTTTGGGAAGAGGAAGGAGATTTTTTAAGGGAGGGATGAATTTTCTTCCGTTTGAACCAACCAAAAAGCGGCTTTTCATCCCTCCAATCAAGAATATACTTTCTTTTTTGAACGACCAATCCTAAAAGAGCCTGAGGCGGAGTTTCTTGTTATAAAATCAGGATGAGAGAATTTTCCTATTCATTCTCCGAGTTCACTTCGTACTGAACTATCAACTACAGAGCTGTAAGATGGCTAGAACACGTGACTACGACTTGATGTTCAGAAATGCCATACTGCAATTTCAAGAAGAGAATGTTTATATTTGTGACATTCAAGGTTTCCAAAGAATAGCAGAGGATTCTTTCATTTTCAAAGAAGTAAGTTTTCTCAATTTAAAGAAAACTGCTTTACCGACTGCATACCTCTTTAAACCTCCTATGACATTGGAAGAACTGACAGCAGAAGAAAAATGTATGACTCACTGGGTGGAGAAGTATCATCATGGAATTGCATGGGACGCTGGTGATATTCCTTATCATCGTCTTCAACGAATTTTCCAAATTTGCTCGCAAGGGATTGAGAAATTATACGTTAAGGGAGAACAGAAAGTGCAATGGCTAAGAAATCTCATACCAAATGTGTAAGTGATATATAATATGACTCTACTTTCATACTTTTTCATACTATTTTTATACTTTTTTCATACTTTTTCATACTTTTTCATATTTTTATTATACTTTTTCATACTTTTTTCATACTTTTTCATACTTTTTCATTACTTTTTCATACTTTTTCATACTTTTTCATACTTTTATCATACTTTTTCATACTTTTTTCATACTTTTTCATACTTTTTCATACTTTTTCATACTTTTTCATACTTTTTCATACTTTTTCATACTTTTACTTTTCTATGCTCGTATTTCTTACGTTTTTGTTTTTAATTACAGATTAATTTCAAACGTTGAAGACTTTGGATGTCCATCACTAGAAACGTTATCGAGCGATAAGCATTACGTATGTTTTAATCACATTCTCTGCATTAGAAGGAAACCTATATGCGCTGTACATAATGTTATCTCAATACGAGCATGGCTACTAGATTATTTGGATGCTAAATTTGGCCAAGATGAAGTAGATATCATTTCTAAAAGGAATACATACTCATGTGTATATTGGAAATAAATTGTTATTAAATATTCTGTAAAAAAAGAGAAGCTTGATGATTGAATAAAAAAAAATTAAAAGTAAAATCATTTTACGATATTATTCTTTCACAAATATAAAATTAAAATATAATAGATAAATCTATAGCAAACATAGGGTACATGTGGGTGTTACTGCGGATATTTTATATTAATTAGAATAAAGCATTGTTCATCATATAGACAATATCGGGAAAAGGAAAATGGAGGAAATGACAAGGGGAATAAACGAAAACAAGTTGAAAAAATATTTTTTCATTATATTCAAAAAAACACTTATTACATTAAAAATTAATATATAATAAAATAATTATTTTTTACACATATATATATATATATATATATATATATATATATATATATATATATATATATATATATATTATTACATAATATCTATTCTATGAATGTCACATCTTCTACGATGCGAGGTTTTACTATTGATGGTCGCGGTGGTGGTGGTGGTGGAAGTGATGGTAGTGATGGTGATGCTACTGTTGCTGCTATCTTCGTTTTGTCCTGCACTCGGCTGTGCATTCGCAGCCAATCTCGTTTCGCTTGCTTACTTTGAAGCGAAGCTTTGTCGTCCTTCACTAGATCTGAAAAAATAAAAATGGCAAAAAAAAATAGTTTTAAAATATAATATAATATAAATATTAAAATAAAATGAAATTTAAAATTTTTGTATTTCTTACCAATCTTTGTCGACCTGGAAGGTGACTTCATCGTATGCAAATGGGGTGGCGTGGAAGGCGTTTTCGGCCTTGGCTGGTTTTCAGCTTCATATATAAAAGAAAAGAAAAAAAACAAATTATTAGATTATTATTTATTAAGGTAAAGTAGGTAGTACTTGGACACTTTTTGAAACGAAAATACGGAATCAGTGTTTATAGAGCCGAAACTCAATATTTTTCCCAAATCTTTAATCTAATCGTTAATTCGGCATGTTTTACTATTATTAGTACAAGAAAAAATACGCTTACATACTTTTTTATACTAATAAAGTAAGTTTAAAAATTCAACTATACGTCACAGTAGTTGGACATCATATGCCAAGCTGGTCCCAGTACTTGGACATAGTTAGGACCCAGTAGTTGGACATATGAATTAAATGTGTCCAACTCCTGGGTTCAGAAAAAGCAGTGGACGTAAACTTGGACAATACATTCGGCATATTACAGTTCTCGACATAACCTCAAAATGATATATTTACATTTATAACAAATTTAAGACGTAAATTAAGATAATTTTGGTTAAATTATATACTACACATCATAAACTATCCGAATGAATGCCAACGAATACATATTTTTATCATCTTTATCAGTAATTACAATTTTTGTCACGGTCCAAGTACTGGTCACAATTTTCGTTTTGTCCAAGTACTGGGCACTTTACCTTATTTAAGTTTTACATAAAAAAAAAATTAATAAAAAAATAGTTACCTTCAGCTTTCCTCTTTCGCTCGTTGTTGCTGTTGCCGCTGCTGCTGCTCGGCGATGAAATTTTTGGAATCCGACCAACATCCTGTATATTTTTTCCTTTCGCAGCCTTTAAGCTGCCCCTTGAGCTCGAGCTAGAGCTGGAACTAGAGCTCGAGCTGGAACTCGAGCTGGATCTCGAGCTGGATCTCGAGCTCGACCTTGATCTCGGCGAGCGAGCAACCGGTGCGCTCTCTTGAGGTACTATTCCCTCGTATAACTGTTGCATAGCAGCAACAGGGGGTAGTGGTGGTACTGAAAAATAAATAAACATTTAACATGATATTATTTTAATTATTATTAATAAAATTCTATAAAAAGATACTTACATGAATGTATCGCATCCATTGCCCACGACACATGGTCAAGCATCATGAGCAATGTGGGCCCGTTAGAAATAAGCCACCGGATACGATCCCGCATCATTTGCAAATTCGTCTTCCTATTTGCCATCTCGAATTTTTTTTTCAAATTTCAAGTTCGTATATTTTTTGAAATTTGAAAGTTTACTGACTGACCCTAGTTTGCGCCCTAGAATTTATATCGTCAGAAGAGCTTACCCCTTCTTTCACTTATTCAAGAAATTCTGCGATTCGTTAAAAATTCTCCTCCCTTAATTAGAAAAACGCCTGCCTTGCAGAAATTTTCCTCCCAGAATTTTTTAAGAACCACCTCCCTGTCGGTCACATCCACGCCTACACATTTTTTTCGTGAAAGTTTCTACAATCTTGATGACGAGAAAGTGCATCTCTAGAAGCTGGCGTCAAAGTTGTTGGGAAAAGTGCGACCTGCGCGAAGTCCTTCAACATGTACCAAGCCTTGCTGTAATAAATCGTTTCTCGCCGAAAAACTGGCAGCGTATAGGCCTAAAAAAAAAAAAAAAAGCAAGCGTGCGCGCAGTAAGCCTTTCTCCAAGGGTCGTGTATTGTTGGAGACAATTTACTACTACCCGCGCAAGGACCTTCAACATGCGCTATGCCTTACTGTAATAAATCGTTTCTCGCCGAAAAACTGTCAGTGTTTTAGCTCGAAAATTGACTTTTCGAATCCATGCGCGCAGTATGCCTTTCTCAAAAGGTTGCTTATTACTAGGAAAAGTGCCACCTGCGCGAAGTCCTTCAACCTGTACCAAGCCTTGCTGTAATAAATCTTTTCTCGCCGAAAAGCTGACAGCGTATAGGCCTAAAAAAAGCAAGCGTGCGCAGTAGATAGGCTGTAGGCATACTGGCTCACGCGGGTTCTGTATCATGCCAAAGTGATACAGAATCGGTCGTGTGTATAAGGCCTATCCCTGTTTGTCCCCTTCTCCAATTTTTGAGCATTCGTATTGTATTTTTTAAGCCCCTCCCCTGGATTTACCCCCTCTCAAAGTGATACAGAATCGGTCGTGTGTATAAGGCCCATGCCTGGTCCCTTCTCCAATTTTTGAGCATTCGTATTGTATGTTTTAAGCCCCTCCAATGGATTTACCCCCTCTCAAAGTGATACAGAATCTGTAGTGTGTATAAGGCCTATGCCTGGTCCCTTCTCCAATTTTTACCGGATTCGTATTGTGTGTGTTTTAAGCCCCGCCTCTGAACTGTCCCCTCTTAATGTGATCTAGAATTCGTATCTGATTTTTTCTATCCCCACTCTGTAGGCCCGAATACGTAAGCGTTTTACTCCCACCCGAAGAGAGGGAAGAGCTCTTTGCTCCTCTTTTCAAAGAAATAGATGGCAAGCGTAGGAAATGGAAAGTAGCCGAAAAGAATGAAAAGAAAGGGTCAGCCTTTCTTTCCTCTGCTTTTAAAAATAGATGGAACGTTGCTCACTGACTTTGCTAGCAATACACGTCTTCGACGCAGGTATGCGCTGTAGATGTGCACAGATAGCAGGAAGATTGCATCAGTAAACGGCCTTCGAGAACTTACTGTGCGGAGGCATTCGGAAATTTATTTTTCTTCAGGCCGATATGCTGCTATTTTTTTCCGCTAGAAACGAATGTATTACAGTAAGGCATGGCGCAAGTTTGAAGGTCCTCGCTCAGGTAGTAGTAAATTACTTTCCAGCAATAGATAACCTTTTGAGAAAAGCATACTGCGCGCATACATTCGAAAAGTCTATTTTCGAGCCAAAACACTGTCAGTTTTTCTCCGCAATACACGCTATACTACAGTAAGGCATAGCGCGTGTTAAAGGTCCTTGTGCAGGTAGTAGTAAATTGTCCCCAACAATACACGACCCTTAGAGAAAGGCTTACTGCGCGCACGCTTGCTTTTTATAGGCCTATACGCTGTCAGTTTTTCGGAGAGAAACACGTGGCCTTCCATGTGTATCAACGCTGTAGCGCTAAAAAAGGGAACGAAGTTGCGCTAATTAGGAAATTGATGAATTCTAACCTCAGAAAACTACTTTATGTTGTTATTTACCATTCTGAAGTATATATAAATGATTTTATTATATTTATTTATGTTTGAAAGATCATGATTTTACTTTGAAAAGTAAAAATGAAATAATATAAGTAATTATTGTAAAAACATAGTGCTCAAAATGGTAAATAATAGGTTATAAAAAGTATTATTTTCATCACAAGTTATTATTATATTCTGCTTATAATATGTTAGGTTATTATCTTATATTGTGTTTTCGATGTTGCCGAATCGGAAAACAGGATTTTAAAAACTATGTTCGTATGTATGTATCTATATCTTTAACTATAAAAAGGTTAAATCACGTTTCTGCTGACGTGGTATATAGGCATAACTTTTTATTTTATCAATTAAATTTGTGTAACAAAATACATTGATTTTGAACTGTTTTACGTTCTTACTATTTCTAGATACTAATTAAAAATTAATATAAAAATTATTTTGTGAAGAGAAAAAAAGATTGTAGGTTTGCAAATGACTTATGGTAGTTTCGTTTAAAAAATATAATGTTAAAAATATTAACCACACAACTTTTTATTTAAATTGAAGGTTTAATCTACTAAAATTGACAAGCTTTACGTTGTTAAAATTAATATTAAATAGCAATAGAGATAGCGCGCCAACTTCTCTACAATACCCTTCGCGCTGCGGCTGCCTCGCAGTGGGACCGCTGCTCACCCGAAAACAGACGACAGAGCTCCCATCGCAGTCAGGCGTCGCTTCTCCTGTTTTGTGGAGCATTAGGGCCAGTTGGTGCTGCGGCGTGCCCGACGGTTTTTTCCATGTATGAAAAGTAAGGGTCAGTCTTTAATAAAGAAGCATATATATATATTATATATATATATATATATATATATATATATATATATATATATATATATATATATGTTTACCACGCAAAACCTCGCACAGCAGGCCCTTACGCAAGTACTGAAAAAAAGGGTTCTTTCCATCAAATAGCGCACTACTAGAGTGAATTTATTGCCGAGATGTTTGTGCGTTTCTCGGCATGTACGGATAATAAATTTTAAAGTAGCAAAGGCTTGGTCGCTATCTCCGCAAAAGTGAAAACGAGCCGATGCATTGACCAAGCAAAAAAAGAAAAGCCTCGCGTAACACGGTCTTAAGAAAAGGGTGCTGCAGGTAGAAAAAAAAATCTCAGCAAGAAACTGCTGTGAATGCGCGCAAGTGACGGATAAATCTCAGCAGTAAACGATCTTAGAGAATGGTTTAGTGTGCGTTGAAGGTCGTCGCGCTTAGGTGAAAGCAAATGCTTTTAGCAATAAACGACCTTTAAAGTAAGGCTTACTGCGTGCAGTTATTTAAAAATTCTTTTAAGCCGATAGGCTCGCAGTATTTTCAAGGACGAGATGAGTCGATGTACACGAACTGATACGGCGGCTGCGCGAAAGGAAATCGTTCGGTATATTAAATCGTGGTCATTCTTTCACAGTAGTGTAAAAAGAGATTTCATCTCGAGCTGTTTATTTCGAACTTATTCGCCGGCGGCACGAAAGGAAATCGATCGTTAGATAAAATCTTAGACACTTTTACGGTCAAGAGCAAACATCGGGATGAGCGGCTTGTAAAAATATATATTTTCAGTCAAAAATAGATAAGTCCTGAAAGAAAACAAAGGATAGCTTCCAAACTTTAACGGCGAAGGAAAACTGAGGATAGCTGATAGGCAGGAGCCAATACGTTGACGGTGCACAGATACAAGGAAACTGCATTCTCAGCGATAAATCGTGTATGAAGATTTCTGGAGGAGAAGGGGGGTATTTTTGAAAATTAGAGGAGGGAACATTTTTTATGAACCGTAGGATTCTTCGAAAAAGTAGTGGGAAGGGAAGCTGCGAGAATGGGTAAAATTTCTGTAAGGGAGGTGTTTTGAGATTTAGGGAGGGAAATTTCTTACGAATTGTAGGACATTTCACAAAACGTAGTGGAAAGAGAAACTCAGTTTTCCTATATAAATATCACGGCGCTTGCTATGGCCCATCAGTTCAAGAATCGTATTTGATTTTTTTTTCTATCACTGAAAGAAATACGAAGAGAGTGTCCAAACTAAATGTAAAAAACATGACGTAAATTATGAAAAGTATTTTATTTTCTTTACTTCAAATACGTGAATAAATTTTCATTAAAATTCATTCTACCTCCTGCAAAATGGTATTTCGCGGATTAAACGAGCTAGGAATAAGAATCGTTCAGAATGAGGATAGAGAAGAAGAGCTTTGGGTAAGTGCTAAACTATTTTTTTTAAAACTTATAAATATGTTTATTAATTGTATTATTAATTTACTTTATAGCGTTTGAGCGAAGGAGAGATGCCAATATGGCAATACGTAGCCCAACGAATGGAGCAGGATATTTCTCGAGAAAAACAGAGAATGAAGTATAGAAGGCATATAGAAAAACTGCGTTAACTTAAGTTCAACGCTAGTAAAAGTGTAAAAGTTAGTTTCTGGATAAAATATATTATAAGACGTATATTTAAAATTGATATTATTACATGTTTTATTTTATTAATCCGTAAAATATCGAATTCCGTAATTACTCTTGAAGCATGGCGACGTGATAGATCGCTTTGGATATTTATAAACAGAATACAGTATTATATTATTAAATTCGAGAAGGCAATTTTTCCAAAGGATTCTTCATCAGTCTTTAGCAATGATACTGACTTGGAATCAGAAGAAGAATAAATTGTGTGCATTAATTTTGGTGAATACTTTTAAAACATAATGTGCAAATTGTACAGTTAAATATATTCAATTTGAGCATTGGTACAAATTTTTCTTTAAGTAATACATAAAAGTGAAAAAGGCGCTAAGAAGTGTAAAGTCATGTAAGGAAAGGTGAAAAGTAATGAAAAATTTTGAAAAGGTCACATAAAATGTGACTGAATATGGTCAATTTTGTTTATTATTATCGATATGAAAATAATGAAATTTACGTATGAGAAAAAAATGTACAAAAAGTACAAATATTTTTCGAAACCAGATCAAGAAAGAGAAGAAGAAAGTATATACAACACACACTAACGAGAGAAAAAAATGCAATCGTACCATCCACTACTATTAACTTCATATTTTTAAATGAATCGGGAACAAAAAATTATAAGTGTCGGAATACAACCTTTGCATAATTAACAACCACAGCTATTTATCCTGCTATCATCCAATTTCAGTAATATTGGCAGTATCGACGCAATTACTTAGATTAAAATTCAATACAATCTCAATGAAATAAGTGATTCTTTTTTGCTTCTGAATGCTTTTTAATAATAAAGCACAATATACCGAAGATAACCAAACAAAATACAAGAAATTTTATCAAGCGACTATTGTGTTACAAAAACCGACTTTCGAAGGATAGAAAAATGCTATCGTACAGTGGGATCGCGATATATTACCGCTCGCTGGGGCTGTAGGGGCGGAATTTTTTCCAAAAATGTAATATATCCGGATCTCCCTCCATGCGGTAGCTCCAAACCGAAGTTCTGCGTTCTACTGCACCACCGCGGCGCGCCGACGCTACGTGCCGTGGTGGGACAGCCAGTGTCTGTGAGTGAAAGTACGTCCGGAGGGGAAGCGCTCTGAGCGGAAACATATCGCGATCACACTGTATGTGTAGAAGAGCGTCGATTTCAACTGATGTTAAATGATATTATAAAATTAAAATTTCTTTTTTTTTGTGAATAGTTAAAAGAAGTTATGAACGATATTGATGTAACCTCTTAATATGGCTATGACTTTGTAAAAGTGTTTTTATTCCAAAATAATGATTTCAAAACTAATGTAAAATGTAAATCTAATGATTCGGAACCGGATGATTTTATAAAACATTACTTTAAAATTGTAAACTTAGAATACACATCACTTCAACTAGATTATCTTATTCAGGAAATGCGCAATTCTTAAAAACTTTATTTATGTATGAATACGTGCGCAATATTTGTGTGAAATTATAATTTTTGTATTTTTAATATAGTAATAAAGTATTACTATACACGACGGTCCTCGATCAACTTTAATTAAAAAAAATGACAATCTCGGATTTTTTCAGGATATTATACCTTGACCATTTACTAACAATTTTATCCGAAAATGAAAATATTTCGTCGAGCCTCTTGAGAGAAAAGTCCATTTATTATTTATTTTTTTACTTTTTTTAGGCTTTTATTTTCTTAACGCTTATACAAAATCTTTAGATTAGTATAATTATAGTTTTGGACATATAGAAACATTACCAAACTTGAAAAAAGGACACAAATATGTGTATGTAGCATATAAAGTCAGAATGACCTTAACGCACTTAATAGTAAATACTATAGAGATAACCTGAAAATTACATCGTCTGACTCAAAGGTGAAAATATCCGTCTTTCAAACTAAACATAACATTGGGTATATTTTTGTTTCAAGTAAACTTGTCAGTCGTCCAGATACAGTTAAACAGGAAAGGTAAATATCGTAAGTTATCATGCCAATAAATTCGAGTAACCATCATGCACGAATGCATGAACAAAATCGTCTCGTGATTTGTTTATTATGCTGTGCAAAAAGTAAGACTATGATAAAGATATATCCAGCTTTAAAAATTAAATTAAAAGGTGTGTTTGAAGACTACGATTCTGATAATGAATGTCTTCCGCTTGTCGTCTGTGTTTCATGCAAACTAGGTGTATACCGCGGTAAACTGAAAAAAACAGACAAACTTCTCGCAATTCAGTTTCAAGAGAAATACACGATCAAACACAGATGATAAGTGTCAGTGACACTTATGCGAACTTGCAAGATCACCAGGATACAAAAACTTTGTCAAGGAATCAAAAGTGGGTATTAATAAAAAAAGTGTTTCCACGAGTAACTGAAAATCAACTCAAGATTTATGCAGTACCCTAAATAAAGTTTCCGATACACGTTGTTCGGCGTGTTTTTCTTTGTTTTGGTAAAGAATCAAGTCACGTGTGCACTCAATTAAGTCGTATAGACAATTTGAATGAATGTATCGAAAAATCTTTTCGACCAAAAGAAAAGGAACAGCTAGTATCCTTGCTGCTTAAAAGATAATGGATGAAAAACAAAAACTAAATACAAGCGATACTTCAGTGTCATTATCGTAGTCATCTGGAAAGCTGCTTAGAGTAACCATCAATAACAATGCTGCGAAAAGATTAACAGAACCATTGTTTAGTGCTGATGACTTCTGTAAAATTCTAAACAGTTTTAACTTAAGTTATAAAACCACTTGTGGAATCGCCGCAGCTATTCGAGTGGCTTCTTGTAATTTAAAAATAATTGAACCCAATTTGAAGAAAACATTATATTTTAATAATCATACTATAGATGAATATTTTGAAGTTAAAAAATTTAATTTCGTGAATGTTAAAGCTAATGTCACATCGGATGCAGCCGAAAGTGTTGTTTATTGCCCTATTCTCAATAATTTTATTGGACATGTAAACGAAAAAGTAGCTGAACGTGGATGTGACGGGACCATTGGTAATACACTTAATAATTACATGGCTTTGCAAAAATCGGGAGCTGATAGATCTCAGACTAAAAACTATAAAAACTGCATTTATCCATCATTGTTTACTACTAGTAAACATAGATTATTTTTAGATGTAATTTCTCGTCCTGAGTTGCATCTGATGCTCGGTGTAGTAAACACATCATTTACACATATGTTACGCGAATGCGAAGAGATAGCTTTAAATTGGGACAGAGAAATGCAATGTTCAACGGGAAATAACACATGGAAGTCCGGCTTTCAAAGGGAATTCATGTAAAAAACTATTAGATAAAGTAGACATTTGCGGGCGATATGTCGTATAGGTGGTTTAAAGTACGTTTCAGCATATCAAAATTCAAAAATGTTGTTCAAGCCTGCTTCACTACTAGTCTTGATCCCGATTTTGCGAAATACGTTGCAGAATTCAAAGCGAGCTATTTAGATTTACAAATTCCAGTTACTCCGAAAGTTCATGCTATTTTTTGTCACATTGATGATTTTTGTACAAAATATCATAAAGGCTTGGGATCTTATAGTGAGCAATCGATGGAATCTGTTCATTTTGATTTCAATGCTACTTGGATAAAATACAAAGTTGCGAAGAACAACCCTGAGTTTGAAAATCAATTATTAAAACCTGTTTGTGCTTACAATTCTCATCATGTATAAATACGAGTACAATGTTTTTTATATAAATATTTATCAACTGATTAAATTAAAAGTATTATAAATTTATTTTACAAGTGTATTTTATTATATATATACAGAGAGAGAGAGAGAGAGAGAAATGGAAACAAAAGTATTATATTTGAAATATACAATATATTTATTGTTTTGTTTTCGCAAAATGCTAATTCCTTTAAAAAAATTAAAAGTGTTTTTTGTCTCACAAGAGGCTTGACGAAATATTTTCATTTTCGGCTTAAATTGTTAGTAAATGGTCAAGGTATGATATCCTTAAAAAAATCCAGGCTGGCAATTTTTTTTTAATTAAAGTTTATCGAGGACCGTTCATATATATACACAATTGTTCTGTTTAGGCTGTAAAATAGAAAGGATTGAATATCTTACCTTATTCATACTAGTATGAAAAACAATGAAAAAGCATAAGAAAGTATAAAAAAGTATAAAAAAGTATGAAAAAAGTATATAAAGGTATGAAAAAAGTATGAAAAGTATGAAAAGAGTATGAAAAAGTATGAAAAAAGTATGAAAAAGTATGAAAAAAGTATATAAAAGTATGAAAAAAAATTAGAAAAAGTATGAAAATGAATGAAAAAAAGTGTGAAATTGAATGAAAAAAGTGCGGAGGGTAAGCGACTAGTATGAAAAACAATGAAAAAGCATGAGAAAGTATAAAAAAGTATAAAACAGTATGAAAAATGTATAAAAAAGTATGAAAAAAGTATGAAAAAGTATGAAAAAAGTATGAAAAAGTATGAAAAGAGTATGAAAAAGTATGAAAAAAGTATGAAAAAGTATGAAAAAAGTATATAAAAGTATGAAAAAAAATTAGAAAAAGTATGAAAATGAATGAAAAAAAGTGTGAAATTGAATGAAAAAAAGTGCGGAGGGTAAACGAATAAGGTAAGATATTCAATCCTTTCTATTTTACAGCCTAAACAGAACAATTGTGTATATATATGAACGGTCCTCGATAAACTTTAATTAAAAAAAAATTGCCAGCCTGGATTTTTTTAAGGATATCATACCTTGACCATTTACTAACAATTTAAGCCGAAAATGAAAATATTTCGTCAAGCCTCTTGTGAGACAAAAAACACTTTTAATTTTTTTAAAGGAATTAGCATTTTGCGAAAACAAAACAATAAATATATTGTATATTTCAAATATAATACTTTTGTTTCCATTTCTCTCTCTCTCTCTCTGTATATATATAATAAAATACACTTGTAAAATAAATTTATAATACTTTTAATTTAATCAGTTGATAAATATTTATATAAAAAACATTGTACTCGTATTTATACATGATGAGAATTGTAAGCACAAACAGGTTTTAATAATTGATTTTCAAACTCAGGGTTGTTCTTCGCAACTTTGTATTTTATCCAAGTAGCATTGAAATCAAAATGAACAGATTCCATCGATTGCTCACTATAAGATCCCAAGCCTTTATGATATTTTGTACAAAAATCATCAATGTGAAAAAAAATAGCATGGACTTTCGGAGTAACTGGAATTTGTAAATCTAAATAGCTCGCTTTGAATTCTGCAACGTATTTCGCAAAATCGGGATCAAGACTAGTAGTGAAGCAGGCTTGAACAACATTTTTGAATTTTGATATGCTGAAACGTACTTTAAACCACCTATACGACATATCGCCCGCAAATGTCTACTTTATCTAATAGTTTTTTACATGAATTCCCTTTGAAAGCCGGACTTCCATGTGTTATTTCCCGTTGAACATTGCATTTCTCTGTCCCAATTTAAAGCTATCTCTTCGCATTCGCGTAACATATGTGTAAATGATGTGTTAACTACACCGAGCATCAGATGCAACTCAGGACGAGAAATTACATCTAAAAATAATCTATGTTTACTAGTAGTAAACAATGATGGATAAATGCAGTTTTTATAGTTTTTAGTCTGAGATCTATCAGCTCCCGATTTTTGCAAAGCCATGTAATTATT
Source organism: Gastracanthus pulcherrimus (assembly GCA_949152435.1). Lineage (NCBI taxonomy): Eukaryota > Metazoa > Arthropoda > Insecta > Hymenoptera > Pteromalidae > Gastracanthus > Gastracanthus pulcherrimus. Next base: position 76,766,234 of record OX424573.1, read on the forward strand.
AAGTGTATTACCAATGGTCCCGTCACATCCACGTTCAGCTACTTTTTCGTTTACATGTCCAATAAAATTATTGAGAATAGGGCAATAAACAACACTTTCGGCTGCATCCGATGTGACATTAGCTTTAACATTCACGAAATTAAATTTTTTAACTTCAAAATATTCATCTATAGTATGATTATTAAAATATAATGTTTTCTTCAAATTGGGTTCAATTATTTTTAAATTACAAGAAGCCACTCGAATAGCTGCGGCGATTCCACAAGTGGTTTTATAACTTAAGTTAAAACTGTTTAGAATTTTACAGAAGTCATCAGCACTAAACAATGGTTCTGTTAATCTTTTCGCAGCATTGTTATTGATGGTTACTCTAAGCAGCTTTCCAGATGACTACGATAATGACACTGAAGTATCGCTTGTATTTAGTTTTTGTTTTTCATCCATTATCTTTTAAGCAGCAAGGATACTAGCTGTTCCTTTTCTTTTGGTCGAAAAGATTTTTCGATACATTCATTCAAATTGTCTATACGACTTAATTGAGTGCACACGTGACTTGATTCTTTACCAAAACAAAGAAAAACACGCCGAACAACGTGTATCGGAAACTTTATTTAGGGTACTGCATAAATCTTGAGTTGATTTTCAGTTACTCGTGGAAACACTTTTTTTATTAATACCCACTTTTGATTCCTTGACAAAGTTTTTGTATCCTGGTGATCTTGCAAGTTCGCATAAGTGTCACTGACACTTATCATCTGTGTTTGATCGTGTATTTCTCTTGAAACTGAATTGCGAGAAGTTTGTCTGTTTTTTTCAGTTTACCGCGGTATACACCTAGTTTGCATGAAACACAGACGACAAGCGGAAGACATTCATTATCAGAATCGTAGTCTTCAAACACACCTTTTAATTTAATTTTTAAAGCTGGATATATCTTTATCATAGTCTTACTTTTTGCACAGCATAATAAACAAATCACGAGACGATTTTGTTCATGCATTCGTGCATGATGGTTACTCGAATTTATTGGCATGATAACTTACGATATTTACCTTTCCTGTTTAACTGTATCTGGACGACTGACAAGTTTACTTGAAACAAAAATATACCCAATGTTATGTTTAGTTTGAAAGACGGATATTTTCACCTTTGAGTCAGACGATGTAATTTTCAGGTTATCTCTATAGTATTTACTATTAAGTGCGTTAAGGTCATTCTGACTTTATATGCTACATACACATATTTGTGTCCTTTTTTCAAGTTTGGTAATGTTTCTATATGTCCAAAACTATAATTATACTAATCTAAAGATTTTGTATAAGCGTTAAGAAAATAAAAGCCTAAAAAAAGTAAAAAAATAAATAATAAATGGACTTTTCTCTCAAGAGGCTCGACGAAATATTTTCATTTTCGGATAAAATTGTTAGTAAATGGTCAAGGTATAATATCCTGAAAAAATCCGAGATTGTCATTTTTTTTAATTAAAGTTGATCGAGGACCGCCGTGTATAGTAATACTTTATTACTATATTAAAAATACAAAAATTATAATTTCACACAAATATTGCGCACGTATTCATACATAAATAAAGTTTTTAAGAATTGCGCATTTCCTGAATAAGATAATCTAGTTGAAGTGATGTGTATTCTAAGTTTACAATTTTAAAGTAATGTTTTATAAAATCATCCGGTTCCGAATCATTAGATTTACATTTTACATTAGTTTTGAAATCATTATTTTGGAATAAAAACACTTTTACAAAGTCATAGCCATATTAAGAGGTTACATCAATATCGTTCATAACTTCTTTTAACTATTCACAAAAAAAAAGAAATTTTAATTTTATAATATCATTTAACATCAGTTGAAATCGACGCTCTTCTACACATACAGTGTGATCGCGATATGTTTCCGCTCAGAGCGCTTCCCCTCCGGACGTACTTTCACTCACAGACACTGGCTGTCCCACCACGGCACGTAGCGTCGGCGCGCCGCGGTGGTGCAGTAGAACGCAGAACTTCGGTTTGGAGCTACCGCATGGAGGGAGATCCGGATATATTACATTTTTGGAAAAAATTCCGCCCCTACAGCCCCAGCGAGCGGTAATATATCGCGATCCCACTGTACGATAGCATTTTTCTATCCTTCGAAAGTCGGTTTTTGTAACACAATAGTCGCTTGATAAAATTTCTTGTATTTTGTTTGGTTATCTTCGGTATATTGTGCTTTATTATTAAAAAGCATTCAGAAGCAAAAAAGAATCACTTATTTCATTGAGATTGTATTGAATTTTAATCTAAGTAATTGCGTCGATACTGCCAATATTACTGAAATTGGATGATAGCAGGATAAATAGCTGTGGTTGTTAATTATGCAAAGGTTGTATTCCGACACTTATAATTTTTTGTTCCCGATTCATTTAAAAATATGAAGTTAATAGTAGTGGATGGTACGATTGCATTTTTTTCTCTCGTTAGTGTGTGTTGTATATACTTTCTTCTTCTCTTTCTTGATCTGGTTTCGAAAAATATTTGTACTTTTTGTACATTTTTTTCTCATACGTAAATTTCATTATTTTCATATCGATAATAATAAACAAAATTGACCATATTCAGTCACATTTTATGTGACCTTTTCAAAATTTTTCATTACTTTTCACCTTTCCTTACATGACTTTACACTTCTTAGCGCCTTTTTCACTTTTATGTATTACTTAAAGAAAAATTTGTACCAATGCTCAAATTGAATATATTTAACTGTACAATTTGCACATTATGTTTTAAAAGTATTCACCAAAATTAATGCACACAATTTATTCTTCTTCTGATTCCAAGTCAGTATCATTGCTAAAGACTGATGAAGAATCCTTTGGAAAAATTGCCTTCTCGAATTTAATAATATAATACTGTATTCTGTTTATAAATATCCAAAGCGATCTATCACGTCGCCATGCTTCAAGAGTAATTACGGAATTCGATATTTTACGGATTAATAAAATAAAACATGTAATAATATCAATTTTAAATATACGTCTTATAATATATTTTATCCAGAAACTAACTTTTACACTTTTACTAGCGTTGAACTTAAGTTAACGCAGTTTTTCTATATGCCTTCTATACTTCATTCTCTGTTTTTCTCGAGAAATATCCTGCTCCATTCGTTGGGCTACGTATTGCCATATTGGCATCTCTCCTTCGCTCAAACGCTATAAAGTAAATTAATAATACAATTAATAAACATATTTATAAGTTTTAAAAAAAATAGTTTAGCACTTACCCAAAGCTCTTCTTCTCTATCCTCATTCTGAACGATTCTTATTCCTAGCTCGTTTAATCCGCGAAATACCATTTTGCAGGAGGTAGAATGAATTTTAATGAAAATTTATTCACGTATTTGAAGTAAAGAAAATAAAATACTTTTCATAATTTACGTCATGTTTTTTACATTTAGTTTGGACACTCTCTTCGTATTTCTTTCAGTGATAGAAAAAAAAATCAAATACGATTCTTGAACTGATGGGCCATAGCAAGCGCCGTGATATTTATATAGGAAAACTGAGTTTCTCTTTCCACTACGTTTTGTGAAATGTCCTACAATTCGTAAGAAATTTCCCTCCCTAAATCTCAAAACACCTCCCTTACAGAAATTTTACCCATTCTCGCAGCTTCCCTTCCCACTACTTTTTCGAAGAATCCTACGGTTCATAAAAAATGTTCCCTCCTCTAATTTTCAAAAATACCCCCTTCTCCTCCAGAAATCTTCATACACGATTTATCGCTGAGAATGCAGTTTCCTTGTATCTGTGCACCGTCAACGTATTGGCTCCTGCCTATCAGCTATCCTCAGTTTTCCTTCGCCGTTAAAGTTTGGAAGCTATCCTTTGTTTTCTTTCAGGACTTATCTATTTTTGACTGAAAATATATATTTTTACAAGCCGCTCATCCCGATGTTTGCTCTTGACCGTAAAAGTGTCTAAGATTTTATCTAACGATCGATTTCCTTTCGTGCCGCCGGCGAATAAGTTCGAAATAAACAGCTCGAGATGAAATCTCTTTTTACACTACTGTGAAAGAATGACCACGATTTAATATACCGAACGATTTCCTTTCGCGCAGCCGCCGTATCAGTTCGTGTACATCGACTCATCTCGTCCTTGAAAATACTGCGAGCCTATCGGCTTAAAAGAATTTTTAAATAACTGCACGCAGTAAGCCTTACTTTAAAGGTCGTTTATTGCTAAAAGCATTTGCTTTCACCTAAGCGCGACGACCTTCAACGCACACTAAACCATTCTCTAAGATCGTTTACTGCTGAGATTTATCCGTCACTTGCGCGCATTCACAGCAGTTTCTTGCTGAGATTTTTTTTTCTACCTGCAGCACCCTTTTCTTAAGACCGTGTTACGCGAGGCTTTTCTTTTTTTGCTTGGTCAATGCATTGGCTCGTTTTCACTTTTGCGGAGATAGCGACCAAGCCTTTGCTACTTTAAAATGTATTATCCGTACATGCCGAGAAACGCACAAACATCTCGGCAATAAATTCACTCTAGTAGTGCGCTATTTGATGGAAAGAACCCTTTTTTTCAGTACTTGCGTAAGGGCCTGCTGTGCGAGGTTTTGCGTGGTAAACATATATATATATATATATATATATATATATATATATATATATATATATATATATATATATATATATATATAATATATATATATGCTTCTTTATTAAAGACTGACCCTTACTTTTCATACATGGAAAAAACCGTCGGGCACGCCGCAGCACCAACTGGCCCTAATGCTCCACAAAACAGGAGAAGCGACGCCTGACTGCGATGGGAGCTCTGTCGTCTGTTTTCGGGTGAGCAGCGGTCCCACTGCGAGGCAGCCGCAGCGCGAAGGGTATTGTAGAGAAGTTGGCGCGCTATCTCTATTGCTATTTAATATTAATTTTAACAACGTAAAGCTTGTCAATTTTAGTAGATTAAACCTTCAATTTAAATAAAAAGTTGTGTGGTTAATATTTTTAACATTATATTTTTTAAACGAAACTACCATAAGTCATTTGCAAACCTACAATCTTTTTTTCTCTTCACAAAATAATTTTTATATTAATTTTTAATTAGTATCTAGAAATAGTAAGAACGTAAAACAGTTCAAAATCAATGTATTTTGTTACACAAATTTAATTGATAAAATAAAAAGTTATGCCTATATACCACGTCAGCAGAAACGTGATTTAACCTTTTTATAGTTAAAGATATAGATACATACATACGAACATAGTTTTTAAAATCCTGTTTTCCGATTCGGCAACATCGAAAACACAATATAAGATAATAACCTAACATATTATAAGCAGAATATAATAATAACTTGTGATGAAAATAATACTTTTTATAACCTATTATTTACCATTTTGAGCACTATGTTTTTACAATAATTACTTATATTATTTCATTTTTACTTTTCAAAGTAAAATCATGATCTTTCAAACATAAATAAATATAATAAAATCATTTATATATACTTCAGAATGGTAAATAACAACATAAAGTAGTTTTCTGAGGTTAGAATTCATCAATTTCCTAATTAGCGCAACTTCGTTCCCTTTTTTAGCGCTACAGCGTTGATACACATGGAAGGCCACGTGTTTCTCTCCGAAAAACTGACAGCGTATAGGCCTATAAAAAGCAAGCGTGCGCGCAGTAAGCCTTTCTCTAAGGGTCGTGTATTGTTGGGGACAATTTACTACTACCTGCACAAGGACCTTTAACACGCGCTATGCCTTACTGTAGTATAGCGTGTATTGCGGAGAAAAACTGACAGTGTTTTGGCTCGAAAATAGACTTTTCGAATGTATGCGCGCAGTATGCTTTTCTCAAAAGGTTATCTATTGCTGGAAAGTAATTTACTACTACCTGAGCGAGGACCTTCAAACTTGCGCCATGCCTTACTGTAATACATTCGTTTCTAGCGGAAAAAAATAGCAGCATATCGGCCTGAAGAAAAATAAATTTCCGAATGCCTCCGCACAGTAAGTTCTCGAAGGCCGTTTACTGATGCAATCTTCCTGCTATCTGTGCACATCTACAGCGCATACCTGCGTCGAAGACGTGTATTGCTAGCAAAGTCAGTGAGCAACGTTCCATCTATTTTTAAAAGCAGAGGAAAGAAAGGCTGACCCTTTCTTTTCATTCTTTTCGGCTACTTTCCATTTCCTACGCTTGCCATCTATTTCTTTGAAAAGAGGAGCAAAGAGCTCTTCCCTCTCTTCGGGTGGGAGTAAAACGCTTACGTATTCGGGCCTACAGAGTGGGGATAGAAAAAATCAGATACGAATTCTAGATCACATTAAGAGGGGACAGTTCAGAGGCGGGGCTTAAAACACACACAATACGAATCCGGTAAAAATTGGAGAAGGGACCAGGCATAGGCCTTATACACACTACAGATTCTGTATCACTTTGAGAGGGGGTAAATCCATTGGAGGGGCTTAAAACATACAATACGAATGCTCAAAAATTGGAGAAGGGGACAAACAGGGATAGGCCTTATACACACGACCGATTCTGTATCACTTTGGCATGATACAGAACCCGCGTGAGCCAGTATGCCTACAGCCTATCTACTGTGCGCGCAGTAAGCCTTTCTCCAAGGGTCGTGTATTGTTGGGGACAATTTACTACTACCTGCACAATGACCTTCCACACGCGCTATGCCTTACTGTAATAAATCGTTTCTCGCCGAAAAACTGTCAGTGTTTTAGCTCGAAAATTGACTTTTCGAACCCATGCGCGCAGTATGCCTTTCTCAAAAGGTTGTTTATTGCTGGGAAAAGTGCCACCTGCGCGAAGTTCTTCAACCTGTACCAAGCCTTGCTGTAATAAATCTTTTCTCGCCGAAAAGCTGACAGCGTATAGGCCTAAAAAAAAAAGCAAGCGTGCGCGCAGTAAGCCTTTCTCTAAGGGTCGTGTATTGTTGGGGACAATTTACTACTACCTGCACAAGGACCTTTAACACACGCTATGACATACTGTAGTATAGCGTGTATTGCGGAGAAAAACTGACAGTGTTTTGGCTCGAAAATAGACTTTTCGAATGTATGCGCGCAGTATGCCTTTCTCAAAAGGTTATTTATTGCTGGAATGTAATTTACTACTACCTGCGCGAGGACCTTCAAACTTGCGCCTCCGCACAGTAAGTTCTCGAAGGCCGTTTACTGATGCAATCTTCCTGCTATCTGCGCGCATCTACAGCGCATACCTGCGACGGTGACGTGTATTGCTAGCAAAGTCAGTGAGCAACGTTCCATCTATTTTTAAAAGCAGAGGAAAGAAAGGCTGACCCTTTCTTTTCATTCTTTTCGGCTACTTTCCATTTCCTACGCTTGCCATCTGTTTCTTTGAAAAGAGGAGCAAAGAGCTCTTCCCTCTCTTCGGGTGGGAGTAAAACGCTTACGTATTCGGGCCTACAGAGTGGGGATAGAAAAAATCAGATACGAATTCTAGATCACATTAAGAGGGGACAGTTCAGAGGCGGGGCTTAAAACACACACAATACGAATCCGGTAAAAATTGGAGAAGGGACCAGGCATAGGCCTTATACACACTACAGATTCTGTATCACTTTGAGAGGGGGTAAATCCATTGGAGGGGCTTAAAACATACAATACGAATGCTCAAAAATTGGAGAAGGGACCAGGCATGGGCCTTATACACACGACCGATTCTGTATCACTTTGAGAGGGGGTAAATCCAGGGGAGGGGCTTAAAAAATACAATACGAATGCTCAAAAATTGGAGAAGGGGACAAACAGGGATAGGCCTTATACACACGACCGATTCTGTATCACTTTGGCATGATACAGAACCCGCGTGAGCCAGTATGCCTACAGCCTATCTACTTGAGATCTATAAATAGCTGAAATTTCGAGACTACTATCATCTTTAAGTTTAATACGTGTATTTATGATTTTGATCCTTCCAGATTCAACAACTTCAGTATTTTGTACTAAATTATTATCAACAAAAATAAAAACTCCATCATTTTTATTTATCCTACTATCATTATAGTAACACTTATATTCATAGTTTGACCCTTTTAACTCATATAAATTATAATTAACTTGCTGAAAAGCTTCAGTACATATAATGACAAATGGCTTTTTAATTAAACTTTCAACTAATATTTTAACTTTATCAAAATTAGCATTCATACTCCTAACGTTTATATGCATAATTATATAATTTTTTCTTGTTTATAACTTTGTTAAAATTATCAATATTACTGCATGTTTTCTCTTTCTGTATTGAATTTTTTTGTAATCTATCTAAGAAATCAAAAGAATCCATTTTTAACTATTTGACGTTTTTTATTCTTTTACTTTTTCATTCTTTGTTCTTTGACTTCTCCTTTCTGCCTGCGGTACATAAATTTGTTGTTGAGACTTTCGTTGCAGTAATACTTGTTGTTGAGACTTTCGTTGCAGTAATACTTGTTGTTGTTTGTTTGTTGAAATCTGTTGCTCTAGTTGTCGATGCTTTGCAGGAGTCGGTTGTTCTTGGTGTTGTTGCCGGTTTGTATGGTTCCTTGTTGCCTTTGCATCTGTCGTATCAATCTGCCTGTTTGTTACCTTCTGCGGATGATAAACTGTATTAAACGATGGTAAAGAAGGTATCATCGGGTAATCAGTGGACTCAATGTATTTATTGATTTTTCTCTTCAAGATAGTGCACAAATTAAAGTCATTAGCAAAATGATTGCTGTCTAAATTTGTATTGTATTTTGTATTGCTATAATCACAATTAATGCATTTTCTGATATTATTACTACAATCATTAGTCTTGTGTATGCCAGCACATTTAAGACACATAGAATCAAAAGTACACTTTTTTTACACTGTGACCATTCCTACCACAGTTACTACATGGTCTAATATTAATTAAGTCCTAGACCTTGCAAACTTGAAAGCCAACACAAATTTTGCTCTTGTTTTTCTTGACATGTTTATATATGTCAGCAGGCACTTCCATTAGAACCGTACTCATGTTGTTGAATTTATTTTTGTACATGTGCAAAACTTGCCTTTTACTTGCAAAACTGCTAAAATTTCTTGAATTAATGTCATTCTCCATATCATCTAATTCCATATTAGTGTAGTTATCAATTCCCACAATTTTTATTTTAGGGTTATTGAGTTCCTCTATTTTAATATTGCATTTCCCTTCCAAATTTTCTTTTAACATGATTTCTGTCAACTCAACACTATCATTATTTAAACAGCTTATTACTAATTCTTCTTTTTTGTTTAAGTAGATGTTTTTCGTTAGTATATTTTTTTCTGTTGTTAAACATTCAATTACACTTTTCTTTATGTCTATATCACTGTCACTGTTTTTTATAACCGTTATTTTAGGCACTTTCTTTGGTTGTGGTTTTGGTAAATTTACCATATCAGCATATGAAAACGTCTTGATATCACTTTCTTTCTGATTTCCTTGTAGTTTTTCCTTTAATAAATCGTTTTTATCTTTTAATTCACTGACTAGTTGTTTCAATAACATGTTTTCGGTTTTCATAAATTGAAATTCACTTTCATCTTCATTAATATTTGATTCATGTAAATCATGGGTCTTATTTACTGTTTCAGCTAATAACTCATTCCTTGTTTCTTCTGATTTTTTTAATTTTACGTGTGCAATCAACAATCTAGCTGACGCACTTAATTTTTCATTATCAATTTTAGAGGTTATGTTAGTCTGGCTATGCTCTGGACAAATTATGAGACTATCACTTATGAATTTATAATTCCTGTGATTTTGTGTCAGGCAACTATAATGATAAGTTTCGTCACATATAATACAAATCACTGTTGATGAAACTTTTTGTTTATGACAAGAAAAATAAGCACTCTTGTCGGAAGGCTTCCGACCTCCCGCCATCTTGGGATGATGTGTATATTTAAAGTTATTTGAAGCTAAATATGACTTTATTGTCAAAATGTGCATTTTAATAATTTTGTTAACAATATTTCATGTTATTTTGATTTTTTTTATATAAATATAGTACTTCTACCATTTTACGACTATAGCAGTTACTTTTCTACTGAAACAAGCTATATTCATGATTTCTCTGTAATGTTTCGAGTGAGCAAAACCACTTTTTTCAGGATTATAAGTTTTAAAATAAGTTTTTGTAACACATGCACGATATTCGTGCTTTTTCGTGCATTTCAAGCGGACAAGAAGTGGCCGTATACAGACCGGCGGTAAAAACCTTTCTCGCCCCAAGGCGGTAAACAACTTTACCGACCACTCGAGCGGGCGGTAAAGAATTTCGAGCTCACTGCAGCGTGCGTGCGTGCGTGCGTGCATATTACAGCGTACGGTAAAGACCTTTAATTATTAAATTAATAGTAATTAAATTACTTATAGGATAATAATTATTTCATATGTGTATGTATGTATATCTCTATGTGTGTATATATGTGTGTATGTGTACACAGGTGTTCCATTTTAACTTAGACAGCTGAATAACTCGAAAAATAGCAACGTAATCAAAAGATGTTTAAGATGAAAGTTGTTGGTTATCGAGGGGCTGACCCACCTACGACCTTAACCATGTCCTTGACCTGCAATGTCAAGGTTATTTGAAGATCAACTTTCGTTTTTTGAATAAAACCCACTATTTTCGATCCCGGATTCTGAAAGAGCACGAAATTTTACGCCCAGATGAGCTTTTGCGATACAAGATAAAGTAAACCCCAGAGGTCATTTCAAGATCAAATTTCTGTTTAGAGCAGAAAGCTGGTAAATCATGATATTGCTCTTTGGATCAAAGACTGACATGCATCAATGATCATGACCAATGATATGTACTTTTATTATGGATCGTAGTGCAAATCTGGCCACTAGGTACAAGTCAATACAGAATGAAAGATTTATTAATATGGAGACCCCCTCTCCGCGATGCTTACACGTGCATATTTTAGTAGATGCTCAAAGTACGCACCATTATTTGATAAGCACAACAGTAATCAACGGTGAAAGTTACGTTGTACATTTCTAAGCATTTGGGGAGTTATCGCTTAACAAGCTATTCTTATTGTATCCATCATATACAATTTTGTCGTTGGAGCTTCACTATACACAGCATTTTTTATGTATCCACATTAAAAGTAATCAAGTGGTTTAAAATCCGGTAATTTAGGACGTCACGTAACTGGTCCACCCCGCCTTATCCATCGATTTGTGAATCGTTGATTCAAAAATATCCGTGCAATATGAGCATAATGAGCAGGAGCACCTTGTTGATACCATAAATTTAGTCTTACTGCAAGGGAAACATTCTCTAGGTATCCTGGCAAATCATTGTCGAGGAATTTCAAATACATTGGGCGATTAATGGTACGTTCACAAGAATGTAGTCCAATCACTTGAGCATTGCAAATGTCGACCCATACATGTAAACTGCAATGATGTTGACTAAGCACCTCACGATACCAATGTGGATTATCTGGAGACCAATAATGGCAATTATGCCTATTGAGACTACCATTGCTGATAAATGTAGCTTCATCACTGAAACAAGCTTTCCAAAAGAAATCTGGATTCTGATCCAACATCTCAAGAGCCCATCTATAAAATTGTACTCTGGTTACGTAATCGGCTTCACTTAATTCCTATACCTGAGTAATGTGATACGGATGCTAATTGACTGATTGTAATAATCTCTAAGCCGTAGATCGAGGGACTCCCAGTTCCCATGTTATTCGTAATTCTTTACGGTGGTAGAATGATACAAAAGGTAGAGCAATGATGTTCTGGTTTTTCATAATTCAGCTTATTTATTAATTATTGTAATCAGTCATTCCTATATCAGTTAGAGATTCGAGGTTAGGGATTTCGGCGGGAAATTTGAATGATTTGATACCCCGTTGCTCCATTGCGTAGTCCCGTATTTAAGCGGGGCCCCGTGAAGGCACAGAATTTGACTTATTGACCTAAATATATATTATAATATATGAAATATAATAACAGTAAGCATATATATATATATATATATATATATATATATATATATATATATCTTCCTATATTACATAGTTGTTCGTAAATCTTATAAGATATAGTAATATCGTTTCAAGAAATACGTTATTTTGATCTTATTTTTTGTCCTCCTCGCCCCTCCTCGACCCTCCTCTTTGTATCCTCCTCATAGCCCTCCTCCCAGCCCTCCTCATGCCCTCCTCATTTACTTATTTCTATTAATTATCATTTGTAAGTTTTTCATAATATAATATAACAAGATATATTCTTAATTTAAAACAAAAATTAAAGTAATGTAAATTCTTATTACGAGGGTAGTTCAATAAGTCTTTAGAATGATCAACAGATGGCGTGCGAATCGTTCCAAATCATCTGTTTTCAGTCAGCACCACTCCCGACTAGATATATGGTGCAGTCACAGTCCACATCTTCTGAGTTTACGTGTTTTTATAACCAATTGAAAAAAAAAAATTGCTTGTTAAGAAAAATGGAAAAAAACGAGTTCAGAGCGGTAATTAAACATTTTCATTTAAAGGGTTTAACTCCATATGAGATAAAAAATGAATTGGACTCAGTTCATGGCACATCTGCCCCTGCCTTAGCAACGGTTTATAACTGGGTAAATGAATTTAAGCGTGGTCGTACATCAATAAGTGACGAACCACGTTCAGGAAGGCCCGTAGAAGCAACTACTCCCGAAATCATCAATAAAATCCACGATATGGTGTTGAAGGATAGATGATTAAAAGTGCGTGAGTTAGCTGAGGCCACAAGGATATCTATAGGTGCAGTTGTTTCAATTCTACATGAAAAATTAGGCATGAAAAAGCTATCGGTAAGATGGGTGCCGCGTTCGCTCTCAGCTGAGAATAAACGCAATAGAGTGGTCGCCTCTGAGGCTCTTTTGGCGCGCATAAGTCGGAATCCTGAGGAATTTTTTCGTCGATTTGTGACTGTGGATGAAACATGGATACACCACTACACTCCTGAGACAAAGGAACAATCCAAACAGTGGATTTCCACAGGCGAACCAGCTCCAAAGAAGGCAAAGACCGTAAACTCAGCTGGTAAGGTTATGGCTACAGTTTTTTGGGATGCACGTGGAATTATACTTATTGACTACTTGGAAAAGGGTAAAACAATTACTGGTGAGTATTATGCATCATTATTAGAGCAGCTGAAAGAAGAAATTAAAAAAAAAACGACCACATTTGGCGAGAAAAAAAAATCTCTTTCATCACGACAACGCCCGAGTTCACACATGCTTCGTTTCAATGGCTAAAATTGAAGAACTAAAATTCGAATTGGTCGAACACCCACCGTATTCACCAGATTTAGCCCACAGTGACTTTTTCTTATTTCCAAACTTGAAAAAATGGCTCGGTGGACAGAGATTTACGGACAACGAAGACGTCATTGCCTCTGTAAGTGCTTATTTTGAGGAACTTCCGAAAACGCACTTTTCTGAAGGATTAAAAAAACTTAAAAAGCGATTGACCAAGTGTATAGAGCTCCAAGGAGATTATGTTGAAAAATAAAAAAAAATTTACCCAAAAAAAATTGTTTTTATACTTTATTCTAAAGACTTATTGAACTACCCTCGTACGTTCAAAAGAATTATATTTTTTAATTATATTCATTAATATTAAATTTACATATATAGATTATTACATACGAATTAAAAAGAGCTTTACAATATTACATTCAAATAAAAAACAAAATTAAAATAAATATATATGTTAAAAATACAATACTTAAAACTAAATATAAATAAATGTAAGTATGAGTTACATATATTTATTTATAAATGAATTAAATAAAACATAAATTTGAATGTATAAAAAAGCTTAATTAACAAAACAAAAAACGCGCCAATCTATTTACCTCCCGGGTGGTGTGAAAAAATAGAAAACCTTCATAAAAACAAAAAATTTCATGATGCTTTGGGGGTTGGCGAGCGGAGCGAGTAGGGGGGTACCCCGCTAGTATATATACACACACACATATATATATATATATATATATATATATATATATATATATATATATATATATATATATATATATATGGGTCATTCCTATAAATTTCGTCAAATAGGTGTCGATTTTTGTGTGAAAGTACACTAGAAAACATGGCTCTTGGTAAATTTTCAGCCCCCTAGGTGCCCCCTAGCTCCCATAAAAAATGATTGAATTTTCAAAAATAGCGAAAAAATGTATTTTTTTTTAAATTTGCACAGGGTTATCTAATCAATCTTTTTTAATTCCAAAAAAAGGGATTTTCTCGTCATAACGTCAGCTTTTCAGGAAAAATAAGCCGAAACGGAAAAGGTTGAAGCAACATTTTCTATGAGGTCGAACGCGAAGCACACATTTTCAAGTTTTTTAGGGTGTATAAATTCGTCTGCCATTCAGCTATTTTAAAATATCTTTTACCAAAAAAAGTCTTAAAATTTTCTTTGTGAAAAGACCTTTGTTTTCGTTTTTGAACGATCTAAATTAGTTGCTCCTAGCCAGAGTTACAGTCCTCGAAAGATAGCCTATTTTTCGAAAATCGCCATATTGGCACCCCTGTATCTCAGGTCTATCTGCTTCAATCTAGCTGAAATTTTCATGAAAAATAGTCAAAATATAGTAGAAAAAGATGTAATTATTTTGGTTTTGTTTATTTGGGATTTAGCATGTCTACAAAGTCCTCGAAGTTGGGGTTCAGGGCTTTTTTTACCATATTTCGCGTTATAGGACGGAGAGTTGCTTCTGACATCATTCCCGCCTTTTCTATTTGTAACTGCATATTTTACAAACCTGCAATGTATGCTCTCTATTATCGAGTGCACATCGTAAATCGTAATAAATAATAAAATAATGAAATAATAAAAATAATAAATACAAGCTTGTATATTTTTTTTCGAAATTCTTGTTTTTTGCTTTATTTAATATATGTTAATCCAATTCAGTACTCGTCAAATTTCCAATCTTATATAATTTTTACTGTCTTCGATTCAGTGTCAAATGAAGTAATTTTTACATTAATAGTGGATTCATTTAATGGTATAAAGGCGTGATACTTTCTCGTCTTTGGAATTGTCTTTGCAGCTGTAAATCTTGCCTTTAATTTGCTTGTTCGTGCTTCAACCTCTTTTTCAGACATCCAAACGAACCTTGAATAAAGCGTAAACATTAATTAATGTCTATATTCTATAAAAATTGACAATTCGCAGTATATTTTTTTGTATAAATTATATAAAAAATTTGAAACTAACAATGACTTATAAAATAGTTTATAAATATGATTTTATAGTAGAATGATTCTAAATGAATTAATTAGTGTCTATGCGATAATTAGTTTCAAATTATTCTTTTTTTATATAGTAATTGAAAATATAGATATTTATAACCTAAAAATTTCTATATTTAAGCCTTGAATTATTAAAACAGCCTAAAATTATTAAGCTAAGTAATTCGTTTAATTATTAAACTAATAACTTTTCTGCCATAATACATTAATAATCTGCATTGCATACTTACTTTATTCCTTTCACATGTTCATCTAAGTAATCAAACATCTCTTTTGGACTTAAAATTTGTTGACTTGCATCTCTTTGTAATGTTGCTTTTCTGACTGCCCGTTTTGCTACTGCACCTATACCATCGCATGCATTTTTGCCATGACTTGTAGCAAAAAAGTTGTACGAAGTAATTTTCATGTTTAGTTCAGTTTCATGGTAGCATAAATTGATAAAATGATTTCTGTAAAAATAAGACATGCATAATTTAGATTATATTAAAAAATAATTCGTACATTTATAATGATTGATAAATATACTAACTTATTTTTGTACTGAGTAGGTGCATCATCGGAAAAATATATCACGGTCGTTACCCATGGGCATTCCTCTTTAAATTTTTTAATTACTTTTTCTTGAAAAATGTTCACAGAATTAGCTGTGTGTTTCAAACTGTGTGTTTCACTTATTATACAGAAATTCATAATTTGCAATTCAGTTTTATTATTAGTTTTGTAATATATTACAATTGGATGTAACGTAGCTTGAGTAGAACTAAAGTAGAAGGCCTGAATAGAATCCTGACAAATGAAGGTATAATTTTCTGCAACGTCCATAATAGCAATGCAAGTATTTAGTTGCAATGATTTTTTACAATGTGATAAATAATCTTTTTGAGCTTCGGCTACAAAATGATGCTCGGTTATGTTCCATCAATCATTGATTAACTGATCGACAAATTTGTCAATTGGTTCAGTAAAACTGCTTAAAACAGCCCTAGATACTGAAGAATTTGAGTCTTTTTCCGTGGTATTAATTGAAGTCCAATTACTGAAAGTTACATCAGATATTTTTTCATTTATAACTTTATTATTTTTTAAATAATCAAGAACTGCCTTTTTTCCAGGACACGCATTGGATTCATGTAACATGCATTCTTTATTGTCCACAGAACAAACAGAAATGCTTAATAGGTCTCTATAAGATACGTTACCACACACAGCACTTAATTTTAGTTTAAGATTCTGATGTTCACTACAAACACATATTGGCCTTAAACTGGCGAATAATGAAAAACTTGGTATTTTAATATAATTACAGTCTTTAATAAAATTTCTATAAAGGTCACGAACATCATACAGTAGAAGTCTTTTCTGGAGCAAAATTGATTTTTCATCGTTAGGATTTTTTATGCTTAAGCACTCTTTCATACCACTACACATTATACTATTTGCGTCATCTCTATAATACTCTGTAATACATTTTTTTAGTTCAGGTGAATAATGAACATGCTCTTTTTCTGTGCTATCAGCTAAAACACCTAAAATCAAATATTATATCTACAATAAATTTATGAGTTTATTATAAAATATTTTGTTGTATACCCTGGTGGAAGTGAAAAGAAATACTAACAAATAATTTCAAATAATGAAAAATAAAGTCAAATTTAATAAGTAATAATTATCCATAATAACGGTTGGAATTAAGACTTTTTTATTTGTTATCATTTGTTATTATTTTCCAGTATTTACTGTTATTTTTATTATTTTTCAATATTTATGATTATTTATTTGTATTCTTAAATATCAATTATTATCGATTATAATATTGTGGTGCAGCACGTTTAAGAGCTTAACAATGTTATATAAATTGCGCTAAAACATGCACTGAAAAAATTCTGGCACGACAGTTATCCTCGACCATGCATGATATCATATGTCAAAAGTTGAGTGTTCTCCCAGCATTCGGAACACACTCTGGAGACTCAGTTCAATTGCTGCAGTCTAATACATTGTGTAATACTATACATGTTTTAGTACAATTTAATGTAATACTTATTCCGCATATAAGTAGATGCTAAATCACTACATATGTTACATTATGAGATTTACGTGTATCAAGTCATATAATGGCTAAGTGGTCTCAGTATGTGAGATCTGATTATAAGTCGTCTTACAATGCATATATAAGAGTATGGTTTTACATTTATGCATGTATTTACATATATGCATTGTATTGAATTTGTGTATAAAAACATATTTAATTGTTTGAAGTAGGCTACGATAAAAGTCTTCACTTCGGTTTCTTGGTTGGATCATTCGCATCCATCCCTATGGCATAGTTGTTCATATTTTCATATACAAAAATAAAAATTACATCAGCTAGCATAAAAACAACTTGATTTATCGTTTTAACATGTTAAAACAAATTACCATGCAAAATTTCAGCCATCTAGGTATGATAGAATTCAAATAAGAGCCAAAATATAATATGAAACAAATACTCGTATCGAAGGCCAAACTTTCTTTTTGCTCTCCTTTGAATTCTATAATACCTAGATAGCTGAAATTTTGCATAGTAATTTGTTTCAAGCTTGTAAACAATAAATCAAGTGGTTTTTATGCTAGCTGATATAATTTTTATTTTCATATGAATACCTATATGAAAATATGGACAGCTATGCAATAGGAATGGATGCGAAAGATCTAACCAAGAAACTGAAGTGAGAACTTTTATCGTAGCCTACTTCAACGCAATTAAATATGTTCTTATACACAAATTTAAATATCTTACTTCAATACAATGCATATAATACCATAATCTTAGACACGCATAGTAAGGACACTTGTGATCAGATCTCACATAAAGAGATCACTCCCCGAGTTCATCGCTGGTTATTTTGGGCACATATATCTGTTTCTTTTTTGTAATATTTGACACAAAAAAAGGAATTTATCAGTAAGTCCTAAGTCCTGAATACAGAATATCTCATATATACATTTGTGTGTGTATCTATGAGAAAGGTTAGGTCGTCTTAGTGTGCACATTAATTAACTTATAATTAATTGTATAAATAGTAAATGAAAATAGACTTTTGATTAAATATATCTTTTATAATTTAAGACACATAGATAATTCTTATTATTTAAACTTTCAAATTTTATAATGTGCATGATAATTGAATCGTCAGGTATTTATTTTTATTTAATTTTGTTGTTCATTGTCGCTTAGTGTTCGTTAGTATCTTTCATTATTTGTTGTTATTGTTTTTATTAATTTTTATTTCTTGCAATTTAAAAATACTTCCACTAGCGAATATGATTTTTTTTTATTTATTAGAATAAATGTATATGGATTTACCTTTTTCGCTTCTTAATTTTTGTGATTTATTGAACATGTATCTTGTACAATGAAAATACTTAGAAGCTGTTTTAAAATTCCAATCATTCGGCAATAGAGTAAGTAAACTTATCTTTCTATTAATATGTTTTTCTTTGTTATATTTACTTAAAAGGTTATCTAAAAATCCTCTGAGTGCAGCACTATCATTTTGCAACTGTTGAATATTTATCGGCTTAACTATATTATTTGCACATGTATTATTTATAGCATCAGAAACTTTTACAACAATTTCTTGTATAATGACATTTGATTTTCTTTCGAGTCTGCTGCTACACAATTTTTGTTTCTTGAAAGGTTGTATATCAAATACATCCAATATTTCATCAAGAGTTCTAACATTTTGACTATGAGATTTGAATTCTGTACTTGAAAATGTAGGAGTTGATTCACAGCTAGTGCTTGTTGACATAGTATCAGCTGTCTCGGCAGGACCCAAAACTTCAGAACTTGCATTCCCAATATCATCAGACTTATACGATAAAATGATAAATAAGCAATTAGCACAAAATTTTTCACCTGGCTTTAACCTAATACTGGATGCAGTATAAAAGTTGTCACTAATTTTTAAGGTTATTACTCTTAAACCACTATTTACATTTGCTTTATGTTTATGGAATGGATCGCAACATTTCTTGAATTTACTTTCATAATAGTGTAAATATTTATAGAGATGATGAGAACAAATCGTTCCACTTGTTATTGCTTCAAAACCTTCGATTCTGTACGACAGAATTCGCAAATCATCTTAACTAAACGATGACAACTGATTTAATTCTTTTTTTTTGTGTAAAAGGTTTCATCGCAATTTTCATTATGTAAATCTCCAATCGAACAAGCATGTGAATCTAGTACATTCATTTTTATACAAATTTAACTATTCCGCACATGAAAAATGTTGTAAATTTTCGCAAACAAGCATAAACACACGGTATAATATACATTTTGAGCTGTAAGCGACTTGAATATAGCCACGTGAGTTCAGCAGCGTTAGGGTCGTTTCATATTTCTGATTGTCAGCGGAACAAGCGGATTGAAGTCGTTCCGTAATCCGCAAAATAACTAAGGGCGCGGTCTCATGGACGGAATGAAACTCCGGAACGGATTATCCGGAATGGCGACAGCCAATCAGAGTCGTTCCGTTTGATCTGTTCCGATTTTCGAAATACCCCGTGTCCCATGGAGCATATTTTTCCAGAACACTCTGCTCTATGAAGTAAATTTTTAGAGTGTATGTACGTAAAACTAATTTTGTCTTCAAAAATGTATCATAAAATAAGAGTTAATGATGGTAACTACTAAAATGTATGCACAGTTCATAATATTTTAACATTTAATATTATGAATTGAGGTTAGAATGCAATGACCTCCTATTCCGAAAAAATATGCTCCATGGGACTCTGATTGGCAGTCGCCATTCCGGATGATCCGTTCCGGAGTTTCTTTCTCTCCATGGGACCGCGCCCTGAACCGTTCAGATAAACGGAACGCGTATTAAGTCGGTCGTATAACGCGAAATATGGTAAAAATAGCCCTGAACCCCAACTTCGAGGACTTCGTAGACATGCTAAATCCCAAATAAACAAATCCAAAATAATTACATCTTTTTCTACTATATTTTGACTATTTTTCATGAAAATTTCAGATAGATTGAGGCAGATAGACCTGAGATACAGGGGTGCCAATATGGCGATTTTCGAAAAATAGGCTATCTTTCGAGGACTGTAACTCTGGCTAGGAACAACTATTTTAGATCGTTCAAAAACGAAAACAAAGGTCTTTTCACAAAGAAAATTTTAAGACTTTTTTTGGTAAAAGATATTTTAAAATAGCTGAATGGCAGACGAATTTATACACCCTAAAAAACTTGAAAATGTGTGCTTCGCGTTCGACCTCATAGAAAATGTTGCTTCAACCTTTTCCGTTTCGGCTTATTTTTCCTGAAAAGATGACGTTATGACGAGAAAATCCCTTTTTTTTGAATTAAAAAAGATTGATTAGATAACCCTGTGCGAATTTTTAAAAAAAGCCATTTTTTCGCTATTTTTGAAAATTCAATCATTTTTTATGGGAGCTAGGGGGCACCTAGGGGGCTGAAAATTTACCAAGAGCCATGTTTTCTAGTGTACTTTCACACAAAAAATCGGCGGCCCGATTGAGCGACCCCCGCCCCCCCCCCCCCCCCCCGACACCTATTTGACGAAATTTATAGGAATGACCCATATATATATATATATATATATATATATATTTATTTATTAATTATTTTTTATAATTGACTGGTAACCGTGGGTTTTTATTTAAATAATTGAAATATTCAATTTAAAAAATACAATCTCCTGGTGGTTTTATAAAGGAATTATGGCTTTACACGCATGAATGCTACTTTGCCATAACAGCCCATACTAAAATTTCTAATTTCAAAAATAATTCTCTATTCAGTTCCACTAGCAACTCCACCGAATCAAAGTATCGATAGAATGCTTAAAATGCACACTTTCAGTGTGATTTCATTAATCTTCAAATGCCTTTTCAATCAATATTTCAAAATATCAATTGAATAGTTATAAAAAAAACAAAATATCACCGTCTATAAGTAATTTTATACTCTTTCAAATGCAAAATGAAGCGACCATAGAGCTCTTCTTGGCTTAGTGGGTAAGAAGCTTGCCTACCAATATAAGATGCTCAAGCTGTCAAGGGTTCGATTCCCGGTGAAGATTCTCGAGAATTTTTTCTTCGAGTTTTTCGTCTGGAAAAGATCTCTGACTATGCATTGTGCTTTGGAGCAAGACGCATGCACTCCTATAGCCTCTTCCAAAGTGTCTGAGACGCTAAAAATAAATTGATTGGTTTCACTCTACCAAAATCGCACAACATAACAAACAAGTATATAAAATACAAATGTAAAATACAAAATCACATGCATTGTTACATATCGGAATCCCAAGTGAGGGAACACTTATGCCCATTAAATACAAAGAAAGAAAGAGTTAAATAAACATATTATTTCTAAAATACAAAAATAATTTACATTATCGATATCAGAATATCGTTATTTTATCGTAAAATAAAGAAATCATTGGTTACTACATACTGGTGCAAATGATTCTTTTAATTCATACTCATTTTTATCTTTAAAACCTCTAATTTATCATCTATTTTTTTTAATACCCATATTGAATCTATGATGTGTGCCTTTTTGCCGTTGACTGTTGTACTTGGGCTGTCAAATTCTCTTCCATTTACTTTAATTCCTTATTGATAGCTTTTAGCCACTTTGATTTATCTTTTGATTTTATTGCTTCTAGGTATGTTGTACGATCTTTGTTGATATTTACTATAAATGCATCTTTTGTTTCATCTTCTAAATAATTATTTATATCACTTTTATTTTTATAGCATGATGGCAGAACTTGGTTTACAAGTGTAAGGCTTGTGTCTTCTAACAATCTAACGTTTTGTGTTCTGTTAGCTACTATGCATTTATCACTAATCTCTGTTGTTTTTGCATTTATTTCTGGTTGTTTTCATCTTTTTGCTTCTAGGTTATCTGTTTGTTTATTTTCTGCTTTTCTTCTATTGGGTCTCTTTTGTTTTTGTTTTTCAGTCTGTAATTAATTTCATTTTTGAATTTCGTCTATTTGTTTTTCATTCTGAATTTCATCTATTTGTTCTTCATTTTGAAATTCATCTATTTGTTTTTCGTGTTCGTCTAAATTCAATAACCAGTTTTCATTTTATGTTTATTTTAGTTTCTCTTTTTCTTCTAATTCTATGATTTCTTCGGGAGTATTTTTATATACATATTTATACACTGATTTTTCATTACATTTAACGTGTCTAGAATATAAGTATTTTCCAGGTTGGGAATATCAGAGCACATATCCAGTAGCTGATTGTCCTACCATTATAGATTTTATTGCTCTTTCTGAGAATTTTGTTTCAGTTATAGGGATTTTAGTGTAAGTTATACATCCAAATCTTCTAATTTTATTTAAATGGGTTTTACTTTTAGGTGTTATTATGTTTATTGACATTTCAAAATTTAGAAACTTATGTTGGGTTCTATTATGTATATGTACCGCTGCGTCTACTGCCAGCGTCCACATGCTCTTCGGTAGGCCAGAGTCAAACATCAAAGCTCTAATTATTATTTCTAATTTCTTACTAAATCTCTCGGCTGTTTCGTTAAGTGCAAGTGTCTCTGAAGGTGCTAAATTGCTCTTAATGTTTTCTTTTTGCATTACTTCTGAGAATTTGCCTCCTGTAAATTTGGTGCCATTATCTGCTCTAATATAACACACCTTTTTGTCTTTTCCTAATATATTTCTAGTTGTTATTAAGAATTTCTCTAGACAGTCTCCAGCTTCATCTTTGCATTTTACAGGGTAGGTTCCTGCGTATTTTGCGTGATCGTCTATAAATCTTATATTATATTAAAGTGCTTCCATTTTATCTCTGGTACTCCGGTTCTCCGGTTCTCCGGTCTCCTGAAGTCACACTTTCTATATTTCCTAATTTTATTAAAATTAGAGTGAACTCTTTGAAATTTTTATCTCATTTGAACCTCTTTTACAGTATATTAACTTGCGTAACAATATCGACTTAAAGGTAACAATTTCACACCCGTCTCACAGATCGCCGAAGCGAACAGCGTTCGTCCACTGAAACCCATAAAGTCGACAGAGTAACAACAAGTTTGTAGCACAAAATGATCAAATGTAAAACAGTATACAACTAAATTTAAAGAATTTTTTCAGTTTCGAACTGCAGACAGACTAAGAAATCCGAATCCGGTCTTCTGGCTATTTATAGTAATTTTCGCGCATGCGTAGATTTATGTTTAAATGTTCCAATTGACCGACCATTCCGCTTCGAAAAACTAAAACAGATTGAGAAATAAAACTGCACTTCTGGCTATTTATAGTAATTTTCGCGCAAGCGTAGATTTTGTTGTCGATTTTCAAATTCAACGACATTTCCGCTTTGAACTGCAAAGATAGTCTCAGCAACAATACCGCCTTTCTGGCTATTTACATTAATTTTCGCACATGCGTAGATTTTGTTTTCTATTTTCAAATTCACCTATCTTTCCGTTTCGAACTGCAAAGACTGACTGAACAACAAATCCGCACTTCTGACTATTTAAATTAATTTTAGAGCATATGTAGATTTTGTTTTCGATTTTCAAATTCGCTGACCTTTCCGCTTCGATATACGATGACAGACTGAGCAACAAAACTACTCTTCTGGCTATTTATATTAATTTTCGCGCATTCTTAGATTTTGTTTTCAATTTTCAAATTTACCGACCTTTCCGCTTGGAAGTGGGAAGACAGACTGAGCAACAAAACCGCTCTTCTGGCTATTTACATTAATTTTTGCACATGCGTAGATTTCGTTTTCTATTCTCAAATTCACCGACCTTGTCGCTTCGAAGTGCGAAGACAGACTGAGCAACAAAACCGCTCTTCTGGCTATTTATAGAATTTTTCGCGCATGCGTAGATTTGTTTTTAAATTTTCCAATTGACCGACCATTCCGCTTCAAAAACTAAAACAGATTGAGAAATAAAACTGCTCTTCTGGCTATTTATATTAATTTTCGCGCAAGCGTAGATTTTGTTGTCGATTTTCAAATTCAACGACATTTCCGCTTTGAACTGCAAAGATAGTCTGACCAACAACACCGCTCTTCTGGCTATTTACATTAATTTTCGCGCATGTGTAGATTTTGTTTTCTATTCTCAAATTAACCGACCTTGCCGCTTCGAAGTGCGAAGACAGACTGAGCAACAAAACCGCTCTTCTGGATATTTATATTCATTTTTGTTTTGTTTTGAATTTTCAAATTGACCGACCTTTTTGTTTTGAACTGCAAAGACAGACTGAACAACAAATCCGCTATTCTGGCTATTTATATTAATTTTCGAGCATGTGTAGATTTTGTTTTCGATTTTCAATTTCGCCGACCTTTCCGCTTCGAAGTACGATGACAGACTGAGCAACAAAACTGCGCTTCTGGTTATTTATATTAATTTTCGCGCATTCTTAGATTTTGTTTTAAATTTTCAAATTCACCGACCTTTCCGCTTGGAAGTGCGAAGACAGACTGAGCAACAAAACCGCTATTCTGGCTATTTATATTAATTTTCGAGCATGTGTAGATTTTGTTTTCGATTTTCAATTTCGCCGACCTTTCCGCTTCGAAGTACGATGACAGACTGAGCAACAAAACTGCGCTTCTGGTTATTTATATTAATTTTCGCGCATTCTTAGATTTTGTTTTAAATTTTCAAATTCACCGACCTTTCCGCTTGGAAGTGCGAAGACAGACTGAGCAACAAAACCGCTCTTCTGGCTATTTACATTAATTTTCGCGCATGCGTAGATTTTGTTTTCTATTCTCAAATTCACCGACCTTGCCGCTTCGAAGTGCGAAGACAGACAGAGCAAAAAAACCGCTCTTCTGGCTATTTATATTAATTTTAGAGTGACCTATTTTGTAATTCTTATCTCATTAAAACAAAAAATACAAGAAAATTCAAAAATACATACAATAAAATTAAAAAATAAATGTGTTTGGATATTTACCTCAGAAGTGGTGTAGCTATTAAATTTCAGGTTTATTGTGAAACAAAGAAGTTACTTGTCCTTCCAGCGTTAGCCAAAGAATTTGCGTTGTTTCCCGACTCTCACGACGTGGGCATGCTGGTAAGGAAGGTTTTTGAGAGTTATATCTTTTTTCCCGTTTTCAGATTTTTCTTCATTACAGCGCTGCATTCTAAACTGCTGCTGCTAATTATCTTTATTACAACCCTGCATTCTAAAAATGCTGCTACTGATAACCTTTATTACCGATCTGCATTGTACAAATGCTACTGCTGATTACCTTTATTACAGCGCAGTATTTCAAAAATACTGCAGCCGATTTTTCTATGTTACAGCGCTGCATTGTAAAAATGCTGCTGCCGTTTGTCCTTTATTACAGCCGTGCGTTGTAAAAATACTGCAGCTGATTATCTTTATAACAGCAATACATTTTAAAAATGCTGCTGCCGATAATATGCGGTTTGATTTAACTCATTGCGTAAATTTATAATACTTCTTTAAAAACTATATTTTTAGTGAAGGTTTTTTTTTCTTGTTTCAATTTATCTCCTTTTATTTTAGCATTGTTGAATAATAAAATTTTTAAATTATTTCTATTTCTTGTTCTTGAAAGAGCAACATATAATTGACCGTGACTAAAAACAGGTGATGACAGGTAAACACCAACTTAAGCATACGATTGCCCTTGAGATTTATTAATTGGCATTACAAAACCTAATCTAATGGGAAATTGTTTTCGACGCATATTAAAAGGTTTTTTTTCTTTACATAGGTATAAAGTTATTCTTGGAATTAAAACTAATTTTCTAGTATTTTTTCCACTCATAATTTCAGCTTGAATTGAATATTTTAATAATTTTTTTATTGATAATCTTGTCCCATTGCAGAGCCCTTCATTGATATTTAAATTTCTTAAAAGTATTACTGTTGCACCAATTTTTAGATGTAATCTATGCGGTGGAAGACCATTGAGAG